>CM054145.1:9933966-9966466 GCA_028751875.1 Rapana venosa
AATTTTTTTTAAAAAAAATTTTTTTAAAATTATTTTTTTTTTTTTCCTTTTTTTTAAAAAGGGGGTTTTTTTTTTTTCCCCCCAAAAAAAGGGGGTTTTTCCCCCAAAAAAAAGGGGGGTTTTTTGCCCCCTTTTTTTTGGGGGGGGTTTTTTTTTCCCCCCTTTTAGGGGGGGGGGGGGGGAAAAAAAAAAAAAAAAAATTTTTTTTTTTTCCCGGAAAACCCCCCTTTTTTAAATTTAAAAGGGGGGGGGGTTTTTTTGGGGCCCCCCGGGGAAACCCCTTTTTCCCCCCCCCCCCCCCCCCGGGGAAAAAACCCCCCCCGGGGGGTTTTCCCCCCTTTTCCCCCCAAACCCGGGGTTTTTTTCCCCCCCAAACCAAAAAAAAGGGGGGGGGGGGCCCAAAAAAGGGGCTTTCCTTTCCCCCCCGGTTTTTTGGGGAAAAAACCCCCCCATTGATGGCGGGGCAACGACCCAAAATTTTTAAGGGGGGTTCTTGTTCAATTCTGCCAGCATCATCTATCCACTCCCTTCAACGTATTAAAAAACCGCAGCCGACTAGTCCTCAGAAAAAAAAAAAACTGAGCACATTACTCCTCTTTTTCCCGATCCTCCACTGGCTGCCTGTCCCAAAAAGAATAAACAAATAAGATCAGTACTCTTTTTAAAAATGTCTCCAAAAAACGCCCTTTCCCTTTACCTCTTGAATTTTCCCCAACCTGTACCCCGTTCTCGTTCCCTTCGCTCGCTGCAATTCCTTGTGTTTAAAAACCCCTTTGATTCAACCGGGCCCACTTTTGGGGCCGTCGCTCTTTCTCTGTTTCTGGCCTTTAAATTTGGAATGGCCCCCCCATCTCTTTTCCCCAAAAGGGCCTTTTGTGACTTTTTTAAATCGGGGCCTTTCAAGACATTTTTTGTTTCAAACCTAAGAATTTCCTCCCCCTTTTTTCATTCAAAACTACCCCTGTTTTTCAAAAACCCAAAAAAATTCCATCCCTTTAAAAAGTGTAAAAACGTGTGTGTGTGCATTTGGCCTTGTTAAAAACTATTACTTGCTATTGGTTGCATGACTGTGTAAGAATGATTTGAGTGCAAGCGCTTTGATTTGTCTGGCAAGATCAGCGATATAATTTTCCTTTTTTAATTTAATTTTTATTCCCCCCCCCCCCCCACTTTTTAAACACCGTCAGATGGGGTCTGCAGCAATTTCAATAGACTGCGGGGTTTTTGGGCACGTTAGGAAAAAGAAAGACCACCACATCAAAAAAAGAGCAATAAACTTCGAAGGGATGGAAAGAGACCAAGGGAAGCCCCAGCAAACCGGGGTTCCCTGTTTTTGCAAAAGAACTTAGAGTAAGGGGCAAAAATTTAAGGGAAAGGAAGCTAAAAAACAGAGATGGGAAGGCTCATCAATTTTCAAACACCCCCTTTGGGAAAAAACAAAACAAAAAGGAAGAAGAAGAAGAGGGTTTTTTGGGAAAAAAAATTGGCAACCCTTTCCAGCCCCTCTCGGGGGCCGTACAGTTTTGGTTTGCGGGGTTAAATCTCCGTCAGCCGTACAGTTTCTCAGGTTACTTTTAATAGGGGCATTCTAAAAGGTTTTGTTCGCCAGTCTATTTCTTTCCCACAGGGGAAAAAGGAACGATTTTTCGCTTTTTTGGGACTGTGGTGATTTGGGCCCTTTTGGGTTGTCCCCAGTGGGGAGTTTTTGGAATGATGACTTGTTTTTTCTTTTTTGAAAAAGGGGAAAAGTCGCCTTCTTTTCCTCTGGGTCGGGCCATTGGATTTAAAGATTTCTCTACCGGGGTGGGGCCCATTGTTTTGAGTTTTTCTGTACCGGGGTTTCAGGCCTTTGTTTTGATTATTTCTCTACTCGGGGTGGGGGCCATTGGTTTTTGATTATTTCTTTTATTTGGGGGTCAGGCCATTAAAGGTGATTTCTCCCACTGTGGGTCGGGCCCTTTGTTTTGGGAAAAATTTCTCTACTTGGGTCGGGCCCATTGTTTTGATGTTTTTCTCTACTCTGGGTAGGCCATTGATTTGATTTTTTCCTCTACTCTGGGTCGGGCCTTTGTTTTGAGATTTCTCTACTCGGGGGTCGGGCCCATTGATTTAAATGATTTCTCTACTCGGGTCGGCCTTTGTTTTTCTTACTCTGGGTCAGGCCATTGTTTTGATTTTTTCCCTCAAACTTGGGTAGGCCATTGATTTGATGATTTCTCTACTTGTTTTCAGGCCTTTGATTTGATTTTTTCTCTACCTGGGTCGGGCCCAATTGATTTGATTTTTTCCCTCTACCGGGGTGGGGCCCCTTGATTTGTTTAATTTCTCTATTTGGGGGCGGGCCTTTGATTTGATTATTTCTTACTCGGGGTGGGGGCCATTGATTTAAATTAAATTTCTTTAACTCGGGGTCGGGCCCATTGATTTGATTATTTCCCCTACTCTGGGGGGGGCCATTGGTTTTGATTATTTCTGTCCTCTGGGTCGGCATTGATTTGATATTTCTCTCTCGGGTCAGGCCATTGATTTTTTGTACCCGGGGTCGGGGCCATTGATTTAAATGATTTCTTACCCCGGGGTCGGGGCCATTTGTTTTTCTCTAACCTGGGTCAGGCCATTGTTTTGTTTAAATTTCTCTACTCTGGGTCGGGCCATTAAATTTGTTTATTTCTGTCTCGGGTCAGGCCATTGTTTTGGGATGATTTCCCCAACTCGGGGTTCGGGGCCTTTGATTTGATATTTTCTCCCTTGGGTCAGGTTTTTGGGATTTCTGTATCGGGGCCCGGCCCTTGGGATTTGATGATTTCTCTACTTGGGTCAGGGCATTGATTTCTCTACTCTGGGCAGGCCATTGTTTTGGATGTTTTCCCTTTTCCTGGGTGGGCCCCATTGATTTGATGATTTCTCTACCCTGTGTCAGGCCATTGTTTTGATGATTTCTCTACTCGGGGGTCGGGCCCCATTGATTTGATTTTTTTCTCTACTCTGGGTCGGGCCCAAATTGATTTGATGTTTTCTTTTCTCTGGGCGGGCCCCATTGTTTGGGATGTTTTCCTACTCGGGGTCGGGGCCATTGATTTGATGATTTCTTATTTGGGGTTTAAGGCCCATTAAATTTGATAAATTTTTTAAAACTCGGGTCGGGCCCATTGATTTGATGATTTTTTCTACTCGGGGCCCGGGGGCCATTGTTTTGATGATTTCTCTACTCGGGGGGTCGGGCCCATTGATTTGATTTCTCTATCTGGGTCAGGCCATTGATTTGATGTTTTCCCTCTACGGGTCACCCATTAAATTTGGGGATTTCTGTACTCGGGGTCAGGCCTTGTTTTTGATTTTTTTCTCTACTCTGGGTCGGGCCATTGGTTTGATTATTTTTTGTACCTGGGTCGGGCCCCATGATTGTAAATGATTTCTCCACTGGGGGTCGGGCCATGGTTTGATTTTTTCTGTACTCTGGGTCGGGCCCATTGATTTGAGTTTTTCTCCACTGGGGGGTCGGCCTTTGGATTTGATTATTTCTGAAACTCGGGTCAGGCCATTGATGTGATGATTTCTCAACTCTGGGTCAGGCCTTTGTTTTGATGTTTTCTTATTTTTTTCCCGGGGGGGTTTCCCGGGGGGCCCCCATTTTTTGAGTTTTTTCCCCTTTTCTCCTGGGTCGGGCCCATTGATTTGATGATTTCTCAACTTTTGGGTGGGGCCTTTGTTTTGATTGTTTTTCTCTACTTGGGTCAGGCCATTGATTTGTTGTTTTCTCTCTCGGGGGTCGGGCCTTTGGGATTTGATTATTTCGTACTCGGGGTTTCAGGCCATTGAGGGTGATGATTTTCCACTGGGGGTAGGCCATTGTTTGATGATTTCTCTACCCCTGGGTCAGGCCATTGTTTTAAATGATTCTCTATCGGGGTTTTCAGGCCATTAAATTTCTTACTCTGGGTCGGGGCCATGATTTGATGATTTCTCTACTCTGGGTCGGGGATTGATTTCTACTCGGGGTTTCAGGCCATTGATTTGATGATTTCTCTATTTCGGGGTTTCCGGCCCCAATTGTTTTGATGATTTCTCTACTTGGGTCGGGGGCCATTGATTTGATGATTTCTCTACTCTGGGTAAAGGCCATTGTTTTGTGATTTCTCACCCCGGGGTTCACCCCATTGTTTTGATAAATTTTTTCTTTTCGGGGAAAGGTGAGGCTGTTTTTGCAAGAAACAGATGATTCAGTCGGGGTTTTTGGCCCGTGTGACACAGCGGGTTTTGTGGGGTCAGTAAGGCACCCCTACTCTTGCGGGATAAAAAACAGGCACTGCGGGACACCACGGGTTTGGGTTGATAGTTTTCCATCTCTTTTTTGGGGTGTTGTTTCACCATTAGGCCCCCAAGGCTCACCATTGTTTAAAACTTGCGCCCTTTTTGGCCCCACCAAAAAGGTTTTTAAATTTTTCGGGGATGATGATTGTCAAAACACGACATCAGGGTGCTTTCCCCTTTTTTGGTTTTTTTTTAAATCTCGTTTTTTCTTCTTTTTTTTATATTAAAAATTTGTCTGTGTTCCTACTCATGCAAGGGCCCTACTTTTCCCAAACCCCAAAAAAATTTTTAACGTGTGGGGAAAGATTTTTTCTGCGTGTTTTGAAATTGGGACCCCCCGGGTTTTATATCTATTAAAGGGGGACTTTCGGGGGGGGGTGGAGTTGGTTAACTCAAGGGGGGACAAACCCCTTTCGAATGGGTCCCTTGGCATTTGGCCCCCTTTGGGAAACCCCTGGGCCATCAAAACACAAGCTCAGTGCTCAAACCCACTAGATTTATCCTCCCCCCACAGCGTAAACTAAAGGGATTAAAGGGGGGATTTGGATTTCATTTCAGGACCCGTGTGAACCCCCAAAGGAAAAACCCCCTTGCACAGTCAGCTCGGGCAGAGACTCACCCTGTCCCCGGGGGTTTTACAGTATGTCTGTGATGCAGAAACTATAGCTGAGGGGTTAAAGATTTGTTCGCCTTAAACCCCAAGGGGTCCATGAAGTCGGGGGTTTTTGAATTTGGTAGTGTCTGGTAAAAGTTGGCATCCGTCTGCTCGAGGGACAATGGAATCCCGCTGGTGAAGAAAGGGGTGTGGATTTTGAAAATCCCCCAAGTCAACTTCAAGTGCAAAACCTCCCCAGGGGTTTAAATTTCCCCTTCTTTTAACATACATGCAGAAGATAAAGGGTTAAAGCCCTGAAATTTCTGTCAGCTTGCTTTGGGTTTTGGGAAAAACCAAAAAATACCCAGCAAAATACAACGTACCTAAAGGCGGAATGCATTTAACCTTCATGAGGGGCACACACACCACACCCCAAAACACACACACACACCCCCACACACACACACACAACACAAAACACACACCAACACACACAAAAAAACCAACACCACACACACCAAAAACACACACAAAACCCCACACACACACACACACACCCCACACACACACACCACACACACCACCACACACACACCCATCACACAACAACACACAACACACAAAAGAGACACAAACACAAAAACACACACAACACACACACACACCACACTGAACCTAAAATCCCCCAGTAAAGGAAAAAACCCCAAACCAGACAGAAAGACAGAAATAAACCAAAGCTTTTGTAAACGAAAAGTCACCCCACTAACCACTCGACTGTTTACAGGGGGGGCAGAAGCTGCTGGAGGGGGTGGGGGAGGGGAAACCCGGGCCAGAGGGGCCCCTGAAACCGCCACGCCGAACTTTGAGGCTTTGGCGGCAGGTGGCCGGGGTGCTGCTGCCGGCCTCCCCTTGGGCCCGCTGGTGGAAAACCCGGCGCCAAAACCGTCCTTTTTGAGCTGCTGCAGGGCGCTGTGAAAGGGTGAGTCGGGGAGATGGTCCCGGGGTAACCTTTTTTTTGTTGTTTTTTTTGTGTGCTTTAAACCCAAAGAACAATTTTATTTTAGGGGTTAAGAATAAGGGAGGGGGTTTAGCCCCGAGGGTGGGGACACTCGTTTTCCCCCCAGCCAAGTTAAGCAGCGTCGAGCGGGAACCCTTGGATGGGTGACCGTTTCCCGCGCCTTGGTTCGGGACAGTTCCCCCAGTTCCCCAAAGCTGTAAAGGGGGTACCTGCCCTCTTTGGGGTCAGGGAAGGAAAAAGCAGCGGGGGAGAGGAGATGGGGCCCCTCCCCCCCCCAAAATTAAGGGGGCTGGCCCTAGAGAAGTGGGTCTCTGACCCCTTGCTCCCCTACGACCTTTTTAGGTTAGGGGGTTTCCTTTTACCTTTTTTTTTTTTTCCTTTTTTTTTTTAAATAAAAAATAAGCATAACAATAGCTTTTTTACATCCCGCCCTTTTCGGGACTTTTTTTTTTTAAACGAAAGTAAAAACCCGTGAAAAAAATACCTGAAAATGATATAAAAAAAGAAAAAAAAAATACATACATTGATATGGACTTTCCATGCAAATTCCCCCCCAACCCTAATTTCATTAGGGAGAGTGTGTGTGTAAAAGAAGTTTGGGTGAGAGAATGTTTTTTTTGTTTTCAGTTTTTTTTCTTGTGGGGAATTTTCTTTTCCCCAAATTTTTCCCATTCGTCTTTTTTTTGCATGCTTTGTTGTTTTTTTTTAAAATTTTTAAAACTTTTTTTTTTGTTTTACCATTCCAGCTGATTCAGATGTACATCAAAACCCTCGATAAACGGGTTGTTAGTAGCTTTGGGAAATTTTTTATTAAAAAGTCCCCAAAAATTAGAAATTTTTGGGACTGTAAAAAACCCTAAAAAGGGGAAAAAATCAGATTTTGAAAAAGGGAGAGGGGCGCACTTCTTTTAAGAATGACAATTATTCAATTTTACCCAGGGGTCGGGGGGGGGCAAAACAAAAAAAACCCCAGCCCTGACCAAGATTTGATGTTGTTTTGTGCTTCTCCTTTACTTCTCCTTTATTAAATAATTAAAAAAAAAGGGAATTTTGTATAGTGCTATATTTTGGAAAGAAAAATCAGAGCGTTTGCATTCAACAAAGGGGGGAAGGGGGAGGTTTTAATTTTTAAAAACCCTTGTCAGGGCTAAAAGGCCCATCTCAACAAAACCCTTTTAAAAAAACCCAAACAACATTTTTGTGTGGGGCCCCTTGGGCAAGGGCCCACATCAAAAAACGACACAGCTTTGGCCGGGGCCCTTCCATCCAAGAGTTGACGAAAATTTCGCTTTCTCCTTAAGGGGGGCCCCCGGGAAGGAGGAGGCTCTGCCAGAACCCAACAGCGCCGGTTTTTGGGTTCACCCTGACGCTGATGGGCCCCCCCGCCAGTGTTTCCTCAGCGCCCCCTTTCTGCCCTTGGAGGGGGGGGGTTCCACTCCACCCCCACCCCTTTCGTCACCCTGCTGGACCACAGCGCCATGCGGGCCGCTGCTGCGCTGCTGAAAGTGCCCCTCGCAGCAGTCCCCCGTGGAGGGGGGGAGCCTCCCCCAAAAAAGGGCGGGTTTTGCCTGGGTCCCTGCAGATTGTGTAAAGGGGGCTGATAGATTTCATCCTGGCTTGCAGTGAGTTGGCTTTTTATCAGGGGGTTTTGGCTTTTTATCAGTGGGTTTTTTTGTTTTTTGGTTGGGTTTTGGGTTTTTTTAAACCCTCCCTCCCTCCATTATTTCTTCAATCCCCAAAATTTCTTTTAAATAAAAGCATAAAGAGCTTACTCTCATCCGACTCCCTTCCCCCCATTCTCATCAGCAAAAACCCCACCTCCTTCCTGCCCCCACCCTTCACCCCCGCATGCACACAAATACACTCACACATACAAAACTAAACACACACACAACAACTAAACTCTCCCCACCCCTCTCCCCAAAAACCACACCCCTCTCACACACTCACAACCCCACACCACACACACACACCCACTCACTCACACACCAAAACACACAAACACACACACACACACAACACACACACACACCCCCACACACCCCTGCCCTTATGTGCACAAAAAAGTGCCCCAAAAATTTTCCCTGTTTAGAAACAAAAAGACTAAAAGGGTTCAATTTTCATAACATTTTTTTAAAACCTACATTTTGACTGTGATGAAAAAGGGGTTCGAATGTACCCTCTAATAGCGTTTTTTTAATCCCCGAAAATTAGTAGTGTTTTTTTAACCCAAGTAGCGAAAAATTAAACAGAAAACAAGCCTCCCCTTCTTTTGGGCTAAATTTTAACATTGGCTTAGCATTTTTTTTGGAAAGCATGGTGGCTAAAACCCCCCCTTTGTTTATTGATATATAAAACAAAAAAAAATTTTTTTTAAAACAAAAAAATCACTGGAAAAGAAAGAAAAATAGGGTTTTTAAAAATGATTTAAAAATTTTAAAATATTGGTAGTTTTTTATGATTATGAAAAAAAAAATCCAAAAAAAAAAATCTTTTCCCCAATTACCGATCACTTTTTCCACTGTCAGGGCCCCGGATCGATTTTAACACGATAAGAAAAAGTTCTTGGGGTTGCAAAAATTTGCCATAAATTAGGTAAAAAAACTATTTCTTACATTGTTTTCAAAAAATAAAGGATTTTGTATCGTTTTTATCGGTCACCAAATGCTGGGAAAAAGTTCAGCGCGGGAAACCGCCCGCCATCGCGACCGTCAGGGGCGGAATGTGCGAAGTGGTGGCTTTCTATGAAAAAATTTTAAAAAAATCGCTTGATTTCATGTATGAAAAGTACTCGAAACCCATAGCGATTTGACTCAACAACAGTTATTTCAAAAGCCTCTTTGCGTCAAAAAAAAAAATTTAAAAAAATTTCTTTGACGTCAAAAAACGCCAAAGTAGCGAAAAATTTCCATCCAGAAAAACTACCCGCCGATTCAGTCCGATCGCGACAAATTTTTCCCAAGTTTTTCAAAAATTTTCCACAACCCTTACCTCATCGTCTCTCTCATTGTTTTTTTAAAACCCAAATCCAGCCCCCAAAAAAAACCCCTCCTCGCTGTAAAATTTTTGAAAAAAAGCCAAAAAAAAAAAAAAACGTTGGGAAAGAAATTTTAGGGGGGAAAAACGAGGCCGCCATTTTTGTTAAAGACGATCTCGGGGTCCGAAAAAAATTAAAAATACACTTTTAAAACCAATCAGATTTTTCCCGTTGCTTGTGTGTGTAAAAACGACCTTCCCCCCTTTCGGGCGGGCCTCAAGGGGCCTTTAAAACATTCATTGGTTTAGGTTTGGGAAAGCGAAATAAGCTTTCAACTATGACCACCCACGTCACCCGGAATATTCCGGGTTTCCGCCACACAGCCTAGACCCCCCTTTTTCCCGGAAAAATTCCCGGGAACCCCCCCCACGGGTTAAGAGCGTGTTTGAAGCCACTGTTTTGATAATGATGTGGCAGGGACGGCCGGGAAACCCGTGTGCGTATCAATTTTGGGACGGGTCGCTCCCTTTTTACCTCAGATTGCCCAGAAACCTCCGGGCCAACAGACTTGGGGAAGGAAAATTAATGTCTTGGGTTTTAAAAAAATGATGACACATTTGTCTTTTAAACCGGGCCCATTTCGGCGGGCTGACTTGTCATTCGGATCTGTCTGTGTCAAAGACATCTTCCACACAGGTGTTTGAAAAAGGGGGGGGAAAGGGTTTAAAGGTTGCTGCACGCCCTTGGGGGTTCTTTTCCTTGTACACAAGACACCACACTCACTTTTACAACATGAAAGGCTTAAACCATTGGCAACATGATGATCAAAAGCTTCAACCATTGGCAAGGGGGCCCAAAGCTTAAAGTTTACATTGATTGGTTTGGAGGATACTATAAACTTACGTTTCGGGGGCCCAAAACCCCCCAGCCCGGGCAACAAATTGGGGGCCTTTTTCCCAGGAGCAAAAAAGGTCAGGCGGGCCGGGTTTTTGCCCTGACAAGCCCGGGCCCCACCCAATCTCACTTGGGCGGGAAAAAAAAAGAGAGAATTCCAGTTTTTAAATTTGGTAGTTGTTGGGGGGGGTTTTGGGGGGGGGGGGGAGTTTTTGGGTCTTTTTTGAAAAATTGTGTTGCTGTAGCAAAGTGGTTTTTTTTTTTAAAAAAAGAGAGGGGAATGCTTAGGTGAATTTTGCACCCCTTTTGTATTGTGTTAAAAAATTGTGTTTCTTAATTAAGCTGAATTTTTGTGGTTGTGGCTTTAACCCTTTTTGTGGTAAAGAGAAATATTTTCCCACATTTTATTGACAAACTGTTGATTTTAAATTTTTTGCATCTTAAATGTTTGAAAAATATGTTCATAGTTTTTTTTTTGGTAGTTGGTGTTCGGGCGTTTTTTTCCCAAAAAAACATAAAAAAGAAAGAGAGCAACTAAGGGGATTTTTTTTAATAATTTTCTTTAATAATCATTTTTTTCTTCTTCTTTTTCCTTTTTTGTCAGTTTTCCCCCGGGGGGAGGTTTGACATTAAAGACCTTTCCCTCCATTTTCCTCTTTTTTGAGTTTCCCCCTTATTTATCCCCCTTTCTTTTGCTCTTTTTTCCCTTTGTTTCTTAGACCCCCAAATTTTTATTTGAGATAATTTTGGAAAACAAAGGAAAAAAAAAAACGGGAAATTTTTTTAAAAAAAATTTATTCTAATCCCTTTTTAAACCCATTTCATTGTACAAGACTTTTGAAATTTACCATCGACTTTTTTTAAACATGAAAAAATTTTCATTGGGTTAAAACTGTTTTATTGTTGGCTTGACTTTTTGTTTTTTTTTTTGGGGGGGGGGGTTTAAAAAATTTCAACTGGTAATCTGTTTTGTTGTTGTTTTGGTCTTATAAATTTTTTGGGGGGGGATCAAGCCTTCTAACTTTTTCTGTTTACGGGAAAATTTTTTGTTGCTCCCTGCGGAATCGGGGAAGGGGGTACAGCGGTTTTCTGGCAGACAAGGATTGGGAAAAGGTTTGCCCCAGCGGGGAAAGGGGGAAAACATCAACACCTTTTCCCCTTTTTGGGAACCCTTTTCATGGAGGTGGTTTTTGCCGCGACCCCCTTTGCGGGGGACACGCCCTTTTGGAAAGGGTCAGTTTACCTCTTGGCTTTTTAAAATTTCTTTTTTTTCACCCCCTCCCCCTTTTTAGTGTAGTATAAGGCTTTTTCTTTTTCCTTCTTTTTTCTTTTTCTTCTTTTCCCCTTCCCTTCCCTTCTTTTTTCTTCCCCCTTCTTCTCCTTTTTCTTCTTTTTTCTTCCCCCCCTTTTCCTCCTCCCCCTTTCCTTCCCTTTCATGGGTTGATTTAAGTTTTTGACTTGTTTTGGGACTAAACCCCCATTGGGAATTTTGGTGCTGGGGGAAAACCCCACTGGAGAGTTGTTCCCCCAAATTTTCCCTCCAATGAAACATTGTTTTGTTCAGCAGAAAAGAGGTGACAAAGTGAGTTTTTAAAAGGGGAAAAAAAAAAAAGGGTTTTTTTTTCCCAGCTAGAGCAAAAAGGGGTTCACCAAGAGTGAAAATTTTCCCAAATGCAACCCTTTAGCCACATTAAGGTACCCCCATTCTGATTGGGGGGTTTGAAGTCTCAAACGCCCCCAAATGTGCATATTTTTAAAAAAAAATTTTTTAAACCTTTCCACTGGCGTTTCAAAGGGGCCACACTGCCAAAATGTGGAAGGGGTTTAACCAAAATGTTTGGTGCTTTTAAAAACACAGGACCTTGGTTTATGTCTGATCTGAAGGATGTAGGGGGAGGGGAGTTGGTGCTGATGCGATTTAAAAGGGAGAAACCCCTGGAACGGCTGCCTAAAGTGGGGGCCCCTACCCAGCTCCCAAATTTTCGTGGCTAAAAGCTTTGACCACTGAACAGCCTCCCTTTGCCCCCCCCCCTTTTTTTTTTAAAACTACATAAAAGGCTATTATTGTATGAATAAAGGGTTTCCCACTCTTTCATCTAAAAAAACCCCGAAGTTCTTTTTTTTAAATTTGCATGTACAAAAATTGAATAAAACCCTGAATATCTTGGTTCAGGCATACAAAAGGCATGTATGGAATGTGTGCACTCATACACAACGTAACAAAATCACATTCTCTCACACACTTTTAAAACCTGTTCGCTTTTGTAAGATTGGGCGATAAACACCCTTTTGGGATGAGATTTAAAAACCCGGGGTTTCCTGGTGCAAAACGCACGAAAGAACATTTTCCCGCGCCCTTGAATCCTTTCCATTTTTCCAAAAGAGTGGGCCGGGGGTGTGGGGGGGAACAGATGAAAAAATAAAATTTAACAAAACCCCATACACAGGGGGGACGGGAAAGAAAAAAAGCACATAAGTCTTATTCCATTATCCCCCGATAAAAAAAGAATAAATTTTAAAAAAAAAATAAAAAAAATTTCCTTATACATGGGGACGGGATTTTTTTTTTAAAAAAAACACGGGGTGTTATTCCTTTTAATCCTAAAAAACTAAAAGAAAAAATAAATGAGAAATAGAAGAATAAAAAAAAAAAAAAATGGTACACCCACTCCCCTCCACTCAACACTTTACACAGGGGGGGGTTTTTTCCAAGATGCGGGCGCGGGTGGGGGCTGGACCCCATTGGGGCCCGGGGGACCGCCCCAGCAGTGGCTGTCGTACCTGTGCCCAAAGGGGCTACCGCAACACCTGGTGGACATTTCTGCCCTAGAAAAAAGCGGCCTCCCACGCTGCCCTCCTGCCCACGACCCCCCCAGCTCGGGCCCCCTACATTTCCCCAGCCAAAAATGGTCGGCTTTTTTGGGGTTTAAAGGATTGATCTAAAAAACTGTAATGTTTTGTTTGCCCCGTCGTGTTCGCATGACCTCCAAAAAAAGAAAGGGAGGGGGGCAGCCGCTGTTTTTTGGGGAAAAAGGGCGAAATTTGATGATAGGGGAGAGGGCCTTGCCACCAGACCCCCCCCATTTTCTCGGTCAAGTGGGCATAAGGACATCGGTTTAGAGATTTCTCTAAAGCCCAACTACCCCCCAAAGGGCTGCAGCACTTTAAGGCTGTGGAGCCCAACCCCCTAGTCAGAGAGCCAAAGTTGCACTCCCGATAAGCTGAAAAGGGGGAAATTTCCCATGGGGGGGAAAGCCACTGGTTTTAAACCCTCTCACTTTGCTGTTGCCCCCCAGCGTCGGGTTTAATAAAGGGAACGTAATAAACCCCAGGGGGCTGACGGAAAATAAAAAGTGCTTTTGACTTTTTTGGTAAAATGTGATAAGTTTGTTGGAAAAACCCAGAAAGAGGGGCCCTTTTGGGAAAGTGAAATTTTAAATTCAAAAAGCAGGCAGAGAGGGGGTTGTAAAAACGTTTTTTTTTTTTAAAACATTTGAGACTTTTCCCTTTTTGAAAAGGGGCCTTGTGGTTTTTTTTTTTTTAGGGTAAATGTGATTGTGATTCAAGTGTGTGTGTTGTGTGTTTTTGTGTGTTTTGCGCAAAGTGTTTCCCTGATATATGCTTTTGTTTTCCCTCGTGGGGATTGCGGATGTATGCAATAAATAAATTGTTTTTTTATTTTTAAATTATTTTTTTATCTAAAAGGTTTTTTTGGGTGTTTGGAAATTGACCCAAACTTTTTTTTGGTTTACAAATGTTATCAAAAAATTAGCCCCCCAGCCCCCCCATTTAAATTCATCTCACCGTTGAATCATGGGGTGAAGCAGAAAAAAATTTTTTTAAAATTTTCAAAAAATCAAAGATAAGCTAACAACCCCGAGAAAACCTTTTGGGTATTTCTTTACTTCAGATTGTCTTTTTATTGATGTTTTAAAAATTGATGATTTTTTTTCGAGGAAAAATGGAAAAGCACTCGTGCTTTTTTAATCCAGTCCCCATGGGGTATACATTTTTTGAAAATTTTTTATCATGGGTTTTTCCCACCTGCACCAAACACCCTTCCTTTTTTCCATAAAGCAAAAACGGGTTAAAAAACATTGCGCAAGATTTTTTCCTCTGTGTGTTTGCAATGGGCCCTCAGTTTATAATCTCTCCGAGGGGAGGGGAAAAAGCAGCCCCAATGTTAATCCAGGGGAAAATATCCCCTTAAACAGGATTTGAAAACCCGGATCAGCAGTCAAAAGCGCAACGTTTAAACCCAACCAGGCTTTTTCCCTTCCCCAGTATTTCTGCTCTTTAACCATCTTTTTGGTCAGGGGTGTTGCAAACCGGGTTGCCCTTCCCTTCCCACAGTCCACACTAAACCAGGTTTGGCACAGACACAGGGGGAAAGCAAGGGCCCCTGCTACTTGGGGTAGGGGATGCGGGAAAAATTGGGCCCGCCTGCAGGGCCCCCTTTGACCTCCTTTCCTAAAGGGGGAAAAAAGGTCAGGAGTCTGCTCTGTTCTCGTTTGCCCATGTCCGGGGTCCTTTCTAGCCCAACCCTGTTTTTTCATTTTGCCCTTTTAAAAAAAGCTTATTAGGGGAGTAAAACACGAACAGGCACCACTAAATAAAGACCAAAACCCTGGGCCCGTGTATGAAAAAAACTATTGGAAACTTTGAAAAGAAAAGGGTGACAATGAGTGCATTGCTGTAAAGTCGGGAAGAAAAAAGTGCGATGCGGGTTAATGTCGGGAAAAAGATAAAGTAAAAAGGTTTGTGAAGGGTCTGGAAGATAAAAGTGCGGTGTTTTTGAATGTTGGAAAAAAAGGGGCCCAGTGTTGTGAAGGGTCGGAAGATAAAGTGCATGTTGTGAATGTTTGGAAGAAAAAGGGGCATTATTGTGAATGCCCGGAAGAAAAAAAGTGCAGGCTGTGAATGCTGGAAGTTTAAATGCAGTTTTTGGAATGTCTGGAAGTTTAAAGTGCGGGTGCTGTGGGGGGTCGGGGAAGGGTAAAGTGAAAGTGTTGGGGAATTTTGGGAAAGGGTAAAGCGAAAATGCTGGATTGTTGGAAGATAAAGGTGGTGCTGTGAATGTCTGGAAGATAAAGTCGGAAAAAATAAAAGTGCAGTGTTTGGGGAATTTTGGGAAATAAAGTGCGATCTGTAAAGTCGGGAAGATAAAGTGTGTTGTGTGAATGTTTTGAAAGATGAAGTGCAGTGTTGTGAATGTCTGGAAGAAAAAAGTCCCATTTGTTGTAAATGCCCTGGAAGTAAATTGCAGTGTTGTGAAGGGTCGGAAGATAAAAGTGAATTTCGGGGGAAGAAAAAGGTGCAGTGTTTGGAAAATTCTTTGAAGAAAAAAGGGGCATTTTGCGGGTAAATTGTCGGAAGATAAGGGCCCATTGTTGTGAATGTCGGGAAAGATAAAGTGCGGTGCTGTGAATGTATGGAAGATAAGGGGTTTTAGTGTTGGGGAAGTCTGGAAAAAAAAGTGCAGTGTTTTGGAATGTCGGAAAAAAAAGTGCAGTGCTGTGAATGTCTGGAAGATAAAGCACAATGCTGTGAATTTTGGAAAGGGATAAAGCACAAGCTTTTGAATGTCGGAAGATAAAGCCTGTGCGGGAAGAATGTCTGGAAGATAAAGGCACAATGCTGTGAAGGGTTCTGGAAGATAAGGGGAAATCTGTGAATGTCTGGAAAGGGATAAAGCGAAAAGGTTTGTAAAGGGTCTGGAAGTTTAAAACCCCAATCCCTGTGAATGCGGGAAAAAAATAAAGGGGGCAATGCTGTAAAAGTCTGGAAGAAAAAGGGCAATGTGTGTTTTGGGAAGAAAAAAGGCAGTGTGTAAATGTCTGGAAGAAAATGTGCAGTGTTGTAAAATTTTGGGAAGTTAAAAGTGCGGGGGCGGGAAAATTTGTATGGAAAAATTAATGTGTAGTGTTGTAAAATTTTGGGAAAGGGAAAAAGGGCAGTGTTGGGGAAATGTCTAGAAGTTTAAAGGGTGCATTGTTTGGGGAATGTCTGGAAGATAAAGCACAATGCTGTGAATGTCTGGAAAAAAAGAAAAAATGGTGAATGTCTGGGAAGAAAAAACCCCTAGTCCCTGTAAATGTCTGGAAAAATAAAGCACATGCTGTGAATGTCTGGAAAAAAAAGGGGGAATGTTTTGTGAATGCCCTGGAAGAAAAAGGGGAAAAATGCTGTGAATGCCCTGGAAGATAAAGGGCAATGCTGTAATGCCCGGGAAGATAAAACGCAATGCTTGGAATGTCGGGAAAGGGAAAAAACGCAATGCTTGAAGGTCTGAAGATAAAGCCCCAATGTGTGAATGTCGGGAAAGATAGGGTGCAGTGCTGTGACTGTCTGGAAGAAAAAGGGGCAGGGCTGGGACTGCTGGAAGATACAGGGCAGGGGTGTGGCTGGGGTTGCACCCACAGCAGACAGCGATGGAGGCAGAGGAGGGGTTTGTGCCCGCCCCCCCTGGCCCGGTACCCCCTGGGGGGCTGTTTGCCCCCTCAAGAGGCCCCCCGGGGCCCGGGCCCTTTCACCTCTCTGGGCCGGGAAGAAAAAGGGGTGCTGCCCAGGTAAAGAGAGCCCCGGGAGTAGGGAAACAAGTTTAACCTTTTTTTCCTAAAAGGAAAACCTGCTGTAGGGAAACCCCAACCATCTACTAACTCTTCCCTCCGATCACCCCCCCCCTTCTGGGTCGGTAGCATACAAATGTTTAAATATGCATTTTGCAGGGGAAAGAGTGTTTTTCCCCCCTTTAAGGTAGGGAAAAAGCGTTGGGGAAAAATTAATCACTTTTTGGGTCAAAACTCGGTTTGGCTTAGAATGTTTCCCGCTGTATAAAAAACAAGGTTGAATTTACAGTCTGTTATCCCCTTAAAGGGGAATGAACCCGTTTTTCCCATACATGTGCACTTTTGCACATTTGAAATGTTCCCTTAACCCGTAGGGGAAAGATAGGGAAAGGGAAAGGGGGTTTGTAGATTTTTGGGTTCCCCAATAGTGGGTTACCTTTTGGGGGAAAATTTTTTTTTTTAAATTCATCTTTGTGTTGAATTTTTCCCATAAGTATTGACATATTTTTTGGGGAAATTTTGTCGTTTTTCCTTTGGCTTTTAAAAACCTCCCCCTGTAGTGTTGGTCCAGGAACGACATTTTGGAGTGGTTGTGACAGGTGATCTTTTTTTGTATCCCCACGGGATGTTTTTAAAACACCCCCTTCGTGGACGACCCCCGCCCTTTGGGGCCTTTGCCTGCCTTTGCGGAGTTGTCCCTGCCCACCCCCGTTTTTTCCCCGGGACCCAAAATTTGTCAAGGTGGGGAAACTGGCTGGTTTTTCATCACCCAATCATTTAAATCATTACACCCAGTGGTGTGTAGGGCAGCAAAAAAGTGCTTCCACCCCCTGCCTACCCCGGGGGCCAAACCAAAAAATTGACCCCCAAGGGGCTCCCATGGCCCCATCTCACCCTTTTACAGTCCTCCCCCCACGTTACTTTAGGTCTTCCTTTCTTTCTCCTTCCTTTTGGGGGCCAGTTTCAATCCCGTTCTTGTGTTTTACTGTGGGTCCCTTCGGAGGGTGTGTTCCCCCAAACCACTTCCCCCGTCCTCTTTGGGGATGAAGGTTCCCCCTTTTTCTTGCCTGCATTCCGCTGGTTTTTTTGGGAGGGCTTTTTTGGCCGTTTTCCTGTATTGTTTTTGAAGGGGCGTTTTTAGTGGCGAAGTACAAGGGAAAAAGGAGTGTAGGGTTTTTTGGTTTTTATTTTGTTGCCCGGGTTTAAATTTTTTTTTTTGTTGTTGAATGTCGTGTAAATTTTTTTTTGCAAATGTTCACACACATAATTGTAAATTTCACCTGCATGCACGCTCCGTTAATTTCCCACAAAGTTCACGGGACGCGCGCACTCAGACACACATACCACACAACCCGAGGTGGCACCGCTCTTGTGGCAAATGCGGGTCCCTGGGGAAAAACCCCCCAGATTTCACACTGGGGAAATTTGCTGTGACCCCCGTTGGTGTTAAATATAACAATTATTTAGTTTGGGTTTTTAAATGAAATTTCCCCTGACTGTTTTTAAAAGATTTTTCCCCCCTTTTAAAATACAAGCTGCTCTTAGTGGAGAGCTTGTCGTTACCAAAGTAGCCCATACCTTTAAATTTTTTTTTCTCCAGTGTATGGGAAAAATTTTTTTCCCTGTCAACTCACCAAACCCAAAAAATCAAAAAGTCCCTTTCCCTACTGCTTCTTTGTTTTGTTCAACATCAACTATTGTTCTTTTTCTTCTTCCCTTTTTTTGGGCATGGTTTTTCCCCCGGGGGTTTGACATTTATGACCTTTTCCATCTCTCTCTGTTTTGAGCTTCCTCCTTAAATTTTTGCCCCCTTTTTCCCAAGATATTTGCAATAAGGCAGCCCAGGTTTTGCAGGGGCCCCCCCTTTTTTTTTGGGCTCTTTCCATCCACTAAAGAAAATTCTTTGTCTTTTTATGATGTGGTGGTTGGGTCTCCGTTGAACTGCCCAAACCAGCGCACAAAAATTTTTGTTGCCTGTCATAAATGCTTGCACTATGTTAAATACCTGGGCCCAAACAGGCCCCCAAATGCATCCCAAATTTGGCGTGGAAAAAGTTTTTTTTCTTTCTGGGGAAAAAAAGGCAGGAGAAAAGGACCAAGAAGAGGAGAGGGCATGAACAAAAAGGGAAAAAGGCAGAAAAAAAAAAGAGGGATAGAAAAAAGGGAATTCCCAGCAAAAGGGTTTTCCAGAAAGGGGGGGATGCTGTTGTACCCGAATTTGACCCCCACAGCGCGCAAAATTTTAAAACTAGTGCAAAATTTTTTTTTACGCCCCTTCCATTCCCCAAGCCAAATCGGGCAGTTCCCGCATAATTGACACCAGCTGGGGGTGGGGGTTGGGGAAAGGAAGCCGCTGAAGTGGGGGGAAACGGGTTGTGGACCTCCACAACACACATACACATACTCACACACCACCACAAAACCCCACGCAACGCACGCACGCGCAACACACACACATACACACACACACACTCACAAAATACACAGAAAACGCGCACACACACAAAACACACACACACACTCTTTTAATATCATTAGAGTGGGAAAGACGTTTTTAAAATGGGGGAAAAAACAACCACCACAAAACACCCGATCCCTTTTCTAAAGGGTAAACTTTCCCACGCTAAAATTTAACTCCAAACCTTTTTTTCTTTCTTTTTTTTTTCTTTCTTCTTTTTTCTTTCTTTCTTTTTTTTTTTTTTCTTCCCCCCTTAAATCCACACCCTTGTATTCTGGGCAACGACCTGGGGGGTCGAGTTCTTGGGCCCAAACAACGGCGCAGGGGGGGAGTTTTCCCCACCACCGCACGCGGCTGCACCCCCCAGATGCCGGGCCCGCTGCCCCCTTTGCTTCTCGGGGGAAGTTCAACAAGCAGCTGAGGGAAACCCGGGCCCGTCAAACCACTGGGCCACGGCACTGCCCGCCACCACTGCCTCCTCCTCCTCCGGGGCTGCTGCTTTGGGGCTGGTGCTGGTTTGGAGGGGAAGGCAAGGCTGCAGGGTGGCGCTGGCCCATCAGGAATGCCCCCAACATCACCGCCTTTTGAAGGCCGTCATCACCCCCTCTAGTCAGTAGTGGCCCATTTCCTTGGGTTTTTGGGGGTTTTTTTTGGGTTTGGGTTGGGGGGGGGATGTTTAAAGGGGGTTTTTTTGAGGGTTTTTTTTTTTGAGGGTTTGTTTTTAAGTTTTTAGTTTTCGGGGGGGTTTTTGGGTTTAGTTTTTTTTTGGGGGGGGGGGTTGTGGGGGTTAGGGGGGGGGTGCTTTATTATTTTATTTACAAAGTACGCACATGTGAAAGCTGTTAAATTTGTGTGATCTGTAAGTAGTGTGATTTGGGGTGAAAAAATTTCATTAGTGTGATCTGAAAAAAACCGGGGTGATGATCTGACGCTTTGTTTTTCGCTTTTCAAGATTCAGCACTATATAAATTTTCCCTTTTTTATTATTTGAAAGCAGTGTAATGGGCTGGGAAAACTGTCATTGTGTGAAACTGAAAAATCAGGTTTTGGGTAATCTAGAAGCTGTCATTAGTGTGATCTGAAAATCAGTGTGGTGACTAAAAACTGTCAGTGTGATTTTGAAAGTTAGTGGGTTGGGGTGAAAGCTTTCATTAGTGCGATCTGAAAATCAGTGTGGGTGATCTAGAAGCGTCATTAGTGTGATTGGAAAAAATCGTTTTGATGATCTAGAAGCTGTCATTAGTTTTGATCTGGAAAAATTGTTGGATGGGTCTAGAAGCTGTCCTTAGTGGTTTTCTGAAAAATTTGTTGTGATGATTAAAGCGTCATTTGTGGAAAGAAAGTCGTTGTGATTTATCCAGAAGCTGTCAAATTTGTGTGATCTTTAAATCGGTTTTTGATGATTTTTCTTATTAGTGTGATCTGAAAAATGTTTGGAACTAGAAACTGTCATTAGTGGATCTGAAAGTCAGTGTGATAATTGAAGTGTCATTAGTTTCTGTAACTTCTTAACTTGATCTTTTGTTTTCCTCCTTTTTCGAAAAAATTTCTCAGTTTCTATTTAAAATTTTTTTTTAAATTGTTTGGGAAATTTTTTTTAAAATTTTTTTTTAAATTTTTTTTCATCTTTGCAATTTTGCTGGAGGCTAGGTTTCAGTTAAAGAAAAGTCTTAACTTGAATCATGTGTCGGAAATATTTCTCAGTTGTTCAAAATTACTTTTTAATTCCTTTGAAATTTATCAAACCTATTTTTATAGGAAATTTGGGGGTGGAAAAATGAGGGGGAGGGAAACTGGGGATTGTTTTTAGGCCCCACCTACCCGTACAGTCTTTTTCCCGTTTTTGAAAGTCAGTGTGATGATCTGAAAGCTGTCATCAGTGTGATACGAAAGCAGTGCTGATCTAGAAAAAACTGTCATTAGTGTTTTGTAAACTTAGTAGGATGGGGTGGGAAACTGTAGGAGGTAAACTTTGGGGATTGTTTTCAGGCCCTACCTACCATAAGTCGTTTTCCTGTTTGGGCCCCCGCCAAAAAGGAAAAAGCCCCAGTCAAAGACCTGCACAATGGGGGAAAGGGGAGAGGACTTTGTTTTAAATGGTGTGAAAGGGTTTTGGGCATTTTCCCCCCCCATCAGATGGTTTTGTTGGCCATAGGTTGGTTTTTGGGCGAATTCAGTGGGGTTTTTGCTTAAAAAATTTTGACTGTCCTTTTTTTTAAGTTCTATGCAAAATTTTTTTACTACCTTGCCTTTTGCCCTGCCCCGCACCCCAGACATGCATGCGCATAACACACATTACATTCCTGGTGTTGGGTTTTAAATTTATTCATGGTTTAGTATTTTTTTAAAAATCTAATGTAAAAAACTATTTTTTTTGGGTTCCCCCTTTATTTAAATCATCCCTCATCTTTACAGTCCCGTGACCTTGGGGGTCGTGGAGGAGACAAAGAAAGACGGGTGCGTGGGGAAAACCCCCTCCATCCATCTCGGTCCTTTGGCTCGCGCAGTATTTCCGAAATCATTCTCCGGGGCCAATCCTTTGTTTTCCCCCCCCCCCTGGGCTTGTTCTTTTTCTTCCCCTTTTTTCTGCCACCTTGGGGTGTTCCCTTTCAGTTAAATGTTTTTGGCCCGAGTTTTTGGCGGGTGACGTGGCCCCAACCATGGAGCTTTTTCTTCCCGACATGGTGAGAAGGGGTTCCTTTTGGACCTTTCCAGCCGTTTTTATTTGGCTCTTGACATTCATTTGGGCCCTTTTGTTCTCTCCAAAGGGTATGCCCATCAGTTTTTATTTGGGATTTTGTTTCAAATGACTGGGGTTTTGCTTTTTCTGTTTTACAGTCAATTTTCCAGGTTTTACTTCCGACAGCAGGATAGTCTGAATTTGGGGGTTTGTGAGCTTTTTGTTTTTTTTGGGGAAAATGATCTCTTTCCTTTTTTCCATTTTGGGGTGGGGTTTTGTCATGGAGATGTTGCCCTGGCTTTTTTGACTTGATTTTTTTGTCCCTCGTTTGCCCCCCCTTTGTGAGTGTTTGAAACCAAAAGGAAAATTTTTAAACGTCTAAAACCCCCCGTTGCTGGCCGTTCTGTAAATTTTAGCAAAGGGGGGTTTTGCTCGTGCTGTTACAAGTACTTTACTTTTCTCCCAGCTCACCTCCATCCCCAAAGCTCCAGCTCTGGGGTTTTTAAATCGGGTCGTAAGATCTTGCAGCTTGTGTCCCTTTCCCCTGAGGTCAATGCATGGCAAACCGGGAAGTTTTTGGGGGTCTGCCGCCAATGGGATGGGAGAGTGGAAGTCATGGATGGTCCCCTTTTCATAATGTTTTTTCCCAAAAACAGATTTAAAAAAGGACTGGAGATAAAGGCATCCTTGTTTGGACCCCAAATGTGGTTTTTTAAAATAGTCTCTGACCTGATTGTCAGAAGGACTCCAATGCTTGCCCGGTTTTTTTATTGTGCGGGAATGGGTTTTCACAGTCCTTCTTCAATGCCAAACATTCTGAGGCCCTGCCACAGGCCTTCGTGCCATACTCTGTTGAAAAACCTTTTTGGGAATCGATGAAGTTGTGGAAAAAGGGTTTTCTGATGTTGAAGATATTTTTTCCCTCAGGATGTGGGAGTTAAAAATCTGTTTGATAGTGCTCCTGCCTGCCCTGCACCCAGCTTGTTCCCCCTTTCAATTTTTCTGCCTCCTTCTTGAGTCGATTCAACCCCAAAAAAAGTAAAAAGGTTTAAATGCATAGTTAGTGAAAAACTTTGTAGAAACAGAAAAAACAACCATCATACGTTTTTGTGCAGATAGGTTAAAAATAAAAAGGTTAAAAGGGGCCCATAAACCCCAAGGGTTCCTTTGGGGGGAAAATGAGGCACCGAGACCCAACTTTTCCCAAGGGGCCAGTTATTGGGGCGGCGCCCATCTCCTCTCCCTCGTTGCTTACCTTCTCAGACCCTAAAGAGGGGAGATACCCAAATTTACAGCTTGGGGGAAATTAGGGACTGTACTGAAGCCAAAGCGCGCTTAAAAAGTCACCCATCCAATGGTAAAACCCCGCTAAAAGAGCTTAACCTTACCGGGGGGGAAAACGGAGTCTCCGACCACTGAAACTTCCCGCCCCCTTAAAAGGTCCCCAAAAAATTTTTGTGGGGAGGGCACCGTGGTCGAGTGGTTTAGGGGGGCGACTCGTGTCCAGAGGGCGGGGTTCGATCCCCCTCGGCTTTGGGGGTTTTTGTCCTTGGGAAAGAAAACTTTTTCCCCATTTTCCTCACTTTTCCCCCCAGGGGTACAAAATGGGTACCACTCTGGGTGGGGAAGTATCGGGAAGACTAGCGTCCCCGTCACAGGGGGGGTGGAAAAAAACCCCCCCGTTCGCTTAACGGGTACAGAAAAACCCGGGGTTAAACTCCGGCTCTTGGGGCCCTTTTGGATCCCAAAGAACTTTTCTTTTAAAAGTTAGTGAAAATCCGGTAGAAAACCCGCAATGGCCCCGCACATCCACTGAGGGGGGCAGAGGGTTTTGGCAGAAGGGAGAGCGCCGTCAGCCCGAGCATTTTACCCGGTCCAGCCTGGGGGTGGTGGTGGAAACCCGCTCCGCATTGGGGCTGCCCCTTTTTCCACCGTCCCTTCCCCCCCCCCCGGGCAGGTTTCCCCAGGGAAAATGGGGCCTTTCCCTGAGCTCAGCACCCAAGACCCGAAACTTTGGGGAGAGTTTGTGTCTTTTTGGGGGTTTTGGGGATTCCCCCCTTGTTTTTCTTTTTGGGATTATTTTTTAAGGGCCCGCCTGGCAAAATTTTTTCCCAATCCCTGAGGGCCTTTTTTTGTGTTAGAAAAGGGTGAAAAGGAAAATTTAGGTGGCAAAACCTTTGCTTTTGGGGGGGAAAAACCCTTTAAGGGCCCCCCTTGGTGTCTTTAAAAAGGGGGAAAAGTGCCGGGAAAAAAGAGTTGGGACTTTTCCCCGAAACCCAGGGAAAAAATCCCTTAAATTTTTTCCCCCATTCCCTCAGTGCTGACTTTTTCTTGGGAAACAAGGGTCCGGGGGATTTAAAAAGGCCCTTTTGGGAAACCTTGAAAACCCAGGGTTTTTAAACCTTTTCCCCTTTTTAAAAAGGGGTTTTTTCCCAAAAACCGGCTACCCTTTTTTTCCGAAAAACCCTTTGGTAAACCATAAATAAAGGGGGCCAAAAAGATAAGAACCCCAACCAAATTTAAAAACCTTTTCCCCCTTTTCCCAAAAAAAAGTAGGTTTATTGGAAGGTGGCTACCTTTTTAATAAAAACTGATCCAAGAAAGGGGAAAAAAAAAGGGAGGGCCTTTTAAAACAATTTGGGGAAAATTAAAAAATGTAAACCTCCCCCTTTTTGGGGCATGAAAAGGAAAATTTTTGGGGGTCCCCCCGGGGAAACTGGCAAATTGGGTTTTCTGCTCCCCTGGGTGGAATTGAAAAACATTTTTAAGGGGTATTTTTCTTATTGGGTATAAAAGCTTAAAGGTTTTCCCCAAATGACGGTTTATTGGACAAAGCCTTGGTTTTTTGGGATTTTTTGAGGGGGGGGGTTTTTTTTTTTCATAAAGGGGCCCTTGAAGGCATTTTATTTCCCCCTTAAATTTTTTTTATGAAAACAGGGAAAATTTAAATTATTTTTTCCCCAAAAAATGTGAAAAAGCCTTAGTTTTGTGTCCCTTTTTTGGGGTAAGGGGGGGGTTTTTTTTTCCCCCTAAACCAATAAAAGTAAGGGTTTTTCATTTCTTTTCTCCCCTTGGGGGGTTTTTTTATTTTTTGATTTAAAAAATCGATTAATTTCCTTCAAATATTCAAATTTTCATTACAAAGATGGCAAAAGTTTGGTTCAAAACTTGTCCCTACTTTGGTTTACCAAACCCCTTTTAAAACCCCCATCCCAACCAAACTGGAAAAGGAGTTTTAGGGGGTTTACCCTTTGGGCGGAATTAAACTTTCCTCTTGGAGAATGGGATTTGAAATTTCAGTTTAAATATATACAAAGGGATTACAAATTAAATTTGCCAATTACAAACTATGTACAAATTTTAGTTTGTTACAAAGCCCTTTCTTTCGTTTTGCAAGTTACAAAGCTATTTTCCTGACTTACGTTACAAACAAATCAAATTTTGCAAAATTTACCAAACAAATCCTTTTGGGGTTTTGGAGTTTTTAAAAGGAAAAACCCGAAGAGGAAAGGCTAAATACATGAAGGGGTGGTTTTTTTGGGGCCTGGAAAACGGGAATTTGGGATTCCCAAAACAAACAAATCTGGGAGAAAAAGCTTTTTAAATTTTAAACGGAAAAATTCAAACCTTTTGTACCCTTAAAAAGATTTTTGGTTGTTTTTGGTTTTCTGTAACCTAATCTTTTTGATGTCAAGAGCCTTTTTTATACAAAAGTAAAAACCTTTTACTTTTGAAATTTTGTTTTCAAAATTTGGTTAATTTTTTATAAAAAAACCCGAAAGGGAAAGCCGGAAAATTAAAATGTGGGTTTTTAAAAAGGGGTTGGGGTTTTCGGTGTCGGGGCCAGGGGAAAGAGAAAATTTCCCCCCAAAACAGAAAATGGGGGGCTCCAAGAGGGGGGTCCGGGTGGGGGGTTAAAAAAGGCCCCCGGCAAGCAGCAATTTCCCATCTTCCACCAGTGGTTTGTTTGGTGTTTAAAAGGGAAGGGCCCTTGGGTTCCGGTAGGGAGCCAAATAAACCAAGAAAAACCTTCACCGGATAAATTTTTTTTTTAAAAAAAATCAGGTTTAATTTTTTTGTTTACCCCCCAATTTACCCCAAAATAATTTCCTTTTTAATTTTAAAAATGGTTGCCCTTGTAAAAATTTTTCATTGGTGAACCTTTTGGGGTTTTAAATTGAGGAAAAAAAAAATTAAAAATCCCCAAAATTTTAAAATTGGGGGCAGCCCAAGAAAAAGGGGAAAAAATCCCTTTTAATTTTTTTTAAAAAATTTGGGAAACCCGAGAAAATTTGCCCCATTTTTAAAAAAAAAGTTCCCCAAACAAAAATAGCCAAGTTCCGGAAGAAAACCCCAATTTTCAACCCAAAATTTTAAAACCAACAAGGATAAAATTTTAAAGCCCGGGGGAAGTTCTTTACAAAATTAGGATAAAAACCCCTAATTTTTTAAAAATTAAAAAGGGAAAGGGAAAAGTGACGATTGGAAAAGGAAACCCTTTAACCAAACAGGTATAAAAAAAATTTAAATAACCTGCAAAAAATTTTATTAAATTCTTGACCCCAAGAAAATAGAAAAAACAAAGAACTTTTTTTAACAAAATTTTAAAGGGGAAAAATTTTTCTCTGATTTTTGGGGGAAAACCCAAAGTTGGGGAAAAAAACCAAACCCAAAAAAAGCCCGGGAAAAGGGAATGGGAAAAGCTACAAAAATTTGGTATTCTCAAAAACAATGGCCGGGGGGACAAGGCCCCCGGCCCCAAATTTCCGGGCCCCCGGAAGAGAAAAAAAGTGCCCCGTACAAGGGAATGAGGGCCTCCCTAGGGTTAAAGTTCAGGGGAAAAAAGGGAATGTTGGAGAAAATTTTGCCCCCAAAAGGAAATGGAAAAATATCAAACCAAAACAAAATTGGGTTGGGAAAAAGGAAAAAAGGGAAAAATGCTTTTTAAAAAACCCAAAAAACAAGTTCCCCAACCAAAGGTGGAAAGAAAACAAAGAACATTTTATAAAAAAATTAAACAATAGGGAAAACACAACCACAAATCAGGGCAAAGAGGAAGGAAAAGGGTTACCAAATGGGGGGCCAAAAACGGAAAGAAAAAAATCAAGAAAAGCCCGGGGGAAAAAAGGAGGGACCCAAAAAAACAATCGGAAAAAAAGGTGGGAATTCGAAAAGACAAACAAACCCCCATTGGAAAAAGGGGCAAGCAAGGGGGCCCCCAAAGGGGGACCAAAAGGTTATGGGTTTTCCCCCAATGGAAGAGGGGCAAAAACCAAACACCCCTGATAAACAAGGCCCAAAACCTTCCCAAAAAGGAAAAAGGAAGGGGAGGGGCCATTTGGAAATTTCCCAACCCGACCACCAAACCCTAAAAGTAAAAATTTCCCGAGGAAAAAGGAAAAAAAGGGAACCAAAAAAAAAATTTAAAAAAAAACTCGCCCCAAAAGGAAAAGGGCCAAACCCCCAACCAAAAAAAATTCCCAAGGGAGTGGAATTTTTAAAACTACACCCCCTTCCTTTTAAAGACTAATAAAACAATTGGAAAAAGTCAGGAAGCCAAAAAAGGGCCCGAAAAATTTTTAACAAACGGGGAAAAGGGAAAAAATTGGTATTCGCCCCGGCAACTGGCAAGCCCTTGGGGGAAAACAGGGGGGAAAAAATGGGAAGGGAAAAAATTTTTTGAAGGGAAAAGTCAGAACCCGATTTAAAGGGATACAAACAAAAAGTTCGAAACACCAAAAAGTGAAAAAAAGGGAAAGGCAAAAAAGGGCAAACGTATACAATTGAGGGTTTTTGAAAAAGAACAACAGAAAAGGAGGGGGCCCGGGAAAGGGGGAACAAGGAACCCGGGGTTTAAAGGTTTTACCAACTTCAAGGGGGAAATAGGGGAAACCCCCAAAACCAATTTTAGGTTTAAAAAAAGGCCAAAACTTCCCCGAAACAAAACCTTAATGCAAGATTTGGGGAGAACATTTCCCGCGAATTTCCCCCAAACCCCCCAACGGAAAGGCAGATTTTCAAGATCCTGGCCCCGGTCTCAATTAACCCCCCAACCACCAAAAAGAAGGGGAATTAAGCAACCAAAAACAGTCCTTAAGAATGGGAAAAGCCCTTCCCCCCGGCAAACCTAACGGAGAATTTTCCCCAAGGAAAATTCCCGTATTTGGGGACTTTAAAAATTCTAACAGGCCCCCTTTTAAAGGCCATTTTGGGAAAAAAGAAATGCTTTTAAAAAATTGGGAAAAGGGGGTTGGGAAATCCCCAAAAAAAGGACCGAACAAAAAAAGGAAAAACCGGAAAAGGGAATCAAACCCTTTTTCCCAGGAAGGGGTTCCCGGAAAGTACCTGGGCCAAACCCCCAAACCCCACCAAAACTCAGAAAGGGAACGGCATTTTGGCCGGGGAAATCTAACCAAAAATTTTTCCCCGGGCAACAAGAAAGTTTGGCAACATCATCCCTGCAAGGCCGGAAAGGAGAGGGAAAGGGAAAATCCCCCGTTAAAGGGGAAAAGCCCGAAAAGCCTTCCCCTGGAAAAAGGGGGGAAGGGGAAGAGGGGGGAAGGGGGAAAAGGAGAAAAAGAAAGGGGGGGAAAACCCCCCCCCCCCCGGGAAAAAAACCCAACATGACCCCAAAAACCTTCTCGGGGCGGAGCCCCAAACCAAAACTTCCCAACCTTAAAATTGGGTGGCCCCAGCCGACCCGCCGGGGTGGAAGGGCCCCCTTTGTTTTGGCCTAGTTTTCCAATTGGGGACGGCTTAATACCCAAATAATTTGAGAAGTTGCTTGGACTTTTTTTTTTTTTGGGGGGGGGGGCCTTGGAAAAAAAATCGAGGAAAGGTGAATTTTTAAATGGGGGTCAAACCCCCTAAGGTCCCATTTTAACGGGGTTTTTAAAAAAGAAAGTTCCCTTACCTTCCCTTGGGGGATTTGGGGTTACATGGACGGTTTTTGGGGAAAAGGCCCGGACATTCAAAGGCCGGATTCAAAAAAGGAAAATTTTAAAAAAATCTTTGGGAAACAAAGTTTTTTGGGAAATTTTTTCCCCGTACCACCAAACCAACCTTTTTTGGACTAAACCCGAGTGTGGGTACCCCTTTTCCACCCTTTTGTTTTTGGCTCGGAAATTTCTGGAGGAGAAGAAAAAAAACCCCGAAAAAAACTACCACCCTTTAAAAAAAACCGAAAAATCTTTAAAGAATCTTTCGAAATTTTTTGGCCAGACCCTTCCCAAAGAGAACTTTATGCCCTTAAACCCCGAAACATGGACCCCAACCCCTTTTTTAACCTGGATGGCGATAAAGGAATGGGCATTTTGGGCCCTCCGGGAACCCTTTTAAAAATCGCCCCCGAAAAAGCCCCCCTTCACCCGAAAAACGCAAAACGGAAGGGCCCCAAGGAACCTGGGTGGGGTTTTGGGGAAGGGGGGGGGGAAACCTTTAAAATTTTGGGGGGAAAAATTCATTTAAAACTTGGCCCCGGCATTTACATTTAAAAAATGGAAAGAAATTTTTTTTTCCCTGACCCCCCTAGCCCAAAAAGGAAAAGGCAATTTAAAGAAGATTTTTGGGGGGAAAAATTTTTGGAAAAGTTTTCTTTGAAAAATTTTAAATTTTTTTTTGGGGGGGGGTTCTTGGAACCCTTGAATTAACCTGGTGAAATTTTTGAAAAAAGGTTTATTTTTTTTTTAAAAAAAAGGGAGGGCATTTTAATTTTCAGGGGTGGGAAGTGTAAAAATTTTTAAGAAAGTCCGGGGTTACCCTTGCAGGGAGATATTTCTTTCTATGAAAATTTTGGGGTTTTTTTTCCCCGGGTCCCTTGCCCCGGAAGGGGGGGAATTAAGGGGGGGAAAAAAAATCTTTTGGGATTAAACCCCTTAAAGGGTTTTTTTTGAAGGGAGGTTTTTTTTTCAGTGGTCACAAACCCTTTAAAAATTGGTTTAAAAGGTTATCTGGAAAAAAGGGGTTTGGGGTGATTTTTAAAGGGTTTTGGGGCCCGGGGGGGGGAAATTTTTTGGGTTTTTTGTTTTTTTGGGAGTTGGGGGGTGTTGGGGGCTTTCAGAATGAAAAATTTTAAAAACCCCAATTATTTTGACCTAAATAAAATTTGGGTTAATTTTGTTTTGTTTTACAAACACCAAATTTTAAAAACCCCAACCCCCAATTTGCTTTGGTTTAGAATTGGCTTTGGAAAGCACCATTAAAACTTTCCGGGTTTTTTCCATTCATTTTAGTGCCGACCCCAATTTCCCCAAAAATTTTCTTTAAAAAGGTTGTGTCAAACAGAGAACTTTGTTCCCTGTTTCCCCTTTACTTTTTGGAAAATACCTTTGGGCGTTGGAAAGGTCAAAAGGCCCTTGATAAAACACGGGGGAGAGAGGGCGGGGTGAAATAAAAAAAAAACCTTTGTTTTTTTTTTAAAAAATTTTTTAACAAAAAAATAAAGGGGAAAAAAGAAAAGTTTTAAATTCACAGAAATTTAAATTTTTTCCCTTGGTGCATTCTACATTTTTTAAAATTTTGGATTCCAAAGATTTCTTTTTCTTTCCACCAAAAAGGGAAAATTTTCCAGGAGGAAAAATTTTGCCGAATTCAGGAACCTTTTAGCCCAAAATTTTAAAAAAAATTTTTTTTAGAAATGTGCTTTGGAAAAAAATAAAAAAAATTACTTACCCGGTCCCATTTAAATCGGGAAAGAAGTGACTAAAAGGAAAATTGAATTTTTGTGTTTGGGGAGGGTTTTTATAAAATTTTGAAAAAGGGTTTTATATTTTTTTTAGAAAAACAAAAGGGTTTTGGGGTCTTTTTCAAAAATGGTCGTTGTTGGTTAAAATTTCAAACGCCTTTTAAAAAATTTTCCGGTTTTAAAACCCCCTTACAGGGGGGTTTTATTTTTCTCTTCCCCTTTCCCCGAAAAATTTGCTTTTGGTTTTTCCCAAAAAATTCCCCCCTGGGCCCCGGAAAAGGGGGGGGGGTTTCCTCCGGAGTTCATCAGTTGCCGACCCCATCTCCCCAAAAGTCCTTTGCATGAGACTATAAACCGAGGTCCTGTGTACAAACAGAGATCATCTTGCTCACATGTTAAAACCCGTTCAGCTTTTTGGAAGAGTAGGCCATTGTGTGCTGGTAGGAATGGATGACAAAAGTTGCAAAATTGCATACACACGGGGACTGGATGTAAAAAAAAAAAAGCACATCATTGCTTATTCCATTATCCTCTAAATAAAAATTTTTTTAATTCAAAACACATGCACACATAACACACACAGAACACAGTATTCTTAGATTGCTACAGTATATATACATGTACACACTGGCATGCACTCCTACTCACCTGTATTTGTTATTGATGTGCATTCCCATGAATGAGGTTTTGCTTCTTTCGTTTCAGAACTACGGCAAGAGACACACCCACTACAGCTTCACGGAGGCCATTGTTCGCCGAATTCAGCGACTTCTCCGCCTCCATACCAGTTAGTGCTGTCCAGCAGGCCACTGGTGGAAGTGTAGAAACAAGACACTGACTGTACCAGGACTGAGTTTGACACTGCAGAGACAGGCAGAGTGTTCACCTACACTTGTGTCCAGTAGTCTGATTATTGTGTAGCGTGATGGACGTCATTTCATCAAGAAAATGTGTCTGACAAGTCTGTGTATCGTGATGGGCGTCGTTTCATCAAGAAAATGCGTCTGACAAGTGTGTATCGTGATGGGCGTCGTTTCTTCAAGAAAATGTGTCATGACAAGTCTGGTTATTGTGATGGGCGTCGTTTCATCAAGAAAATGTGTCCAGGTTATAATTCCTCCCTATGGAAGCATGCTTGTTTCATTGTGTTCTCTTCCTCTCCCCTGAAATTATATTGCAAATCAAAAAAGTTCCAGGGAAAAATGTGCTACTGATGTATAGACAGAAAGACGGAGCGGATGGTTGGATGCCCATGCCCACGAAAATAATGATGATGCGCATGTGACGAAATTTTCGACTGAGATGGATGTGTGTGGTGAAAGAGAGTGAAGATTTGCACTTGGGGTTGTAAGTATTGTTTGTACAGACCACAGCCAGTTACTGTAGTGTTTTGGGGGGGGTTTGGTTTAGAAGTTACTTTCACATTACTATGACTAAAGAATTGAAATAGCTAATGGATAAATAAGATTAGCATATCTTGGAAATATTATACTTTGTTATTTAAACTGGTTTGTAACAAACCTTCAACAATATTACCATGGCCCTTTTTTTTTTTCTTCCCTCCCAGGCCCCCCCCCCCCCCCTTCCCCCCCAAATTCCTCAGCTAGAGCTGTCTACCCATGGTGAGATTATGTGTATGTGACCAGGGTTTTTTTTAACATCATTAAGGTAGCCGCATTCTGAATTCGGTGATTATATCTAAACATGACCCCAGTGTGCATGGATTTTTTAAAAAAATTTGATGCCTATTCCTACCAGTATGAGATGGCTTACTCCCCAAAAGGCAGAACGGGTTTTATCATGTGCACAAAATGTTCTGCGTGCATTTGCACACGGGGCATTTGTTGATAGTTTCATCCAGAGGACTTTCAGGGAAGAGGAGTTAGTACTGATGTTAACTTCAGGGAAAAGCAATCAATCCCCTTCAACAGGCGCAAGTGGTGGCTTTAAAGTGGGCCATCAAATCACAAATTCTACGCTCTTACCACTAGTCTATCCTGCCCTCACTTGTACTTTGAGATCTAGGTATTGCTTTACAGACTAGTCAGTTACTTATCATTGTTTTTGTTGTGGGGGTTTTTTTGGGAGGGGGGGGTTGGGGGGGAGTTAGAAGTCACCTTCACATTACTACGACTAGAGAATTGAAATGGATAAATGGCTGGTGTATCTTGGAAAAATTACACTTTGTGTTAAACTGGTTTGTAACAAACCTTCAACAATATTAGACAGACCAGAGGGTAGGTAGGTAGGTCTGGAGACGGGCTATGTCTGAAAATGTCCTAAGTTATTGAAGGGAATTTTAATTTGATATGGCT
>CM054145.1:9968966-10043966 GCA_028751875.1 Rapana venosa
CACAACCTAACCAAACAAAATATATATTTATCAACCTATTTATCTTTTGTACATAAAGCCTAAGTGTGTTTAAAACTTTCTTACCTTCTAGTGAGCAGTTTTATTGAAAGATCACACTAAAAAAAATAATTTAAAAAAGCCTCTGACAAATTTCAGAGGGGACAAAAAATAGATGCTACAAAGTCAAGACTGCAAAACAACAAAGAAATCAAAGTGCAGGCATTGAACCATATCACAGTATCATTTTCATATAATATCTTGCACAAATTGTGTTATCTCATTCTATCATTAACATGTATTCTCTCTCTCTCTCTCTCTCTCTCTCATCTCTCTCTCTCTCTCTCTCTCTCTCTCTCTAGTCTCTCTCTCTCTCTCTCTCTCTCTCTCTCCTGCAAAACTTTCTTCTTTCGTCAGAAATCTTCAGGCACCAAAACTAATGATGTTCAAGTGCTGATCAAAACAGTTTTAATTTAATACTGCATTAGCGTCAATATCTGATATTGATTAATATTCCAAAAGCATAACAGACACATTGTATTAAAGGGTAATGTCAAATGCATAATATGTCTGATAATGAAAAGTTCCTCACATTTTATCATACTCTAACTCACTCTCCTAAATGCGTTCGCATGTATGCATGTGCACACACACAGTGTAAAAAGAAAGCATATAAGTGCTTATTCCACTATCCTCAAAATAAAAGAATAAAATTAATAAAACACACACATACATATTCACTCACACACACACATAAAATCACAGTGTCACAGTAAGAATATCATAACAACTTCTTTAAACATTAGGAAAAACCTCCACCCACATAATTATCTACAAAACAAATTATCATATACATCACAGACATGTTCACCTCAGAATGATTGCACCACAGCTACTGTATCACAGAAATTCACATGATGATGAAGAAGAAAATGAAGATGTTTCATAAGTTATGTGGTCGTAGAGGAGCGAGGCATCAGAGACCTCACTTCTCTAGGGGCCAGTATATTGAAGGCAGCGCCCATCTCCTCTCCCTCACTACTTTACCTACCCTGACCCTAAAGAAGCAGGTACCCATTTACAGCCGGGTGAACTGGGCGACTGTATGCACAAACGGTCACCCATCCATTTGGTAACCATGCTTGACATTGCTTAACGTTGGCTTGGGGAAAGCAAGTGCTCTGATCGTCGAGCTGTCCGGACCCTATGATGATACATAACTTGAATAACTCAACAAGTGACATTGGAAGTATTTCCAGTATCTGTCAAACTTGAATTCTGTTCTGAAGAATTCAGTGGACAGTTTCTTGCAAATTAAAACTGGCAGCAAAATATTTAGAAGGAATGAGGCGAGCACATTTCTACACTAAGGTCACAGGTAGGCAAGTGAAATACTCCTCTCAGCCCTTTCCCTTAATTCGTTTCTATCACTGGTGATCAATGGATTTTTTCTGAAAATGTCCCACTTATTTTTAAAAGTATTAGATTGTTCAACTTTTTTCTGAATACACTGAAATATATACACTTTTTGGTCTGTAATTGCACTTTTTTTTTTTAATAACTTCATATTGCTGAATGATTATTACTAAAGAATGTAGAAGACTTCAAAAACTGTTTAGAATTAAATGGAAACAAATTCAGTTTTTCCTCAGCTAAATAAAAAACAACTTGCTCATGCAATGCTGAATGACGTAAAGTTGACAAGATAAAAAGTTTGTACATATGCCACATCAAATGAATGAGGCTTGGGGACCTACCAAGAAGTTATCAGCAGAATGGGCAGACAACATCACTGAATGGATCAGGAAGAGCTTCTCCACAACCCAGGCACTTGCACACAACCGCCGCAAATGGAGCCAACCAGTGCAACATTCATCACTGCAGTGCCCCTACAATCCTGGAGGAGGTATGGAAGCAGATGAGATGAGATGCTGAGCATGTATTGTACACCATCAGTAAAATTAAAGTCAATATTCATGCCACCAAGTGTTAAACTACATTTCTCAATCTAAAAATGTATCTAGCATATATCTCAGTTCTTTTTTGAGAGTGGTTACCTGCACTTGGTTTCCTCCACCACCATTTCCTCAATTTTTTTTAACACTATTTTTCATGTTTCATAATAATGTGACATGTAAAGAAGTCGGAGAAGAAAAATAACATGAAAAAAAACAGTTATAGGGGAAGAAATAAACTTGAAAGACCAAGTGTTGTAAGAAAGCACCAGCGTACAGCTCAAGAAGATAAAACATCAGTACACACAGAAAACAGTGCAGTCATTTTGCAGTAAACACATTCATGGCTGCATACCAATAAAAAAACAACAAATAATTACATTTTCCATCCATATTTACAGATAAAACCATGTGGTTTACAGACCAAAAAAAACCTGTGTTCCATTCAGACTACAAAACGATTGAGAAGAAAATTATCTTCATTGTCTATGATCTGTTGCAAGTTTTCAATCCCAATGGAAACTTGTTCAAGAGTTGTTGAGAGTTTTGTCCACAGCCTTTACAGGACTACCTCCCACCTCACTAGCAAAGGTTGGTCATGATGCCTGGATAGAGTCAGAGCCTTTTAGAAAGAGTAAGCCTCCTTTGGCAGAAACTAGAAAAATTCTACACATTGAAAATTAAACCAGGAAACATACAAAGTAAGAGACACCCAAATCAAGACAAAATTAACTAATTTCAGTAGAAGACTGAGCCACAATTCATTTAAGCAAACAAAATGTATTGAAGACATAGGTAAAAAGGTCTGCAATCATCTATAGAGATTAAGCAATACTCTCACTACATGAGACAAATAGGTCTGCAAAGCCTCTGAATTTGATCAACTTTCAACACATTTCTCCAGAAAGACCCCACAAAAGTGATGGAAAGCTTGCAACAGAACTACAGTTACCTACTTAACAGAGAATACAGGTTCTCATTTTGAGAGTGTAAACTACTCCTTCCCGATTCCATTTGACAACTTAACGTTCTTGTGTAAAAGTAAATAACATTTTCATTCACCGCCAGAATTTAAAATCAAGAAAAAGGGAAATAAATATTTATCACAGAAAGGAGATCTCAAATCTAAGGTGTATGTGACATACCAATCACCAGTTTTAAAAATTTAGAAGAAAGCAGATATGACCAAACATGAGTAATTGTCAGAAATAGTAGTACCAGTCATTGAAAAGTACATACATGTACACAATAACCAGTATGGCTTTATAACACGTTCAAGCATCCGGAGATGTAATAGTCAGTAGTATATATTTATCACAGGAAGATCTCAAAAAGATGTGTGTGATGTACCAATCGCCAGTTCTAAAAATTAGAAGGAAACATATACATGACCTAACACTAGTATGGATTAAGAACTAGTCAGTAGTAACAGTCCGTGAAAAGTACATGTCCAACAATAATCAGTATGGCTGTATAACGTACTCAAGCATCCGGAGACGTCGCAGGAGTCCTCTTCTTGCTGGAGGCCTGTTTGCCTTCATGACAGGGGCACTCACGGTAGCGGAAAATCTTCACACAATGAAGCCCCGTCATGGAAAACTCCGAGACGACCAGGTGACCCTCCGGGCCCACAGCCAGGGAATGCACACACCCCACCTCGTCTGTGGGCAGAGCCACCTGCTTGAGAAACGTCCCCGTGTCGGTGAACAAGCTGATGGAGTGGTTCAGCGTGTCCGCCACAAGGATCTGTCCCAACACACTGACGAAGATCCCGCCCAGGGAACAGCTCAGCCCTTCCGCGTGCGACTGGGGCGTGAACTGGCGAAGGAGATCGCCTTGGAAGTTGAAGACTTTGATGCGCTGATCGGCGGGGTCGCTGATGATGACCTCCTCCTGCTCGCTGACGCCCACATGGAGGGGAGAGCCTTTGGGGACCGTGCTGCTGCAGGGGACGGGGAAGGAGGTGACTGGCTCCATCTCCTGGAACAGCTCCACCGTCCTCTCCAGCGTGCAGACGGCCAGGTTGTACTGACGGTCGCAGGCCAGGCTGTAGGGCTCGTGCTGGAGGGCGACCTGGCTGAGGTACTCCCCTTCCTCTGAGAACACCTGCCCAACAAAGACAGGTCAAATTTGTACGATTTGAATCCGGGTCAGAACTAGACTGCACCACCCACTCTGGAGCAAAGGTGTACAGAATAATAATAATAATGTATGGAATTTATATCGCGCTGAATCTTGTAAAGCAACAAATCAAAGCGCACAGATTTTTTTTTTTATGATTTTTTTTAATTTATGCCTGTGTCTGTCAGTCCAGGAAACAGTCCAAATTTGTCTGAATCTTGGCATTCATTTCTCTGACATTCATTCATAGCCAAGGCAGATTTCTCTGACGTTCATTTATCACCATGGCAGATTTCTCTGTATAATAAGTCAGTCACAGCTGTTCTCCCCATAATGCATGTACCAACAATGCAGAAACTTTTTTTTTTCATTATCTATTTTTTATTTGTTTTCCTCTAAGAACGGATTTTTCCAACAGAGTTTTCCTACAGACAACTCTCAGATTGTTTCAGTGGTTTCCTCGTGTACTAAATGCACGTTGTAGTCAGGGCCTCAGTTTATCATCTTGTCCTAAAGACAAGCACTTGGATCACTACTCATGGTCAGTCTAGTGTTTAGGGGGGAAATCTGGCGCCAATCAAAAGTTCAACCTGGGACTGTTCACATTCCAAATATGCTAAATGACTATTCCTCGCTAATACTAGTGGGCTTTGGGAAGCTCAGCCTACTGCAAGTTAGAACCAAATGTATTGAAGTAATACATAAAAATATGAAAGGCCGAAGAATGGACCAAAAAGGCAGAAAATAGACAAGAAGGAGGTGATAAGACGACAAGGAAGAAGGCAGAAACCCAGAGAAGGATAGAAAAGAGGGAATTCCTAGCGCATGATTTCCAGAAGGCCGAGGTGCTATTTATACTGACAGGCCCCCGGCATCCCCACGGAGGAAAATACAATATAGAATGCAATGTGATATAGTACAATACAATAGGGGAGCAAGGCGCCCATCTCCTCTCCCTCACTGCTTTACCTTCCCTGACCCTAAAGAGGGCAAGGTACCCATTTACAGCTGGGTGAACTGGGAGAACTGTACTGAAGCCAAGGCACGCAAACGGTCACCCATCCAACTGGTAACCACGCTCGACGCTGCTTAACTTGGCTGGGGGAAAGCGAGTGCTCTGACCACTGAGCTATCCCGTCCCCAGCACAATACATACATATATATATACCTGTATTCGCTTATTCTTCCTGTCGGCAACAGCAAAATCACCATTGGGCATCTCAGTCACATCTGTGGGTTCATTCAGCTGCCCAGGTCCGGAGCCCAGCTTTCCGAAGGCCCGTTTAAACACTCCAAACTGATTGAGGATCTGCACCCTGTGGTTCTGGCTGTCAGCAACAGCAATGTCGCAATCCAGGGTGGCGCACAGTCCCCTAGGGTACTTGAATTCCCCATAGCCTGAACCTCGCTCACCCACCTGGTACAGCAGTTTATCTGGCCTGCAGACATAGGAGGACTGTTGTAGTTGTTACATTTACATTCCAGAGAAGATTTATGGATGGTACAGGATGCATGCTGGGTATGTTCATGTTTCCATATTCCATGGTGAGAATTATGGGATCTTTAACATGCATATTTGATTTCTGCATGTGTATATGCATGAAGGGAGCAAAGGTACTGGCAGGTCTGCACTTTGAGATGATGCGGGAGATTGTCAAAAATCCCCACCCTTACTTCACCAGATGCTACAGCCAAGATTTAAACTCAACTTCACAGACCCACAGGACTGAAGTCAAACGGTTTTAACCACTTGGCTGTAGTGTCAGTCAAGATGTATAATAGGTGGTGACTGGTAAAATCTAGGGAGGCACCGTGGTCAAGTGGTTTAGGTGGTCAACTCGTGATCCAGAGGTCGCGGGTTCGATCCCCGCTCGGCTCGGTGTTGTGTCCTTGGGAAAGACACTTTACTCCTATTTTCCTCACTCCACCCAGGTGTACAAGTGGGTACCAGCTCTGCTGGATAAGTATCTGGTGACAGACTAGCGTCCTGTCACAGGGGTGGTGAAAAACCATCAGTTTGCTTAACGCTACAGAAACCGGGATAAGCTCCGGCTCTATGGGCCTTCTGGCTCGAAAGAACATACTACTACTACTGGTAAAATCTAGGAAAGAATAAGAGAGGATGAAGTATGATTTTTACTTTCTTCATTCAACCGTAATCTCATGTTTTGTATTTTTAACACATTTTGGAGAAGTTTTTTGGGGGTGGGTGGGTAATGTTTAACTACCATTTATGTTACTGTGATGATAATTATTGTTATTATCATCATTATCATAAACTTTTATTACTATTCCCATCATCATCATCCTTTGTATGCGAGTGTGTGTGAGTGTGTGTGCATGCCTACATGCATGCATACTTGCATGTATGCACATACAAGCAATGTCTTCCATACTGACTGCAATACAAGATCAGAATATTGCTTTTTTTTAAAGTAGTGGAGCTTCTTCAGTGTTCTCCTCCATCCCCCTACACTCACTCACTCACTCACACACACACACACACTCACACACTCACTCACACACATGTTAAACTCACACACACAACACTGTCACACAAACACTTACACACACACCGTCACACACACTGTCACATACACACACTATCTCACAAACACACACATGCATACACACACACATACATACACACTTCCAAATGGATATACAACCAACAAACCCTTAAAAACTGAAACAAGAAGAAGAGCAGTACTCAAAATCTTCACACAACAAAACTGTTGAATGCACATTGACTGCGAAACAATGCATACTTTTTCTTGCTGCTGGGAGTGTCGGTATCTCTCCTCTCGTGAGAGGCCAGGACGTCATCGTAGGTTGAGCGCAGACCATGGGACAAGAGCCAGGCATCCCATCGCTTTGATGCCGTGTGTCTTTTTATCACTTCCGCTCGACAGTCGTGTACTGAAACCAATATCACCACCTCAGTGAAAATGCAGACATAATGGAAGTCCCTTGCACACTCTTTGTTGTTATAGGAATTTTTATGATTTTTGTTTTCAAATTCAAATTTGTTGTTGCATACTCTGTCATATAATAATGTTTACATAGAGATGAAACCCAAAAAAAGGGAAAGACAGAAAGCAAGAAACAACAAAATTGAGAGAAAAAAAGGAATGGGAGCAGGCAATTTTTTAAAATAAAAAAGACAGAAAGAAAAAGAAAGAACTCAAGACATGAGTAGTGATAAAGAAACAATATATACAGATTCCAATATAAAGTGAGCTCCATGTCAACATTCCTTATTGTTTACCTAAGAACAATGATATTATTACAACAAACATAAATGGGTCAAAATACAAAGTTGATGTTCAACATGTATTATCTTTTCTGTCAGTAAGCAAGGCTTGTCTTTTACATAAGGTAATGGGGGGGGGGGGTGGGATAGCCTAGTGGTTAGAACACTGCTCGTGATATGACAGCCCAGGATGGAGCACCATTTTAAGGAAATTTACCCTGGAGTTAACACCAGTACTGACTCCACTCCTCCAAAAGTCCATCAGATGAGACTATAAACCACGACCCCCATGTGCATACACATGCAGAACATATTGTGCACACGTTAAAAACCTGTTCCACCTTTCAGAAGTGCAGGCCATTTCATGCCAGTAGGAATGAATTTAAGAAACACCATGCGCACAAGTGTCATGTTTAGACACCATTCCTGATGTCGGAATGCAGCCACCTTAATGGTGGGCAAAAACAGTCGCATCCGCAAAATCTCACCATGGAGAAATCTCACCATCTCAACTTGGAGCTTTAGCCAAGGAATGAAAAAATAAATCATTATAAATCATTATAATAATCTACAAAAAAGTACCACAGTGGGAAAACATTGCAAGACTGTAATAAGCATACTTTTCTAACTCATTTAAAACATGATCCATCTAAATCTCACAGTTGCAAAACAAACAAAAAAAGGGTATATCTTTGAAGAAAGGGGGGGGGGGGGGGGAGTAAAAATGATGTATTTAACAAGCTTTGCTTTTACTTTCTGCATCAGTGAAAGTCATCAGAAACTATTCAGAAAATCTGAAATCCAAGAAAAAAATCAATCAAATTAATGCTAGTGAACTGCCTTTTACACCAGTGTGCATAAAAAGAACAAAAAGACCAACAGTACAACCAGCAACAAAATTCCTATTGCACTGTTGTTGTTAGTTTTATTGTTGTTGTTGCTGCTATAGTACTTGTTGCTGTTGTTATATCTACTATCATTATTTGCTCCACAGATGCATTCATTAATACAATGACCATCCACTGTGATGTGCTCTCTCTCTTCCAGTGATTTATACACATCATTTCTTCTTTGAACCCTCAGACAGGAACTATTATAGCCTGTCATGTCAGTGAAAATGTGTTGTGCTGCCATTAAATGCCTGACAAGTCAGGCCCATTGCATGTGACTTTGGTGTGGGAGAGAATCATTATCTTTCAAGTCTTACTGAGAAAAAAGGCTGTAGAATAGACCAAGGTGGAAAACGGATAAGAATAAGGTGACAAGAAGAAGGCAGAAACAAAGAGAGGGCTAAAAAAGAGGGCATTCTGAGTTTCCTGAAGGTGGGGATGCTATTTATACTGACAGCCCCCACCCCCCGGACACACCTCTCTAAATGCTTGAAACTTTTCTCTCTGCTAAATGCTTGAATTGATAATCTAATACTGACACAGCAGCCAAAACATGAGATGGTTCAATCAAAGACAGTGGAAAAGCAGGGAAGAGATAGACAAACAGTTATAAAACACACAAGATGGATTTACACTTGGGTTTCCTGGAAACAAGATGGAATGGATTAGCCAATAACAACATTTCCATGGCTTTAAGCCCACCAAACCAGATTATGAAAGAAGAATTAACCCAGTCCAAAAGCTTTGTCAGTTATTAATGTAAGCAAAGTACAAAGGCCTACATTTAACATATTGTCATGCTTTAAAAACTTATGCCGACATTGTCTTCATCCCCCGTGGGGATGCCAGGGCCTATCAGTATAAATAGCATCACCACCTTCTGGAAATTCTGTGCTAGAAATTTCCCTCTTTTCTTTCACTCTCTTTGTTTCTGCCTTGTTCCTTTCCTTCCTGTCACCTCCTAGTTTCTGCCTTCTTGGTCCATTCTCCTGCCTTTTTTTCAGAAAGACTTAAAAGATAACAAATCTCTTATGCTGAAGTTGGATGCACTGGGCCTGACTTGTCAGGTAGTGTGACGCATTTTTCCGCATATAACAGACAACAATAGTTGCTGTCTGAGTGTTTTGACGAAGAAGATGATTAACTTCATCCATGACAAGCTCTTAGCAAAACAACCTATACTGACATTAAAGGAGAAAAAAAAATTTAAGTTAGGACTTGGCTGCCTTTATGGTAAAGTATTTCTTCTTTTTTTTCCTTCATCAAATGCTCTGGCACCAACTATTGTTTTCTGTCACATGAGCGAAAATGCATTGCGCTGCTGTTAAGTGCCTAACAAGTCAGGCCCAGCACAACCCAATGAAAACGTCATACTGCTAATTGTAAAATGATGTGCTTGAAATGTCTAGCAAATGCTCTGATTACAGTGCATCAAAACTTTTAATCAATTGCTGGGAGTTTTGGGGGCTGATACATAGCACTTTTTTTCACTGTGTTTGTGTTAACTTTATTTTTATTGAATAAACCTCAAAAACCAAACCAAAAAATTCAACCACCACCACCACGACCCAAAATCAACCAAGCAAATAAAAACAACAACAAAATCCTTGTCCAAATAAAACAATTAAAGAAATAAATATCCACAGATCTATAACGCATCAAAACATAACTAGAACCCCCCAAAAATCCAACAAACATGAAATGAAAAACAACTAAAAAAATCACATATATATTACTGGCAAAACTGAAATGAATAGAGCCACACAAAAAAACCCACATCAGCAACAAATAAACAAAAAGAACAACAAAAAACAAACAAAAGTTCCAGCAAAGTTTCCTGTGATTATTCTCACCAACATTGATCCACTTCAGTCTTCTCACCTACCTCCAATCTGAGAGTGACACCAACATTATATTTCAGCTGGTTAAGGTTGGACTTTTTTGGTCTGGGGAGGTGGTTTTCTTCTCTTTCGGAAGGAAGGGGGGAGGTGGGGGGGGGGGGGCCACGATCACAAATCCAACATCACCCAGTCAAGAGTGTCATATTTAGCACACCTTTTTCTTTTACCACGTCCAAGTGCGGTCAGTTTCTGCTGTAATCAGCACCAGCTGGGATGGGATGGATAGCAGCTGAAAGTGGGGGAAACTGACAGCTGAAAGGGGGGGGGGGGGGGGGGGGGGGTAGCCTAGGGAGGGAACAATCACATTCACAAAAATCTCACCATTGGTAATCTACCCGAGAAACAAACAACAAAAATCCATTACACATGAACCAAGCATCAAATATATAACCCACTGAGCCAATTGGCCCCCCACATCCCAATCCCAGAAAGAAAGGCATTCGGTTCAACACAACTTCCTGGAATATGGCACGGAATTATCAACCCAGAGATAAAGTGGCTGATAGCAATACTATGGATCAAATCTATCGAGCAATTCTAGCATATCATGGTACAACTTTACGACACTGACACTACCTTTGGTATGGATAAATCAGCTAGCATTCTGCAGCAGTACACAATGGGATATAATGTGAGAAAGACACATGTAACAACATGCATTTCTGTTGTACGTAAACACAGGGGGGGGGGGGGGGGGGGGGGGGGGGGGGGGGGTTCTAAAATAAACGATGTGTGAACTGCAGCATTAGTGTGTCAAAGATGATACAGCAAAACAAAATGACAAAATGAAACATAAGAAAGAAGCATGATCATTCAGGCACAATCTCCCTAATCTATGCCTACACTTGTAATATATATAAGTATATATATACATATATATATATATATATATATATATATATATATTATATATATATATATATATATATATATATATATGCTCACACACACAATTTTTCCAAACTCTTGCAAAACTAGCTGCTGCATGCAACACAAACACATACGAACAGGCATGCACGCTGGCTTAACATGTGTTGATATGATAATAAATGAGTCCTTACACACAAATCCATTCCATGTGATTCGACAGCAGAAGATTTCCACTGAAAACTGTGGATACACACCAAAACATTAACACTGGTGCATTTTTTCAAAGGAACAAAGGCTCATATGAGAATGAAACAGCAGATACATTTTTCATAATATATATTTAGTGGAAAGCAATAAGCATATAATTTGAAAGATCAAAACTGTTAGAAGCTTCTATTTGATAGTATGGGTTAAATCATTAAAATTACAAACTTCATTTGTTTAGTGCACTGTAAGTGTGTGTGTGAGAGACAGGCAGAGAGAGAGGAGAGAGAGAGAGAGAGAGAGAGAGAGAGAGGAGTGTGTGTGTGTGTGTGTGTGTGTGTGTGTGTGTGTGTGTGTGTGTGTGTGTGTGTGTGTGCACATTTCACTCAGTAACTGTTCATCTATCTATCTTCAGAACTACACACACACACGCACATACACTCTCACACACACACACTAGCTACCACCATGATCAACGAATACATAATAATAATAATAATATATGGAATTTATATAGCGCTGAATCTTGTAAAAAAACAAACAAATCGAAGTTGGTCTTGTGTTCTTTGTATGATATTTTGAGGAGTCTTCTGTGGCACAAATCGAATACATCACAGCACTTTTCTCTTTTTTCAGGGCAACAAAAAGACAAATCTCTCAACAAACAACAAACCTGGTCTGTCTCTGCGAGCAGTGAAAACCTGACGACCACTGTCATGGTACAGCTCTCTCAGGGTGGGAACAGCAGAGCGAGGGGTCACAGCCGTATAGCCGTAGCTGTACATGCGATACTTGGACAATTGGTCCACCATCCTGCTCTTCACACACACTGAAACAACAACATATATATGGGAACACATACTTTTTTTTATGAGGGCAGGATGAAAAAAAGTTGTGTAAATGTAATCCTTGATAAAGATCATTTTGACTTGACTTGATTCAACTTTACACACACACAAGCACACACACACAGAAGATATTAATTTGTTTACTATGTTGCAGCTATAGCTTATGCATAATTACCCAAATGGTAATATTATTTTCTATCTGCTGTTTCCACACAGTGAAATGGATGTCATAGGGTAAAGTTTATATCATTCTGCTGTTCACATTTGAAATTACATATATAAGTGGTAAGATGATTTAGCTGTTCACCTAACTAGTAAACTATGAGGTTCTGGGTTTGATTCCCAGCCTAGCCCTTTCTTCCCAGTTTGAAAGGAAAACCAGACTGAACTGTCAAGTATTTCTGATGAGATTCTAAACCAGTCAGACCCATGTGCTTATGGACTTGTATGTATACATCAAAAGAACTCACAACTGTTAAAAATCTGAAAGAACAGGAAGATACCTCCTGGCTGTCCTGGCAAAATCGATAGGTTCAATTCCCAACTGTATCTCCGAAGTCCGAATGCAGCTACCTAAATGGTGGGTAAAATGGTTGCACACACAAAAAATGTTAACCTTGGAGCTCTTAGCACTGAAGAAAGGTTTTTTTTAAACACAATACATAGAGACATATTTGCTAATAATGTTGCAGCTATGGGTTATGCACAAATACCAAAATGATAATATCTATCTGCTTTTTACACATATTGAAATGTCAACAAATAATATGGTTTAGGGTAAGATCTAGATGCAGCTGTAGTTTGTCTACAATGAGCAAACAGTTTCACTACAAAATGACAACATATGTTAGTCTGATATATGGACTTTCAATATAAAAATGTGTGTATGTGTGCGAGTCCATGTGTGTATTGTGTGTGTGTCCATGTATATGTGTTTATTTTGTGTGTATGTGCATGTGTGCACATACATGCATTCAAGTATGTGAATCCATGTGCATGCACCCCTATCTCCAATAGTTTGTCCTTTCAGCTTTTTCTTGATTCCCATTTTCAGTTTTAGTTCAAGGGAAAAAATCTCTGTAGACTGGAAGGACAACTATCTACCACTACACTGAATGTGTAAACAGCAGTCCAGTCTGCTGTAGCAATCACCAAATTTTACAAACAGGTATGTTTAAAAAAAACAGTTAAAAAAACAGAAACAAAGCAAAACATTTTCCTCTCATGGGGATAACTGAACGTCAGATATGGATGGTAGTAGTTACGACAAAAATACTTCTGTGATTTAAAAAAAAAATCGTCTGCATAAAGGATGCAAGCACAGGGACAGCATATCCCTATTCGGAAGGCCAGCGATATCGAATATGAAACAACAACAAAAAAGTCCATATGATCAAAAATGGGAGGGGGGGGTCCATAAAATCTTTCTTCTTCTTCCGTAGAGCAGCTACTATCATGGGTTTGTTTACAAAGCCACTTGGGGCGAGGGGGGCATCTGCACCGAGTCAGCTTGCTAGCGGCTTCAGAGTTCGAATATAAACCTTACTTGTATAGCGCTCTCATACTGTGCTTTTTTGTTGTTGCTGCAAGAATGACAGAAGTGACTTTTCTTCGAAAACTTACCACAGACTTTTTTCCTGTTTGTTGACTTTTCTTTATGACAAGTTCAGTTCTCCGACAACATCGGTTTCGCTCACAACACAATGGACGCCGCCATTTTGTTTAAATGCTGGCAACATCGCTCTAGTTACCGTTACTTCCGGTTAGTCCGTAGCCATAAGGAAACTTGTGATTTAGTTTAATGTCCCAGCGGAGATTTCCGATTTAGGCACTAGGGAACCTGTAAAATCTGTCCCCAATAATATTATTATTCATTAATTTATTTGTGCAAATGGTTGTGTGTGTGTTTGTTTGGGGGCGGGAGGGGGGATGAACATGTTTTGTTAGTGTACTATTTAAACGATTTATTTTTCATGTGTTTATTTATTTTCGTGTATTTATTCATTTACTAATTATTGTACGATCTATATAATTAATTATTTTTGTGTTTATTTACTTTGATATATTTATTCATTCACTAATTATTCATATTCATTCTAGTCTTATTTTATGTGTGAGTGTGTTTTAGCTTTTTTCCTTAGATACAGTTCAGAGGTTCACCAATAATCAGATTTTTCATATCCGATTATTTACCCATCATTAAGGTAGCCAAGGTAGACTACTTCAAAACCACAGTTGGGGTCCGACAAGGATGCCTGTTATCTCCAGTCCTGTTCAATCTGTTTTTGGAAAACATCATGAGAGAGACCCTCCATGACTTCCACCCTACCATCTCCATTGGCGGCAGACCCCTCAACAACTTACGGTTTGCCGATGACATTGACCTCATGGGTGGAAGTAACACAGAGCTGCAAGATCTTACGACCAGACTTGAGAACAGAGCTGGAGCATATGGGATGGAGGTGAGCTCGGAGAAAAGTAAAGTACTTGTGAACAGCACGAGCAATGCCACCGCTAAAATTTACATGAACGGCCAACAACTGGAGGAGGTAGACGCTTTTAAATACCTCGGCGCTACACTCACAAAGGACGGGCGATCGACGACAGAAATCAAAGTCAGAATAGCCATGGCAACATCTTCCATGACAAAACTCACCACCATATGGAAAAGTAAAGAGATCAGTTTCCCAATCAAACTAAAGCTCTACAAAGCCCTAATTCAGTCGATCCTGCTGTACGGAAGTGAAACCTGGACATTGACTGCTGAAACAGCAAAGCGAATCCAGTCATTCGAAACAAAATGCCATAGAAAACTACTGGGCATATCCTGGAGAGAACGAAAGACCAACGAATTTGTCAAGAGTCAAATAACACGGCTGGCAGGTCCACAGGAACCCCTTCTCACCATCGTCAAGAAGAAAAAGCTGACATGGTTCGGCCACGTCACCCGCCACAACACTCTGCCCAAAACAGTACTGCAGGGAACACTCGAAGGTGGCAGAAGGAGGGGAAGACAGAACAAGTCATGGATGGACAACATCAGAGAATGGACCAGGATGAATGACTCGGCACTACTGCGCAGAGCCGAGGACCGAGATGGATGGAGGAGGCTTACCACGGCATCGTTTTTCATGTCTCCCCCACGACCGCCAAGGTCACGGGTCTGATGATGATGATGAAGGTAGCCATATTCTGATTTTGGAGTGTGTGCCTGTTTTGTTTTTTTGGTTGGGGGAGGGGGGGGGGGGGGGGGGCGGTTGGTCGTTTTTGTTTGTTGCTGTTGGTTTTTTGTTGGTTTTTTCTCTTTTTTTTGGGGGGGGAGGGGGGCGGGGGTGACTCGGCTAGAGCTCCAAGGTTCACTAGTAGTAAGATTTTAAGGGGGAAAAAAAGTAAGATGTTTGCATATGCGACCTCCCCCGCACCATTAAGGTAGCTGTATTCCAATTTCAGAGATGCAGTTGGGACTTAAACCTACCAATTTTGCCAAGACAGTTGGGAGGCTCCTCCCTGCTCTTTCTAATTTTCAATTGATTCTTTTGGGTGTATTGGTTAATGATGATGATGTGTGCATGTGCATGTAGTAGAGGAGGGAACAGAGATTGTGAACCTTGATATATGTGACCATACGGTCATGCTACACGGGAATTTGCTTTTCTTTTTTTCTTTTTTAATTACTGAGGTTTGGGGGTGGGTGGGAGGTGGGGGTGGGGTGGAGGTGGGGGTGGGGGGGGGGTGTTGCTTAAGTTTCTCATTTGCTAAAGGTTAAAAAAAAATACTTTGATTGTCTCAATGACAAAACAACACACATTCAGATTTGTTTAATACATTTTATTACGAATATAAAACATTTACTTTGATGAAAGTAAAAAAAAAAAAAAAAAAACCCACTATCAATTCATGCAAAGAGGAATACAACATTCTGCATGCCAACTATAAAAAGCTTGACGATATCAGCAGGATTAAACAGACCATGCATGTAACCAATCCATAATAATTATGTATCACTTTGTTAACACTGTAAATATTGTAAACTAAACTCAAAATAGATCCATGTTAAATGCTGCTGTTTTCACATCTCCAATGTATAAAAGGCTAAACAATTCTCTCTCTCTCATACACACACACAAATCATACATACAAACACACAAATCATGCATGTACACACACACACACACATTTAAGCATCAAACATTTGTCTTACCTATCAATATCTTTCCTACTGTCCCAACAAGTTTTGATAACAGCAGAAAGTTAGTTGAATATAAAATGAATACAAAATATTTAAAAAATGTATGAAAACGTGAAATGTTTGCTCACAACACATTACTGTAATACCCTCACAACATTTGATAACTCTTAAGTACATAGGCTGCACAACTCTGAAATTCTGATCATGATAAAGTTTCCAAAATGCAAAAAAATGACCCGATTTAAAAAAAATCTGTTAAAAAACTTCTTCTATATATATATTAGAAAAAAGATTTTGCGTTTAAGAAGTTCCTTTCACACGGAATCGCATACAAATACTGACCAAAATAAATAATAAAAACGGTAAAAATATTGAACAAATTGCAGGCTGTTAACAACTCCGGTCATATACAAAATAAAAAGAATGACACCTCCTCCCTATTAGATTTAGCTGGTACACCAACCAGCTTAATCAATAAAAACAAATAATTTTTTTCCCATAAAATCAAATAATTAACCGACAATATCAAATAATCACTCATAAAAAGCATGGATACCATGTCAAGATTCATAATCAAACTTCCACAAATATTTTTTCAAATCAAACTTGAAAATCAACTGACAAAATGATTTTTTAAAGTACAAAGTACAGATATTCCACAATTAGATGTTAAGTACTTAATATAACATTACATGAGACAAACAGAATTCAAGTTCGAAAGCAACAGAAATAGTACCACTGTGATCCATCAAATGCATTTTATAATGACAGCTGCCACTGTATTTACATAACTACTTGAAAAAAAAGACCAAATACCTGTCACCTCTCATACTAAAATACACACGCATGTACAGCATCAAAATGATTGGTAACTTCTTTGTTACTTCTCGTAGTGAACTAATAAATAAAGTACTACCACACAGTTTGGATGGAAAAGAACTTTCTGTACAAGAATGACCCAGAGCAAAGGGATACTTCTGAGGTAACTGTGTTCTTACTCAAAGTATATGAAAACCTTTCTCGCACCTCAAAAACTAATTTTTCTGAAGTCCCCTTGGAATGTACAATATATGCCTTTCTAGATCTTACTACGGCTACATATTTAATGTGGTGAACCTATATCTGATACATAAAATCTTGAGTTTAAAAAAAAGACGAAAATAGTAAAAATTACCCCAAAAATTTGTGCTGGAGGTAATGTTATTACTTAATTTGTCTTTGCAAGATATAGCGCTATATAAGTTCCATTTATTATTATTATTATTATTATTATTAATTCAAAATAAATAATTTCTCAACACTTTTGTGCCAATACACATAACCCTCACCTGCAACACAGACTTGTATACATACGACAATGAAACCGGGAGACCATTGGCAGCAAGACTTAAAAAGAACGCCTAAGCACAAACACCTCTTCCCTGACATCAAAAGGGACACATTGCCAAAAAATCTGGATGTAAACTATCCATGAAAAATACAAAAAAAACTCTGACCGTTAAAAAACAACACCAACAACAAGCTCTTGAGTAAAACAATAAAAAGTACTGGCGACCATGCAACGAGATTTGTCTTCGAAGAAAAACAGGTTGTGAGCTATCAAGCATTTACAGGTAATATCAGAGTGAGGTCCGACAAAACAGGTGTAGAAAACCTCAAGATGCAAGCTACCTCCACACCACTTTGTAAAAAGTCCGAAACTAGCTGATACAAGCAACATTCCCACTGCTTCATAAAAGTCTTTTAATTGCTTTAAAGCAAATCCACAGCTGTCAGTAGGTTTTTCTTTATTTAACTTAAGTCCTTTTTCCCAATCAAAAACATTTACTCTGAAAAAAAAAATGCACCAGAAAAAAAGTAGAAATCTACTGACATTCATAAGAAATCTTTCATGCAAAAAATGGTGAACAATTTTTTTAAAAACCCAGGCATTTATGATCAACATTCTGTACATAAAGTCTTTTATTTCTAAGAAACAAATGATTTTTTTTCAGAGTTCAGGTTGATTTAGTTCTGGCCTTTACGTGAACACATAAATAAAGTTGGAAAACACACAATATCAACATTTATGACATCCATACAAATTTGCATCAAGTCCTGCACTTTGTATATTGTACGTAACCCAAGTTTTCATTAACTCCTAATGCTTGAGGAGCTCTTTGTATATTGTAACCCACATTTTCATTAAGCATTAGCTCTTTGTATAATGTAACCCACATTTTCATTAAGCATTAGCTCTTTGTATAATGTAACCCACATTTTCATTAAGCATTAGCTCTTTGTATAATGTAACCCACATTTTCATTAAGCATTAGCTCTTTGTATAATGTAACCCACATTTTCATTAAGCATTAGCTCTTTGTATAATGTAACCCACATTTTCATTAAGCATTAGCTCTTTGTATAATGTAACCCACGTTTTCATTAAGCATTAGCTCTTTGTATAATGTTACCCACGTTTTCACTAAGCATTAGCTCTTTGTATATTGTAACCCATGTTTTCATTAAGCATTAGCTCTTTGTATAATGTAACCCATATTTTCATTAACTCTTAATGCTTGAGGAGCTCTTTGTGTATTGTATGTAACCCACGTCTTCATTAACTCCTAATGCTTGAGGAGCTCTTTGGGTATGACGTAATCGGCAGGTGTGGAGTGAGGGCCTGAGGAGTGGCTGTAGCGGGGCTGCACCGTGAAGCGATAGATCCTGGCAGGCAACAACCCATGCACCACCGCTGTCAGCTGATCCCCTTCCACCTGTATACGATCCGTCTCTTCTGCATCCATGTCCAAACGAATCAAAGTGTAGTCTGTTTGAGAAAACAAAAAGAAAACAGAGAGAGAGAGAAAGTGAATCTCTTGTCAACTCAGTCTTCTTCTTCTTCTTCGTCGAACGCTCAGACTACAACTAAAAAAGCGTTGCGCTGCCGTTAAGCGCCTGACAAATCAGGCCCAGCGCATCTGAGTTTGATGTGAATTCAGTCTTAACTGAAGTTTGTGCTTTCCCTGTAAATTCAATTCATTAATGAGTTCTTTTTGTTGTTGTGAAAAAGAAAAGAAGCCTTTCTGCTTTCAAATTTATTGTTTTGATGTAACAGATTCAATTTTATTTGAGGTTAACAGTACATTTTAAAAAAATCTTCGTGTCATGTTTTTAAAAAAAAGTTCTTTGAAATATTTATATGTTATCTCCAGTCCTGTTCAATCTGTTCTTGGAAAACATCATGAGAGAGACCCTCCATGACTTCCACCCTACCATCTCCATTGGCGGCAGACCCCTCAACAACTTACGGTTTGCCGATGACATTGACCTCATGGGCGGAAGTAACACAGAGCTGCAAGATCTTACGACCAGACTTGAGAACAGAGCTGGAGCATATGGGATGGAGGTGAGCTCGGAGAAAAGTAAAGTACTTGTGAACAGCACGAGCAATGCCACCGCTAAAATTTACATGAACGGCCAACAACTGGAGGAGGTAGACGCTTTTAAATACCTCGGCGCTACACTCACAAAGGACGGGCGATCGACGACAGAAATCAAAGTCAGAATAGCCATGGCAACATCTTCCATGACAAAACTCACCACCATATGGAAAAGTAAAGAGATCAGTTTCCCAATCAAACTAAAGCTCTACAAAGCCCTAATTCAGTCGATCCTGCTGTACGGAAGTGAAACCTGGACATTGACTGCTGAAACAGCAAAGCGAATCCAGTCATTCGAAACAAAATGCCATAGAAAACTACTGGGCATATCCTGGAGAGAACGAAAGACCAACGAATTTGTCAAGAGTCAAATAACACGGCTGGCAGGTCCACAGGAACCCCTTCTCACCATCGTCAAGAAGAAAAAGCTGACATGGTTCGGCCACGTCACCCGCCACAACACTCTGCCCAAAACAGTACTGCAGGGAACACTCGAAGGTGGCAGAAGGAGGGGAAGACAGAACAAGTCATGGATGGACAACATCAGAGAATGGACCAGGATGAATGACTCAGCACTACTGCGCAGAGCCGAGGACCGAGATGGATGGAGGAGGCTTACCACGGCATCGTCTTTCATGTCTCCCCCACGACCGCCAAGGTCACGGGTCTGATGATGATGATGATGATTATATTTTAAGACTCGAATACAGTTTCAAGATACTTTTGATTACAGAATGTTTTTTGCACATGACAATGCGTAAGCGGTTTAAATCCAAGTATTCTGACAGAAAACAGCTTTTTTAGCTATTAAAAAAACAAACAAACAAAAAATGATGGTTAATGCTCTTCAAGAAAAGTTTCAGTCCCCAAGCCAGTTGTATTCAAAACAGACAGACCGATACACACACACATACACACACGTGCGCACACATGATTACACAAACACACATGATTACACATACACACACAATCACATAATCATACACACACACACACGATTACACACAACATACTCATAATCACACACACACACACACTGAGGGGGTTTTTTGGTTTAAAATAGTTCATAATAGTACTTCTTCCTCAATACACCCCACCACACACACACACACACATGCTCTTGCCCCTCTTTTTCTCTCCTCTTTCTATAAACGCACTTAAACTTGCACATGCTTATTCATACACATCTTCCCTCCCTCTTTTTTACCTTTCTCATTTCCTTATTGTCTAATATCACTAAAAGTGGAAAGACGTTAAAGCAAAGAACAAACACACATCCACACACACTTCACCCTGCTGACTTAAAAGGCTATCTACACACACACACTTCACCCTGGACTTTCAGGCTATGTACACCACAACTTCACCCTGCTGACTTACAGGCTATCACACACACACACTTCACCTGTGACTTACAGGCTATCTACACACACACACTTCCCCTGCTGACTTACAGGCTATCTACACACACACACTTCACCCTGCTGACTTACAGGCTATCTACACACACACACTTCACCCTACTGACTTACAGGCTATCTACACACACACTTCACCCTGCTGACTTACAGGCTATCTACACCACACACTTCACCCTGCTGACTTACAGGCTATGTACACACACACACTTCACCCTGCTGACTTACAGGCTATCTACACACACACACACTTCCCCCTGCTGACTTTACAGGCTATCTACACACACACACACACTTCACCCTGCTGACTTACAGGCTATCTACACACACACACACACTTCACCCTGCTGGAATTACAGGCTATTTACACACACACACTTCACCCTGCTGACTTACAGGCTATTACACACACACCACACTTCACCTGCTGACTTACAGGCTATCTACACACACACACACACTTCACCCTGCTGACTTACAGGCTATCTACAAAACACACACACTTCACCCTGCTGACTTACAGGCTATCTACACACACACACTTCACCCTGCTGACTTACAGGCTATCTACACACACACACACTTCACCCTGCTGACTTACAGGCTATCTGGCCTCTCTGCTCCGAGGGCGGTTGCCAGCTAACCACAGCAGAATATGGGTCATCAGGGGAGGCCACCACTGTCACGTCTTCCACCCTTCCCCCGTGAACTGTTTTAAAAATACAAACAATACATACGAACTTGTCATTTTAATAACAATAATAATATATGGAATTTATATAGTGCTCAATCTTGTAAGGCAAACAAATCAAAGCGCTTGCATTCAAAGCATTCATGCGCAGGCAACCATTCACAAATAAGGTTTAACAAATTATGCATTTACACAGACACAAACCAACACACACACACACACAAAGTAACATACTATGGCAAAGATGCCGGAGATGGAGGAGACTGATTGAAAGTAGGGACAGCTGTGAAGTGTAATGATGGAGGAAGATCCTAGGTAGGAAATAAGTGTGTTGTGAGGTAGGATTTGAAAGTGTCAAATGTCATTTTTCACACAAAAGAATACTGACATGATTTTTACACCACTCCTTATAAAGCCACACACCCTGAAGATTTTTACACAGCTCCCTATAAAGCCACAGGCCCTGAGGACTTTTGCACAGCTTCTTATGAAGCCATAGGCCCTGAAGACTTTTACACAGCTTCTTATGAAGCCATAGGCCCTGAAGAGTTTTACACAGCTTCTTATGAAGCCATAGGCCCTGAAGACTTTTACACAGCTTCTTATGAAGCCACAGGCCCTGAAGAGTTTTACACAGCTCCTTATGAAGCCACAGGCCCTGAGGATGTTTACACAGCTCCTTATAAAGCCACAGGCCCTGAGGATGTTTACACAGCTCCTTATAAAGCCACAGGCCCTGAGGATGTTTACACAGCTCCTTATAAAGCCATAGGCCCTGAGGATGTTTACACAGCTCCTTATAAAGCCATAGGCCCTGAGGATGTTTACACAGCTCCTTATAAAGCCATAGCCCTGAAGAGTCTTACACAGCTCCTTATGAAGCCATAGGCCCTGAAGATTTTTATATAGCTCCTTATGAAGCCATAGGCCCTGAGGATGTTTACACAGCTCTTTATGAAGCCACAGGTCCTGAAGATTTTTATACAGCTCTTTATGAAGCCACAGGTCCTGAAGACTTTTACACAAACTTATTGCAGCATGGAAGAAAACATCAAAACCCAGATCATCATGAACTGAGAAAACTCACCAGTTGGAGTCTTGTAGCGGACGGCAGGAGAGAGAGGCCCGAACCCTTTGGCATTGCGGGCCTGAATCTTGAAGAAATACTTGGTGCTGGGGGACAGGTCTCGAACCGTCAGCCCCAACTGTTCTCCATGCACTGCCTCCACTAGCCAGTCACGTATTGGCTGTTTACGATGCGTGGATGAAAACACCAGATAGCCTGCGATAAAAAAGCAATTAAAAAAAACACCTCACACGAAGTGAAATCTGCTGTAACTTAAAGTGGTATACAAGATTAAGTGTATCCCAAATGCTTGCCTGTTATCTGTTACCCATTTCCATTGCCACAGTCTATGGGTAGGAGCTCCACATAATGCCACCAAAGTTTACCATCTTCCTCTGTCTCTGCTGAGTTCTACAATCTCCCATATCCCTCCCAGACCTCAGAGACGTGGGCAATGTAGGATGTTGGTGGTCTGCCTAAAGTTTAGCCTTCTGGCTTCAGCCTTACCTCGGAGAAGTAAAATATTACTCTATTTCTCAGCAGAGTTCTCAAGTCTTCCACATCACCATAAGCAGGTAGAAAACTACGGGTCTCTGTGTCTTTTGCTATATTAGACCAGTTACATGGAATACGTACCAACTTTGAGAATCTGACATCCACCAAAGAGTCCTCTACATATAAGTCTTCAGCAGTTGATAGCAACAGAAAAGCATAGATTCCCACTTCAGTATTCCTTAGACTACGAATAAGATCTCATCACTTCATAGTTGCACAATGGAGAAAATGAAAATCTGATCTAAAAAAACCCCTCAAAACAAAATCAACAGTAGTTAATAAATATATGTATACTATCAGGTGCACAAGTTCCAAGCTCTACAGTTATATAACCAGTCTAAATGAGTGTTTGACAAAGGAGAAGAAGAAATAGACTCGGTCCACACTAAAACCACAGACAGGAGTAAAATCAAAGACATTCCCAAACATTGTGAACCCTGATGACACCCAATAACTGCTTACCTGTGATGACCCCATTAGACTTGACAGGGGGAGTCCAGGTGATCTTGGCCACAGTGGGGTCATCCTCACCCTGTGTGACACTGACATTGGTGGGGGCTGACTCAGGTGCTGTGGCAGACATCATCATCGTGACAGTGAGACATTGTCGTCATGACAGTGAGACATTGCCGTCATGACAGTGAGACATTGCCGTCATGACAGTGAGACATTGTCGTCATGACAGCGAGACATTGCCGTCATGGCAGTAAGGCGTTGTCATGACAGTAAGGCATTGTCGTCATGGCAGTAAGGCATTGTTGTCATGGCAGTAAGGCATTGTCGTCATGACAGTGACACTGTCGCCACAACAGTGAGACATTGTCGTCACGACAGTGAGACATTTTCGTCATGACAGAAGACATTTCCGTCATGACAGAAGACATTTCCGTCATGACAGTGAGACATTGCCGTCATGACAGTGAGACATTGCCATCATGACAGAAGACATTGCTGTCATGACAGCGAGACATTGCCATCATGACAGAAGACATTGCTGTCATGACAGCGAGACATTGTCGTCATGACAGTGAGACATCGTCATGACAGTGAGACATTGCCGTCATGGCAGTGAGACATTGCCGTCATGACAGTGATACATTGTTGTCATGACAGTGAGACATTGCCGTCATGACAGTGAGACATTGTTGTCATGACAGAAGACATTGTCGTCCTGACAGTGAGACATTGTCGTCCTGACAGTGAGACATTGCCATCATGACAGAAGACATTGCTGTCATGACAGCGAGACATTGTTGTCATGACAGTGAGACATTGCCGTCATGACAGTGAGACATTGCCGTCATGGCAGTGAGACATTGCCGTCATGACAAAGACACATTGTCGTCATGACAGAAGACATTTCCGTCATAACAGAAGACATTTCCGTCATGACAGTGAGACATTGCCGTCATGGCAGTGAGACATTGTCGTCATGACAGAAGACATTTCCGTCATGACAGAAGACATTTCCGTCATGACAGTGAGACATTGCCGTCATGACAAAGACACATTGTCGTCATGACAGAAGACATTGCCGTCATGACAGTAAGACATTGTCATCACGACAGTGAGACATTGCCGTCATGACAGTGAGACATTGCCGTCATGACAGTGAGACATTGTCGTCATGACAGTGAGACATTGTCATCATGACGGTGAGACATTGTTGTCATGTCATGAGACATTGTTGTCATGACAGTGAGACATTGTTGTCATGACAGTGAGACATTGTCGTCATGAAAGTAAGACATTGGCCTTTGCCTGCAGCTTTGGGCAAATCTGTATTGTACTGTGGTGTTATGTTGTGTTGTATGGGGTTGGGTTGTGTTGTGTTGAGTTGTAGTGTGGTGTGTTGTGTTATGTTGTCCTACACTGTGTCATATTGGGTACCACTTTGACCTGTGGCAGATTTCTCTGCATACGATTCAACCTGCCCTTCCAAGACTTGAAAAGCATCATTGCCACAAGAGCAGCATACTTTTTCTCCCTGTCTATGGAACTATTTGTTTCCCCATGAAAGTCTGTTTTATTCTTCTGCAGACATTTTTAAAGGATGACTCCCTTGCAGCCATAGGATCGTTAATGAGCACTTAATGTATGCTGCATGCAGCATCTCAATTCATCGTTACCTTCTCCAAAAGACTAGCACACAGACCACTAACTATAGTCTGATGGATGGGTGAAAAGTCCAGCTTCAGAGAGAAATTAAACCAATAATTTTGACCTCTCACTTTCTAGAAATGTGTGTTCCTGCTACACTACTGTTACGGACATCTGCAAAATGTCAAGTCATACATTAAAACGTTTAAAGGGGACGGGATAGCTCAGTGGTCAGAGTACTTGCTTTCCCCCAGCAAAGTTAAGCAGCATCAAGCGTGTTACCACTTGGATGGGTGACCGTTTGCGCGCCTTGGCTTCAGTACAAGTCCCCCAGCTGTAAATGGGTACCTGCCTCTTTAGGGTCAGGGAAGGTAAAGCAGCGAGGGAGAGGAGATGAGGAGAGAGAGATAGAAAGGTGGGAATTTCTGGCACAGAATTTCCAGAAGGTGGGGATGCTATTTCTACTGACAGGCCCCTGGCATCCCCACAGGGAAGTCCTGGTCATATTCCTTCTGTGTATCACAGAAAAAAATCCCCCATGGGACGCCAGGGGCCTGTCAGTATAAACAGCATCCCCACCTTCTGGAAATTCTGTGCAGAAATTTCCTCTTGTCTATCACTCTCTTTGTTTCCGCCTTGTTCCTTTTATTCCTGTCAAATCCTTCTTGACCATTTTCTACCTTCTTGGTCCATTCTCCTGCCTTTTTTCCAGAAAGACTATAAAGATAACATTTCTCTATTATGCCCAAGTCAGATGCGCTGGGCCTGACTTGTCAGGTACTTAACAGCAGTGTGTGCATTTTTGCTCATATAACAGACGATAGTTGCTGTCTGAGCATTCGATGAAGAAGAACAGGAAAAAAACTGTACAAAGGCTACAGCTTTGTGCTATTCCATCTGTTCATTCTGTGTGGCATATTCAGTAACAAACCATTCACTACATTTTTAAACAGAGGCTGATATGTATTCGCACATTGCATATTTTTCTGTCTTTACCGCAGTGCACATATTTAAAAAAATGATCGGTGAATGAATAACCAGGGACCTTCCTTTATTTGAAGAAGTCTTACTACTTAACTTCATGATAAAGATGTTTCCATTTACTCTTCACCATCTATTCATTCACATGTAAACTAGCTGGTGAGTAAGCATCTTCACCTCAGTTAAGTCGTGTTGTGTCTTCTGAAAGAAAACCTTACCTTGCTTGTGTGTTGTTTGCTAAAAAAAAAATATATATTCCCCAAACAAAACTAATTATCTCAAACTCACAAAAAATCCCCCTGAGAATGCCAGGGGCCTGTCAGTATAAATAGCATCCCCACATTCTGGAAATTTTTTTACTAGAAATTTCCTCTTTTAACTCTCTTTGTTTCTGCCTTGTTCCTTTTATTCCTGTCACCTCCTCGTCTATTTTCTGCCTTCTTGGTCCATTCTCCTGCCTTTTTTCCCCCCAGAAAGACTTAAAAGACAACGATTCTCTCCCATGCTGAAGTCAGATGTGCTGGGCCTGATCTGTCGGGCGCTTAATGGCAGTGAAACGCATTTTTCGCTCATATGGCCGACAACAATAGTTGCTGTCTGAGCGTTCGACAAAGAAGATCTACTCATTCACAACGCTTGTGTAAAGGTAAGGTAAAGGAGTCCCATAACCTATAAGGTCGTAGGGGAACGAGGCGTCAGAGACCTCACTTCTCTAGGGCCAGCATATTGAGGGCGGCGCCCATCTCCTCTCCCTAGCTGCTTTACCTTCCCTGACCCTAAAGAGGGCAGGTACCCATTTACAGCTGGGGGAACTGGGGGAACTGTACTGAAGCCAAGGCGCGCAAACGGTCACCCTATCCAACTGGTAACCACGCTCGACGCTGCTTAACTTGGCTGGGGGAAAGCGAGTGCTCCGACCACTGAGCTACCCCGTCCGCTTGTGTACTACTTGCTAAAAACATCCCCAAAACAAAGCTAATGATCTACTCATTCACACACACACACACACTCACCAGCCTCAAACGTCTTATTGACGTTTGGCTCGCTCCAGTCGCTGTGCTGATCCCCGCGGTTCAGTCGCACGGAGAACTGGTAGCGGGTGTTGGGTTCCAGGCTGACCAGGTACAGGCTGGGGAAGTAGGGAGGGCTGAGGTAGGTGTAGTTGGAGAAGGAGGCCAGGTCATGGCTGCTGCTGCTGCTAGTGTCGTTGAGGAAGGCTCGGTAGCGCACGGTGTAGGTGGAGGAGAGGTTGGACTCCTTGTCGGCCAGGCTCATGCTCAGCATGGGATCTCGCCAGCTCATCACCGCAGAGTTTGAGGACAAGACGTACACTCTCAGGTCCGTTGGAGCTTTGAGCTGTCCCGAGTTATCTGAAGCGACAATATTGATGATGATAATAATGATATTGATGATGACAATGATATTTTTTTTAAAAATAATAATGATTTTTAAAATAATCATTTAAAAAAAAAGGAATTTATATAGTGCTATATTACATACAAACAAATCAAAGCGCTTGCATTCAACCATTCACATTCAACCTACATATGCAACCAACAATGATTAACAGTTTTAACACATTCAAATGTACACACACATACACACACACATATAGTAGTAATTGTTATTGTTTATTGATTTCGCCATCATCATCGTCGTCGTAGTCACCATCGTCATCTTTATCATTATAATTTCCTTTTCAATAAGGTTTTGTATATTTGTTTGTGTGTTGTTGTTTTGTTGTTGTTATTGTTTTTTTGTTGTTGTTTTTTTCTCTTAGATGGCTTGACGAAAAAAAGCAAGTATTTTGCTTATTCAATGTACCATCTGGAAATAAAAGTTTGACTTTGACTTTGACACAGGCACGCACACACACACACACACACACACACATGCACACACACACACATGCACACACACACACATGTTATACACTTCAGCAGGGTGATGGGAATTTTGGCTGTTGAAGGCAGGGACAGATATGAGATGAAACAGGAGGGGAAAGTCTTAGGTTTGAAATAGGAATGTCTTGAGGCTGGATTTAAAAGTGTCATAAGTAGGCTTTTGGTGAAGGGAGAGAGGGAGCGACAACGGCAGGAAAAGTAAACAATAATATAACCTGGGAGAGATCGACTTGTTGTGTAACAAGTATGGATTTCACACACCTTAAATGTCTTTTTTTCAAACATCTCAACCTGTGGCAGAATCTATATGAAAGAAGAAGTGAAAACTAGTCTTTGCCCTCTCTTGCAAAAAATAACCATAGACTTCATCTAATATCACTGAGTGAAAAAATATTAAACCAAAAGAACAAACAAATAATAACCATAATAAACCTCCTCCCCCTTCAGGTCTGGGTTATTTTCCACATTACTTCTTGCGAAAACCTACCAACAATCCAAAACAAATATTCTGTGCCATCACTTAAAGGTAAAGGTGTCCCATAACCTATGTGGTCAAAGGTGAATGAGGCATCAGAGACCTCAGCTTCTCCAGGGGCCAGCATATTGAGGGCGGCGCCCATCTCCTCTCCCTCACTGCTTTACCTTCCCTGACCCTAAAGAGGGCAGGTACCCAATTTACACCTGGAAGAAATGGGGGATTGTACTGAAGCCAATCCCCCGTGGGACTCCTGGGGAATGCTTGCAAAGCGAGCATTGCAAGAATAGGATCCCTGCCCTCCAACCAGGCATGTCGTAAGAGGCGACTAAGGTGGAACCCTTCCTCCAGGTTGGGGGTTGGGCACAGGGCTAACAACCCTGTCCCGTAAAAGAAGAGAAGTTACAGAAACAGCAACAGAGAAAATTTCTACTTTTGTGTGCGAAGGACCTCCCGGGTCCAGTGAGACTCGTATGAATGCTGATGGCCAAAGCCGAGAGGAAGATGAAGGCCATGCAGCACTCTTGGGGATCAGTGACTAGGTTGGCCCAGGATAGACAGGAGTGGAAGCGCTTTGTTGTTGCCCTACAAACCACTGGGTGTAATGGTTAATGATGATGATGACTGAAGCCAAAGCACACAAACAGTCACCCATCCACTTGGTAACCACGCTCAATGCTGCTTAACTTTAACTTGGGGAAAGCGAGTGCTCTGACCACTGAGCTATCCCGTCCCCCAATCTGTGCCATCAGTTACATACAAACAAGCAAACCAACCAACCTTCAGGCGTGGTGTAGGTGACGACAGGTGAGGCAGGCCACAGCCTCTCCTCTGTGCGTACCTGCACCTTGACGGCGTAGGTTGTACCAGGTTGCAGGCTGGGCAGGATCAGAGACAGGGAGTCCCACAGCACTCCCTCCGCTGACCACTGCAAGGAGTGCTCCTCCCGGTAAGACACCACATACCCTGTGTAAGCACACACACACACGTACATATGTGACGCTCCATCACATAGCAAGTCGCATTGCACAACAAAGGTCAATTTTTTTGTTTTTGACGTGTTTTTAACCTGCAATAAAAAGGCTATTCAATACAGAAAACAGACTGAAAATTGGATGATTCTATGAAAAGTTATGTTATTACAAACTGAAATTATATACTGTGGTATGTGACAAAATGAGAAATTGGGTTTTTTATTTATTTATTTATTAATTTATTCTTTTATATCGAGGAATATGGAATAAGCATTTATGTGCTTTTTTTACATCCAGTCCCCGTGTGTATGCAGATTTGTTAATTCTGTCATGTGTTCCCACCGGCACACAATGGCCTACTCTTATAAACAGCAGAACAGGATTTAACATGTGCACAAGATGTTCTGCGTGCGTTCACACACGGGACCTCGGTTTATAGTCTCATCCGAAGGACTTTTGGGGAGAGTGGAGTCTGCACTAATGTTAACTCCAGAGGAAAATATCCCCTTGAACGGGAATCGAACCCGGGTCATCAGATTGCGAGCTTGTAGAGTCATGTAACTGCAGGAGGTTTGGTCGCTGGCCTCAGCCGACACATTCCAACTTCAAAGCAGCACATGAAAAAACTCATACGAAGAATGCCAAAAAATATGTCAGATTTACCTGAAAAAAGACAGTAGAATGGACTAGGGAAAGGCAGAAAATCAACAAACGAGAGAGAAAGAGGAAAGAAACGTAAGGAAAAAAGACAGAAACAAAGGGAAAGAAAAAGCAAAATTTTTAAGCACAGAATATTCAGAAGGTGGGGATGCTCTTGATACTGAAAGAGCCCCTGGCATCCCCACAGGGCACAGCACGCAAATCCAACATCACATTTTTGAGCGCTTTGATTTGTTGCTTTACAAGATTCAGCGCTATATAAATTCCATACATTATTATTATCACTCAGTCAAGAGTGCTAAATTCAGTGAGCCCCTTCCTTTTACATAGTGTGGTCAGTTCCTGGGCTGGGCTGGGCTGGGATGGAATGTATAGCAGCTGAAAGTGGGGGGAATCTGACAGCTGTGTGGAGAAAACTGAAGAAGAACAGAGACAATGAGCCAACGCACCACTGATGGATTCGCCCATGCTCTGAGGAGGGAGCCAGGAAACGATCACCGCTCCGGCCAGTTCTGCAAACTGGGTCACCGTGACATTCCTCGGAACTGTCGGGGGCACTGCCAACAGTACACCAAGTACACACATATATATACTTATGAACATACCTATACAAATGTACATGTTTGACAGCATATGCTAAAACACACCTCCTGTTTTCAGGTTCTGAGTTGTAAGGATTGATTGTTGTAATGAGTGAATTTGGATGGAATGCATATATTTACGCAACATAACACACACACAACCACTCACACACACATGTGTGTACGCGTGCACACAGGCACAGACACCCTCACTCACTCACACACACACAGACACACTCATTCACTCTCTCTCACACACACGCATGCACGCGCGCACACACACAAACATAAACACACACTATATCTATCTATCTATACACACACACGCTACCCATACAAAAAAGAAACAAATACACATATAGAAAAGATGCATTGTCAGGAGTGAACCTGGAAAGACATGAGCCACTAGTATGTGTGTGTTGTGGTAGTGGTAGTAGTAGTAGTAGTAGTAGAAGTAGTAGTAGTAGTTGTAGTAGTAGTAGTAGTAGTAGTAGTAGCAATAACAGCAGAAGTAGTAGTAGTAGCAGCAGTCGACAGTGTTGTAGTAGAAGTAGTAGTAGAAGTAGTGGCAGTCTTCACTGTTTCATATCTTTCCAACGTAAGTGGTAACAGACAACACTAAAACGTGAAAAATTAAGAGGACAGTATTTATAATAACAGAGGTATTAGAAAGTGCGTGTGTGTGTGTGTGTGTGTGTGTGTGTGTGTGTATGTGTGTGTGTATGTGTGTGTGTGTGTGTGTGTGTGTGTGTGTGTGTGTGTGTGTGTGTGTGTGTGGGTGGTGTGTGTGGGTGTGTGTGTGTGTGTGTGTGTGGGTGTGTGTGTGTGTGTGTGAGTGTGGTGTGTGTGTGTGTGTGTGTGTGTGTGTGTGTGTGTGTGTGTGTGTGTGTGTGTGTGTGTGTGTATGTGTGTGTGTGTTAGTGTGTGTGTGTGAGTGCGTGCATGCGGACAAGCTCATGTGTGTTTGTGTGCATCTGCCAGTGTGCACATGCACGTGTATGCTGTGTATATGCATGCATGTATGTTTGCCTAAACACCTTCTTATACACACACACACGTGTGTGTGTGTGTGTGTGTGTGTGTTGCTTTTTTTTTCATTCTTTTATATCGAGGATAATGGAATAAGCACTTAAGGGCCTTTTTTCATCCAGTGTGGTGTGTGTGTGTGTGTGTGTGTGTGTGTGTGTGTGTGTGTGTGTGTGTGTGTGTGTGTGTGAGAGTGTGTGTGTGTGCGTGTGTGTGTGTGCATGCATGCCTGCACACATGCATATGCGCTCAAGTGCACGTGTGCCTGAGAGTATGTGGCTGTGCTGTACCTGAATGTACGTGGGCATGGGTGAAAGCTTTAGATCTGTCATATTTCTTTATTTCGTTCTCTTCAGCTATAGCTTTACATCTGTCACATTTCTTATTTCGTTCTCTTCAGCTATAGCTTTACATCTGTCACATTTCTTTATTTCGTTCTCTTCAGCTATCAGTACGCCCTGTCCCCTGATCATCCCTCTCACCGTCGGCCACCACGTAGGAGATGGGCCTTGTGGCGGGGCCGGCCCCGGCCTTGTTTCTGGCCTGCAGCTTGAAGAAGTACCTGGCGCTGGGCCGCAGGTCAGTGACGGTGTTGCTCAGCTGGTCGCCCCGCACATCCTGAACCACCCAGGACCGTTCCGGAAGGTTGGGGTCGTCCGTGTAATAGATCACGTAACCTGTGGACAGAAAAAAGAAAAATATTGTATTGTCTACTCTATCTACCCCCCGTGGGACTCCTGGGGTATGCTTACAAAGCGAGCATTGCAAGAATAGGATCCCTGCCCTCCAACCAGGCATGTCGTAAGAGGCGACTAAGGTGGAACCCTTCCTCCAGGTTGGGGGTTGGGCACAGGGCTAACAACCCTGTCCCGTAAAAAAAGAGAAGTTACAGAAACAGCAACAGAGAAAACTTGGTGCCCGTCTCCTCTCCTTTGCTGTTTTACCTTCCCTGACCCTAAAGAGGTACCCATTTACAGCCTGGGAGAACTGGGGGACTGTACTGAAGCCAAGATGTGCAAACCATCACCCATCCAAGTCGTAACCACCCTTGATGCTGCTTAACCTTAGATTAGGGAAAGCGAGTGCTCTGACCACTGAGCTCTCCCGTCCCCATCTACACAGTACATCTTAGAAATAAAGACAAAGAAAGAGCAGGCCAGGAAAGAAAAGAACTCTGAATGCTGAGACAAGTAGTATGTACTGAAGTTACTGATCGGTGCTGTTCATGAAGTTAGCAAGTTAAAAAACTCCCATGTTAAAGGTTTTTGTTTTTTTTATACAGAGGTACATCTCTGAAGTTGGAATGCAGCTATCTTCATGGTGAGCAAAACTGGTCAAGTATGCAAAATCTCACCATTGCTGAACCTTGGAGCTCTACTGAAGGAACAAAAGACAAAAGTATTTGTATATGGAGTAATTTTTATCTATGGGTTCCTGGATTACTGATATTTTCTCTGTTGTATTTCAGTTTGTTTTCCTGTCTGTCAAGATCAGATTTTCAGTTTTTCCATTGTACAACTATATGATAAAGTCACATACCGCAAAATGATAAAGTCATACTATGAAATGATAAAGTCACATATTACGAAATGATAAAGTCACATACCACAAAATGATAAAGTCACATACTACAAAGTGATAGTCACATACTACAAAGTGATAGTCACATACTACAAAGTGATAAAGTCACATACTGCAAAGTGATAAAGTCACATACTAAAAAGTGATAAAGCCACATACTACAAAGTGATAACACATACTGCAAAGTGATAAAGTCACATCCATAGTCTAAGGAGAACTGAGGTGGGAATCTTTGCTTTCCTTTTGCTATTGTGATGGACTTATCTGTCTGTCTGTCTGTTTGTTTGTTCTTGCTTCTATATAGGTATATAAGCTGGTTACAAAATCTTCATTGGTGCCCCCACGGTCCATATGACTACGGGATAGGTGAAGGTGCGATGAAGATGATATAGGTTCAAAATTCTTTTGCAATTTTGTGCTTTTACTTGATTGTTTGCTGAGTTTTGTTTAGTTCAAATGTCTAAATTAAACATTTTGCCTCCAGGATTAATGAATACTTGTTGTGAGCAGCTCCTAAAAAACCAAACCTATTCAGAGTTGCAAGTGTCTGTTATCAGGATTCCATGGGGTGCCAAAATTAAGTGAACACATTCATGAGAAACAGAATGCACTGTTTTCCTGTTTCAATGAAAGCATCGGGACAGGATAGCTCAGTGGTCAGAGCACTCGCTTTCCCCAAGCCAAAGTTAAGCAGCGTCGAGCGTGGTTACCACGTGGATGGGTGACAGAGGTGTTTTTTTTCTTTCCTGGCTGCTCTTTCTTTGTCTTTAATATCTAAGACGTACTGTGTAGATGGGGACGGGTTAGCTCAGTGGTCAGAGCACTTGCTTTACACCAGCTAAGGTTAAGCAGCATCGAGCACGGTTGCCAGTTGGACGGGTGACCGTTTGTTTGCCTTGGCTTCAGTACAGTCCCCCAGTTCACCCGGCTGTAAATGGGTACCTGCCCTCTTTAGGGTCAGGGAAGGTAAAGCAGCGAGGGAGAGGAGATGGGCGCCACCCTCAATATGTTGGCCCCTGGAGGAGCTGAGGTCTCAGATGCCTTACTCCCCTACGACCACATGGGTTATGGGACACCTTTACCTTTTTTCTTTTTTTTATCCACAGCATGCACTGAACAAAACAACACAACATCAGTACAAAAGAAACATCACTAAAAAAAGAAAAAAGAAAAAAAAGCAAGAATGAACTAAACACCAACCTGATGGCACAGTATGTATACAGTACACGGTATATACATGCAGTACAACCAGCCGCCATGGCGCAGTGGTTAGCGCCTTGGGTTACGGACTGGAAGGTCGCGGGTTCGATTCCCATAAGAGTCATAGGGATTTTTCGGACTCCGGCCGGCTCCTACCCAGAGTGAGTGTGCTGTGGGCTCAGTGGGAAGACTGGGACCACACAGTCGAGCTTCATCCACTTAACGGATGCGAGTTTGAGAGTGTTGCTCAAATTACCTGACCAGTACTGCAGGTGTCTGTATCTCTCGGGCCCGGTTGACGCCGGGATATATTATGATAGTAAGCGTAGAGTACAACCCTGTCAAGTAGTCTCAAAGCATATGCACTTCCACAGCAGCATCATTACGTCATCCTCATTGTCATTGATCATCATGCATTGAAAAAAAAAAATTGCCTCTGATTCGGTGGTCCCGGTTTCTCTGGTCTCATGGTGACCTCAGATTCGGTTTGCCCATACACTTCTGTGCCTGTGGTGAGTTTGTGTCAAAGCCTTTGGGGTTGGAGGTTCGCGGGGGACGGTCGTTGGAGGGACGTTGTGGTGGTTGCCACCTCGGGTGGGCAACTCACTCAGTCTGGCTCCGCGACTGAGCTAATACTGTCGTTAGTAGGGGGCTTAGTAGGTGGTGTCCTGCGTATGTTAGCTCAGAACAGGCACCACTGAACACCACCAAAGTGACCCAGCAGCAGTGCAGGGCCCCTCTGGCTGGTGGCCCCACGGCGGCCGGATAGTGATAGGCTCCCTGTGGACTTCCGACCCTGAGGATGAGACACAGTGAATCTGGGTGTGGCTGTGGCGGGGAGATGGAGATGAGCGGTGTGGGAGCAGTAGGACGGGGGGTCGTCAGAAGATGAGGCAGCAAAAAAAAAATATATATATATATATATATATACATGCAGTACAGACCTGTGATGGGTTCCAGAACTTTATCAGGACGCTGCCATCTCAGCATCACGGCACTGGGATTGTGGTCCAGGCCAACCGATGTCAGGTTCAGAGGTACCGACGGCAGAACTGAAAATCAGATGGTGCAAAAAATATTGCTGAATACATTTTCATGGCCACCTATGATCCATACAATCACACATTGCAAGCATATACCATTATTTATTGTACTGTGGGTTGGGGGTAAGGGGTAACATAAAAAGGTGTCCAATAACCTATGTGGTCATAGGGGAGTGAGGCGTCAGAGACCTCAACTTTTCAAGGGGCCAGCATACTAAGGGCGACGCCCATCTCCTCTCCCTCGCTGTTTTACCTTCCCTGACCCTAAAGAGGCAGGTACCCATTTACAGCTGGGTGAACTGGGGGACTGTACTGAAGCCAAGTGCGCAAACGGTCGCTGCTTTACCTAGGCTGGGGGAAAGCAAGTGCTCCCCCTAGAAGAGGAAACAAAAAAAAAACCCCAAAAAATTCTGTGCAAGCACACCAACTTCCAGCCTTCTTCTTCTTCCTTTTTTGTCATGTTTCTCCCAGGGGAGGTTTGACATTGATGAGCCTTCTCCATCTCTCTCTGTTTTGAGCTTCCCTCCTTATTTATGCCCCTTTCTCTAAGATCATCTGCAATACAGGTAGCCCAGGTTTTGCTAGGTCTTCCCTTTGGTCTCTTTCCATCCACTATGAAGTTCATTGCTCTTTTTATGATGTGGTCTGCTTTCTGTTGAACGTGCCCAAACCAGCGCAGTCTATTGGTACTAGCTACAGACTTCAGATCATCAACTTTGCACATTCTCCATAGTTCTTCATTCGTGATCCTGTCTTCCCATTTGATCATGTAGCGTAGCATTCGGTTTTCACAGCTCTTCAACAAACGTTTGACGGTTTTTGTGAAAACCCACGTCTCCAAACCTTACAGGAGAACAGGTCTGATGCAACCTCCAACCAACTTCCAGCCTAGCAAACTAAAAACCATTCCAAAGGAGAAAACAAAAAAACCCCCATAAAAACCCCCAAAACACTGCTGATGATCTCACCATCGGGCACGGTGACAGTGACGGGGGAGGTGGTAGGACCCACCCCCTCCTTGTTGCGGGCCTGTATCTTGAAGAAGTACGCAGAGTTGGGGTCCAGATCCTTGATGACAGTGGACAGCCGGTTGCCCGTGATGACTGACGTGGCCCAGGCAGCGTCAGGAAGGATGGGGTCTTTGGAGTAGAAGATCATGTAACCTGAACACACACACACACACAAAGAAAAAGAACCAAAATGAATGAATGAATGCAACGCTCCACCACAAAATGAGTCGCATTGCACCAGAGGTCAATTTTTTAGTTGTTAACATGTTATTAATCTGCAATATAACGGCTATTTAATACAAAAAACAGAGTGAAAATCGGACAATTCTCTGAAAAGTTATTACAACTTGGAGTGATACACTGCAGGAAGTAACAAAATGAGAAATTGACAAGTTTAGCGCCATAATTGGTGGTCAGAATGTGGGCTTGGGTATTTTTAAACGCATTTTAAAGCAAAAGAAAACAAACTTATGCCTTAATATTTCTGTACAAGGTAGAATAATGGCTATAGTTTTATAATCAATAAAAATCTAAAAATTGAAATTTTGACCCTCACCTGCCTAAAATGGCTCCTAGTAGAAAAGTGGGTCAGGTGAAAAGTGACTCATTTCGTGGTGGAGTGTCACAAAATGAGCATTTGGCCCAGACCAAAAGCTGTGTGAGTTGTTGTTTTTTCTTTATGAAAGATGAGTGTTAAGGGGACAGGATAGCTCAGTGGTCAGAGCACTTGCTTTCCCCAAGCTAAGGTTAAGTAGCATTGAGCATGGTTACCAAGTGGATGGGTGACCGTTTGTGTGTCTTGGCTTCAGTACCATCCCATAGTTCACCCAGCTGTAAATGGATACCTGCCTCTTTAGGGTCAGGGAAGGTAAAGCAGCAAGGGAGAGGAGATAGGCACCGCCCTCAATATGGTGGCCCCTAGAGAAGCTGAGGTCTCTGATATCTCGCTCCTCAACGACCGCATAGGTTATAACACCTTTACCTTAAAGTGTTAAGGCCTACATTAAAATGTTAAGTTGTAAAATGTTATGATAAGATTGCCTTCAGCCATGACAAGCTCTTAACATAACAACCTGCACTCTCCTTTAAAGGAGAGCAAACAATCCTCTAAAGTCGGAGTATGGCTGCCTATATGGCAAGATACTTAAAAACAGTCATACACGCAAAACTTCTCATTCAGTGTGCAATTTCAATCTCACAGTGATTCCCAGTGCACATTCTGGGTGACCCCCAAGAGTGTTAAGCTGGGGAACGCACAACAACAACAACAATACAACAACAGTAAACAAACTGACCTGTGATTGGTCCATTGGGTTCTTCAGGGGGCTGCCATGTTAAGGTCACTGAGGTCGGGTCAGACTGACTGATGTCAGCAGTGAAGTCCGCAGGCTTGGATGAAGGAGCTGTAACAAGAACATAATGCCGGTTTTGTTGTTGTTTTTGTTGTTTTTTCCTAGCACCTAGTATTATTTCTTCCCCCGTGAGGATGCTGGGGGCCTGTCAGTATAAATATCATCCCCACATTCTGGAAATTCTGTGCTAGGAATTTCCTCTTCTCTATCCCTCTCTGTCTTGTTCCTTTTCTTCTTGTCACCTCCTTCTCATCTATTTTCTGCCTTCTTGGTCCTCTCTCCTGCCTTTTTTTCAGAAAGACTTTAAAGACAACAATTCTCTCCCATGCCGAAGTTGGATGCACTGGGCCTGATCTGTCAGGCGTTTAACAGCAGTGTAATGCATTTTTTTGCTCATATGACAGACAAAACTAGTTGCTGTCTGAGCGTTCGAAGAAGGAGTACTGTTTCTTGCACTTTTTATTTTCTGGTATCAAATACATTTCTTTCTCTGATTATTTTCTTGATATTCATACCTTTTCTTAATACTAGGTGTTCCTTTTTCTTTAAATCCATACTTGTTTCTTCTCTGATTCTTTTTCTAATATCCAACACTATCTTTCCCTATTTCTTTTTCCAATGCCCAAATACAGTTCCCTCTAAATATATTATCACAATATCCAATAGTGTTGCTTCCTAGTTTCTTTTCATGACACATCCAAAACTCTTCCCCATTTCTTTTCACAGTTTGTAATATCACTAGATGAAAGGTGGTCACATGGAATAGACGGAGAGACAGTCAGATAAACAGACAGCAGACAGACAGTCACACAGATTGACTGATAAATCAATCAAAATATTCAATACTATTCCTCCTCTAAGTATGATTTTTTTTTTTAAATCCAGTACTATTCTTGTCTGTTTTCAAAAGAATCACAGAAAACCAACCAATTTATTTTCTTGTCTCCAACAAAGTTGATAAATCAGCCTATTTTCCTTCCCATTTTCAACACTTTCAGAAAACCAAGCGGTTTTCCCATTTTCAACACATTCAGCAAACCAAGCGGTTTTCCCATTTTCAACACTTTCAGAAAACCAAGCGGTTTTCCCTTTTTCACCATGTTCAGCAAACCAAGCGGTTTTCCCATTTTCAACACGTTCAGCAAACAAAGCGGTTTTCCCATTTTTAACACATTCAGCAAACGAAGTGGTTTTCCCATTTTCAACACATTCAGCAAACCAAGCGGTTTTCCCATTTTCACCATGTTCAGCAAACAAGCGGTTTTCCCATTTTCAACACATTCAGCAAACCAAGCGGTTTTTCCCATTTTCAACACTTTCAGAAAACCAAGCGGTTTTCCCATTTTCAACACATTCAGCAAACCAAGCGGTTTTCCCATTTTCAACACTTTCAGAAAACCAAGCGGTTTTCCCATTTTCAACACGTTCAGCAAACAAAGCAGTTTTCCCATTTTCACCATGTTCAGCAAACAAAGCGGTTTTCCCATTTTCAACACGTTCAGCAAACCAAGCGGTTTTCCCATTTTCAACACTTTCAGAAAACCAAGCGGTTTTCCCATTTTCAACACGTTCAGCAAACCAAGCAGTTTTCCCATTTTCAACACATTCAGCAAACGAAGCAGTTTTCCCATTTTCAACACTTTCAGAAAACAAAGCGGTTTTCCCATTTTCACCATGTTCAGCAAACCAAGCGGTTTTCTCATTTTCACCATGTTCAGCAAACCAAGTGGTTTTTCCCATTTTCACCATGTTCAGCAAACCAAGCGGTTTTCCCATTTTCACCATGTTCAGCAAACAAAGTGGTTTTCCCCATTTTCACCATGTTCAGCAAACAAAGCGGTTTTCCCATTTTCACCATGTTCAGCAAACAAAGCGGTTTTCCCATTTTCACCATGTTCAGCAAACCAAGCGTTTTTCCCATTTTCACCATGTTCAACAAACCAAGCAGTTTTCCCATTTTCAACACATTCAGCAAACCAAGCGTTTTTCCCATTTTCACCATGTTCAGCAAACAAAGCGGTTTTCCCATTTTCAACACATTCAGCAAATAAAGCCATCTCACCCGAGGCGAAGGTAGTGTTGGTCACTGCCATGCTCCACACACTGCGGGCCGATCCTTGCGAGACTCGAACTGCAAACTCGAACCTAGTGTAGGGCATCAGACCGTCCACCTGCAGCACCGACTCTGTGGTGTTGATGGTGACGAATGTCGGCTTGTCCTTTTTGCTCAGGTGGTTCAGCTGCATGTAGCGTACTGTGTACATCTTTCCTGATAGACACAGGCAGCACAGAAGAAAGGCATGACAAAAGATATTAAAGGGTTCCCATTTAAAACCTATGCAGTCGTTTGGGAAGCGAGATGTCAGAGACCTGAGCTTCTCCAGGGGCCAGCATATTGAGGGCGGCGCCCATCTCCTCTCCACTGTTGCTTTACCTTCCCTGACCCTAAAGAGGGCAGGTACCCATTTACAGCTGGGTGAACTGAGGGGGTACTGTATTGAACCCAAGGCACACATCATCATCATTAACCATTACACCCACAACAAAGCAACAAAGTGCTTCCACTCCTGCCTATCCTGGGCCAACCTAGTCACTGATCCCCAAGAGTGCTGCATGGCCTTCATCTCACTTTCTACAGTCCTCCTCCACATTGCTTTTGGTCTTCCTTTCTTTCTCCTTCCTTCTGGGGTCCAGTGCAATGCTATTCTTGTGATTGACTGTGGGTCTCTTCGGAGGATGTGCCCAATCCACTTTCACCGTCATCTGGTGATGATGGTTCCCATCCAAGGCACACAAACAGTCATCTATCTACTTGGTAACCACGCTCAATGCTGCTTAACCTTAGATTAGGGAAAGCGAGTGCTCTGACCACTGAGCTATCCTGTCCCTTAAAGGCATGATAGGAAACCTTAGTTCACTTTTTCTTTTTTTTCTTTTTTAGGGGGGGGGGGCCATTTGTCTCCATTCCTCAGCTAGAGCTCCATGGCTCCCCCATAGCGAGACTTTGTGTGTGTGACTTTTTTTGCCCACCATTAAAGCAGCTTTGTTGCAACCTTTGAGATAGTGTCTAAATACCACACCTGTGTGCATGCCTTATATCAACATTTGTTCCTACCAGCACAAAAATGGCCTACTCTTCCAAAAGCAGAACAGGTTTTCAATGTATTATGCATAAGATGGTCTGCATGCGTTTGCATGTGGGGCTTCGTTTATAGTCTCATCCAAAGGACTTTTGGGGGATGGAGTCAACACATATCAACTCCAGGGGTAAATCCCCTAAAACCAGCACCTCCATGGTGGCTCGATCCTGGACCATCAGATCACAAGCACAAAGCTCTAACCACTAAGCTATCCTGTCCCCCAGTTCACATTTAAAAAGACCTACAAGTCTTCGATGATACATATGTGAACAAGAAACCAGCTTTTCATAAAATGCATATAGTTATATCATTAACTGTCTTCACTGGTACAATCCATCGCGTTCCCTTCATTCAGCCGCAGATATGTTGTGCTTTCAAACACCCAGATACAAACAAACCGCTGTTGTCTGTCACTCTTTCTCTGTTTCTGGTCCAGCCACATGGAACAACCTCCCTCTCTCACTGCACCAAAAGCCTTCATTTGATACTTTCAAATCCAGCCACAAAACGCACTTATTCCTACCTGACACTTTCCCTCATATCTGTTTCTACTTTTTCAATGGCTACCTTCATCTCCACCACCCCACCTAAGCATGTTGAGTGAATGTACTTTCTTTAATTTAACGTCTGTTCACTCAAGGTGATATTAGATAAAAGATAGTGTTACAATATATAGAGAATGTGTGTGTGTGTGTGTGTGTGTGTGTGTTTACCTATTAGTGTCTGTGCATAAGATAAAAGAAAAAAATAATACAAAGAAATTATGGGAGGGCGCATTGAACAGCTTAAACCGCAGCAAGAACAATTACAAAAGTTTGCCAACAGGGCTTCTAACTAAACAACTAACTATCTCCAATATAACCATATTATCGGCCAAATAAATGTTCAAATGACATATTTGAATGAATGTGCGCATGTGTGTGTGCATGCGTGTGAGTGTGTGTGTGTGTGTGCGTGCACGCGTGCATGCATGTGCACATGTGTATATATTTTATATTTATTAATTCTAATATTTGTATACTTATAGACAGTTGCATGTGTTATAAATGATTTGAATGCAAGCGCTTCGGTTTGTTTACTTTACTTTTATTTATTCCATACATTATTATCATAACCCCCCAAAACTCAGGCTAACAACAACAACAACAACATAAAAAGAAAGACGTTGATAAAAAGAAAAGCATCTGACCCGCGCTGTCTTCCACCCCTCCTCGCAGTTTGAGGACGGAGGAGTCTGTCCAGGACACCACCACGGCAGAGGCCGACACCGTCACTGCCTTCACTGCCACCGGCGCCAACAGCAGCTGTCCGGAATTGCCAGAGTCTGGCAAAGAAAACAGTTCCAGGTGAACCAGCTTTGTGTACAACTTTCCATTCTGGCTTGGGCCAAAAGCTGTGTTAGTTATTGATGTGAGCTAAAAACTTGAGCCCCACATTCATCATTGTCATCAACCATTACACCCAGTGGTGTGTAGGGCAGCAACAAAGCGCTTCCACTCCTGCCTATCCTGGGCCAACCTAGTCACTGATCCCCAAGAGTGCTGCATGGCCTTCATCTCACTTTCTACAGTCCTCCTCCACATTAAAATGCTATAAAACCATTGTCTGTCACATGAGTGAAAATGCGTTGCGCTGCTGTTAAGCTCCTGAAGGCCAATATCTGACCTGCTATTCAGGGACAAACTCTTTGGAGCCCTTGAGGGCCTTCACCACATGGCAGCATTTGTCAGGGCCTCAGGAGTTTCTGTATGACGATGAAGAAGAAGAAATACTATAAAATTTTATACTAAGATTGTCTTCAGTCTATGATAACATCCTGCACTGTCCTTTAAAGGAGAACAAAAATCCTCTGGAGTTGGAGTATGGCTGTCCAGAGGGAAAAAACAAGCCCCAATTACTTCACCAGTTGCAGATGGATTAACATATTTTGATATTGTTGGGGATGGGCAGACCCCTTAACATAATCTCCTTGGTGTTTGTATGGAAGCAACATAGCAGTGCTCCTGATTCTTGCAACTAAAAACAAAAGTTGGTAATACAATGTTACTGTTCCCATCATAAACAATAGCCTTCAAATACTGTACACTCATTAAAAAAAAACCAACTTTAAAAAATATTTATCACATCAATATTTCTCTGAGTGTATATGAAATCTCTAAGAAGAAGTAGAAAAATTTCTGTCATGCTTATAATGGCTATTTCCAACATGAGGAACTTCTTTGCACACACACAGAGTACAGGCATGACTTGATAATGGCAGCTGCCAATATGGGCACTGTTTGGCACACACACACACACACACACACACACACTACTCACTTGCACACACCCCACACTGTTAAGACACTTGTACGTTACCTTTATCACGTCCAGTTCTGACTGTTTCATACAAAGGGCTGCCTAGGCCAGCTTTGTTCCTTGCTCGAACACTGACTATGTACTCTTGCTCTGGTTCTGCACAAGGGAGAGAGAGAGGAGAGTGACAGACTCACAATATGTTAACATTTCTGCAGAGGCCAAATTAACCATAACATACAAAGGAGGAAGGTGGTAGGATGGTTTAGACGTTCGCCTGCCATCTTCCTTCTTACAAGGGGGACAGGGTAGCCTGGTGGTTAGAGTGATGCGTATTGCGCTCATGATCTGCTGACCCGGGTTTGAATCTCATTCAAGACGATTTCTCCTCTGGAGTTAACATCAGTGCCGACTCTGCTCCTCCTCCAAAACTCTTTCAAATGAGACTATAAACCAAGGTCCCATGTGCCAATGCACGCAGAACATCTTGTGCACACGTTAAACCCTCTTCTGCTTTTTGGAAGAGTAGGCTATTGTGGGAACGGATGGCAAAATTTACAAAACTGCATGCACACGGGGACAGGATGTAAAAAAAAGCACATGAGTGTTTATTCCATTATCCTTGAAATAAAAGAACAAGATAAAATAAACAAAAATAAACAGAGGAATGCATAATGATGAAGAAAAAAATGTTTGCCACAAATACAATGAACATTCTTACTACAAATTTTCCTTGACGTTATATTTAAGCCTTAGATGGTAAAATAGTGCAGCACTCAGACTCGAGCCAACAATAGTAGCTGAGCATTCAACGAAGAAGAAAGACTTGAGTAACATACTGAGGAATGTGCAAGATATTCTTTCATGCTTTCAAAGACAGATGAAATCTTATTTTGTGTATATATTTCATTAGCAAGCATCTAAAAAATCTTTTCTATTACATAGTTTTAGATAAATATACACCTTATTTTACAGATAAAAATACATGTAATTCGGTAGACAATGTAAAATTGTGTACCCCTCGTTTTGCTACTATATCAACTAATGCATTACCAAAAACACTAACATGAGAAGGCAGCCCAGAAAATGAATATATATACCAATTATGTTTATACAGTGTACCACGTGATTCATTTACTCAGATCAGGTTAGGTCAGATATTAGTAGTGCAAGTTTCTATGGCCTTTGGATGAGACTATAAACCGAAGCCCCGTGTGCCAAGGCACGCAGAACATCTTGCGCACACGTTAAATCCTGTTCCGCTGTTTGTAAGAGTAGGCCATTATGTGCCGGTGGGAACAGATGACAGAATTTACATAACCACATACACACGGGGACTGGATGTAAAAAAGCAATAAGTGCTTATTCCATTATCCTCAATAAAAAATTTTAAAATAAATAAAAGAAAGAAAAAAGTAAGACACATGGAATCTTTACTACAAAAATTGAAACTTTAAACAAATTTACTGGGAGATTGACTGTGTAGTCTAAAGCAATAAACATGGTGACAAGTTCCGCACTAAGGAGTGTTATGTTTTGTATATCTGTACATGTGCGCACACTTACATGCAGATATGATATGTACATGTAAAAGCACACACACAAAATCCCTATTGATGCATATCTTTAGGTTCTAGTTGTACAGACTGTAAATTCTGACAACTAGAGTGACTGATCACAAGACTCAGCAGGAAAAGTAAGCTACACAATAATGTTGAAAACGTGTCTCCAAAACTATAGGCTATGCATACTGTTCACAGCTGTAATCATACCAGTATGATGGATGGTATGGCTTAGTGGTTAAGACCATTCAACTTCAATCTCACGGGTCCATGAAATCAAGGGTTTGAGTCTCGGCAGTGTCTGGTGAATAAAGTTTGGGGATTTTTACGATCTCCCAGTCAACTTCAAGTACAGACCTGCCAATGCCTTGACTCCCTTCAGGTATATACACGTGCAGAAGATCAAATAAGCATGTTAAAGATCCTGTAACTCACGTCAGCATTCAAAGGGTTACAGAAACAGGAACATACCTAGCAAACATCCCCGAAGTTGGAATACGGCTACCTTCACGGTGGGCAAAGACGGTGGCATACACAAAATCTTACCTTTGATGAACCTCAGAGCTCTAGCCAAGGAATAATAATGATTTTTTTTAAAAACCCAAAGAAAACATTACACAGAACATATTTTTCTGACACTCATAAAGTCAAACTTTGTGAAAACCAAACAGTCGGAGACCCATCCATACCTAAGCCTTCGATGATGTAGTGAAGCACTGAGGCGTTGACCTGGACCTTGTAGACATCGGGGATGCTGATGCCATAGCCCACTTGGTAGCCCCGCACTGTCCCATGGTCAGGGGGCTTCCACGACACCTCTACCGAAGTGGTCAGTGGCCAGACCCGCATCTCTGTCAGCTTAGGAGGAGCTGGCTGAAAATCTGTTGAAAAGCCAGCATCCTCGCTAGCGCCTTCAGACGGCAAGTCTTGGTCCTTGACATTCTTTAACTTCAATGAACTAGCTATTCTGGCACAGTGGTTATAATAATAATAACAACAATAATGATGATGCTGATAATCATCATCATCATATTTGGCATTTTTACTACCCTGAATCTTGTAAAACAAAGAAATCAAAGCACTTGCATTCAAAACAAATCATTCACACACATGCGACCATTGACAAAAGATTAACAGATTTAAAACTGAGTATCGCTCTCATTCATACACACACACACACACACACACTGCTGACCCAGGTTCAAATCTCATTCAAGAGAATTTTTTCTCTGGAGTTAACATCAGTGCCGACTCCACTCTCCTCAAAACTTCTTCAGATGAGACTATAAACCGATGTCCTGTGTGCGAATGCACGCAGAACAGCTTGTGCACATGTTAAATCCTGTTCCGCTTTTTGGAAGAGTAGGCTATTGTGTGCCGGTGGGAACAGATGACAAAATTTACAAAACTGCACACACCTGGGGACTGGATGTAAAAAAGCACATGACTGCTTATTCTATTATCCTTGAAATAAAAGAATGAATAAATAAATAAATAAATCCAATTAAAATGAGTGCTCGGGAATCTAGCCCAGAGAAAACCCCAACCAAACCATAAAATAAAATAAAATAAAATGAAGAGCACTCACCATCCACGGGTCCTTTTTCTTTCTTGTGTTTCTTGCGATTCTTGTGCTTCTTCTTTTTCCCTCTGCCTTTTTTTCTGTGTGACTTGCCTTTGCTCTTCTTTCCTTTCTTTTTGTGAGGGCTGCACTGTCGAGTGTGCACTTTGTTCTTCTTGCACGACGAAGGACCCCGTTTCAAGTCCAAGGTTCGAACCTTCTTGCCCACGGCGGGATCGCAGTCACTCCATTTTCCTTTCTTGTACTTGCAGCGCTTGTCACCTGCAAGTTAAAAATCGATAAATAATCGAGCTGAAATGTGACGTTCCAGCACACAATGAGTCACACTGCACCAGAGGTAAGTTTTCAATTATTGGCATGTTGTTGTTCTGCAATAAAAAAGGCTGTTCAATACAAAAACCAGATTGAAAATGGGACAATTCTATGAAAAGTTACAACAAATTGAAATGGTAGCCTGTGGGAAGTGACAAAATGAGAAATTGACAAGTTTAGTTTCGTAATAGGTGGTCAGAATGAGGGCTTGGGTATTTTCAAACATGTTTTAAAGCAAAAGCAAACAAACTTCTGCTTTGATATTTCAACTTTTTATATTCTTTTCATTTTGAGGATTTTAATTTATTTATTCCTTTTTTTATATTCTTTTATATTGAGGATAGGATGAGGGAATAAGCACTTGTGTGCTTTTTTACATCCAGTCCCCGTGTGTATGAAGTTTTGCACATTTTGTCATCTGTTCCCACTGGCACACAATGGCCTACTCTTATGAAAAGTGGAACAGGATTTAACACGTGCACAAGATGTTACACGTGCACAAGATGTTCTGTGTGCGTTCACACACGGGGCCTTGGTTTATGCTCTCGTCCGAAGGACTTTTGGGGAGAGTGGAGTCTGCACTGATGTTAACTCCAGGGGAAAATATCCCCTTGAACGGGAATCGAACCCGGGTCGTCAGATTGCGAGTACAATGTTCTAACCACTAGGATATCCCGTCCCCCCCCCATATAGGATAATGGAAGAAGTACTCATGTGCTTTTATACATCGAGTCCTTGTGTGTATGCAGTTTTGTAAATTTTGTCATCCATTCCCACCGGCACACAATGGCCTACTCTTCTGAAAAGCGGAACGGGTTTTAACATTTGGGCAAGATGTTCTGTAAGCGTTTGCACACAGGACCTCAGTTTCTAGTCTCATCTAAAGGACTTTGTGGTAGAAAAGTGGCTATAGTTTAGTAATTAGTGGCTATAGTTTAGTGATCAATAAAAATCTCAAAATCAACACCCTGACTCCCACCTGCCTTCAAATAGCTCCTAGCAGAAAAGTGGGTCTGGTGCAAAGCGACTCATTTTGTGGTGGAGTGTCACAAATCTTGTCAGTGAACCTAACCACTGGATTTTGTCAGACATTCTTTTTTGCACATCTCACTGCAAACACATCAACACAAAACAAACAACCTAATATCCTGTCCAAAACCAAAACAAGACTTTCTTTAACCCTTCCACTGCTGGATATAATTATTGGCGCTCACAGGAATTGCACTTAAAACCAAGAAATTTTAGCGGTGGCTACCTTGTTCTGTTTTAGGGTTTTTACACGCTTATGATTAACACTAGATAGGTAAACCTATACATTTTTGGAAAGTAGAGACAATGTAGAATGTGATACAAAAAACAAAAAAGACATTACCTAGTATGTAGCAGGAGATATCCCACAAATTGTATTGAAAAAACTCCCTGACCAGTAAGCCACCTCACCCTCTACTTTTCATCAACTACACCCCTTTCATGGCAGAGACACAGAACAGAATGAACAACAAGGCAAAGCAACATGTGTTAAAGGCATTAGAAGTGTGAGATAAGACTCCACTTCATTCAGCATCTTAGGTTGGTTACTAGCCTATCACTTCCACAACTGACTCCTTTAGGGTAGTGTCAACAACATTCCTTTCCAGATCATCATCACTCCTAGTAACCCTAATCACACAAAGAACTGGAAGTTAGACACTTGAGGGACCCTACCAAGTGAAAAGGAGGCACTTTTCCCTAAAGTTACAATAATATGAACCTGATGTTGAACCTGACTTATGCAAGACCACGATCGTGGCCCATCGCAGTCTACAGGGAAGCCACGATCGTGGCCCATCGTGGCCCATCGCGCTGTACGGGTTAAATTACAGCTCCAAAGTGATGTAATTGTGACTGAAAACTGTACTTTTTACCAAATCAAAAGGAGCATTTGGCATATACTGACAAATTCCACCAAAATACCAGAAAAATAGTCATTCTTTTATATTGTTTCTTTGCTTTTATTTTTAAAAATGCACTAATCATTCTAAAAAAATATCTTCTTCTCTCCTTTACTTTCTCAACTTTAGGTCAGTTACATACTTTTGTTTGGTATTTCTGATTTCCAGTTTGTTTAGGTCTATCTTGTGTCATCTCTTTATAATTTATCTCATAGAAATTTCTCAATTTAGGCTCACCGTCATACTCTCTGTATGTAATTTATACAGAGAGTATACAGAGAGCATGACAACGAGCACACACACATTCATTTGTAATCAACTGTCCCTAACATATCTCTCTAGTACACGACAATATGACATATAACCAACAATGTCTTTCTCACAAAAATTTTTTTTTTTTTACCTTTTCTTTTTCCGTGTTTCTTCTTTTTTTTGCTGCCGTTTCTCCGTTTCTCAGCCCCCTTGCCACAGTTCTTGCTCTCCACTTCATTGTTGCCACACTGGTTGGACTTTTTGGAATGAAGCTCTAATGTGCGAGTGCGTGTTTGGGTAACAGGGTCACAGTCACTCCAGCTGCTCACCGGTACATATATGCAGCCTGAAATATTAAACAGCAACAAAAAGCTACAAACACTTAGATGGCTTGCTTTTGTAATTTGAAAAAAAAAAATCATACATTTGGAAAGAATTTCCTCTGTGGGGATGCTGGGGGCCTGTCAGTATAAAAAGCATCCCCACCTTCTGGAAATTCCGTGCTAGGATTTTCCTCTTTTCTATCCCTCTCTTTGTTTCTGCCTTGTTCCTTTTCTTCCCATCACCTTCTTCGTGTCTGTTTTCTGCATTCTTGGTCCATTCTCCTGCTTTTTTCCCCAGAAAGTCTTAAAAGATTATGATTCTCTCCCATAGATAAGTTGGATGCACTGGGACTGATTTGTCAGGCACCTAACGGCAGCGCAATGTCTTTTCGCTCATATGACAGAAAATAGTAGTTGATGTCTAAGCTTTCAACAGAGAAGAACATAGAATTTAAGGTAAAATGCCTCGATTCAGTAATGGCAGTGGAAAATATGAAAGGCTACAAAATAATAATTTTATCAATATCATGACTAGGATTCTTACCATATAAAGAAAACTAAGATAACCTCTATTTGAAAAGAAAATGAACAGACATAATATCCCATCTTTATATCCAATCTTACTATATATGCCTTCTGGAGCCCAACTGATACCTCTTGGGAAGCTTCATTGTGATTCTGATTAGTGTCAGATGGAAAGTTACATTCATCTATATTGCTACCAAATCTAAATTCTATAGTAGTGATACTTTAGAAGAAAATCATAATCAATGATGTTAATACACTCAAACACATGTGCACACAGACAAACAAACACACACACACACACACTTAGTTGCACATGCCTGTGCGCTTATGCCCATACACAAATGAACACACACACAAGGCTCGACAATTTGATCAAGAAAAAAAATACAGTCTCAAATAAGCAATTGCATAACCAGCTTATATCCTATATAACATTATAGAGTACAAAAGCTAATGCTAGCAGAAAAACGAGCCAATACTACACAATGTCGCCACAAATGTCAACTCCGGCAGAAATATGATATATACAACAAAATGTATCATTTACTTTCACACTTTTCACCAGAAACAGGATACTACAAAGCTCACCATTTATTTCCACTCCAGCTGCTTTGCATGGCTTGGTGATCACTTTAGGATCTGGGCAGCCCTTTTTGCCTTTGCGCAGGGGAAGCGACTTGGTCTTCACTTTCAATGCTGGGTCACAGGGAGACCACTCCACACCTTTCTTGTTATATTTGCAACCTGAAATTTACAGTAAGCAAAGATTGATAAAGAAAAAAAAGTCTTTTTTGTAGAATTCTATGGTCACTTTTATTACTTACAGTTGCAGACAGGAAAAAAAGAAATGGTGGTGCTGCTCTTGTGGTGACACGCTCTCCCTGGGCTGAGCAGCCCGAATTTCACGTAGAGAAATCTGCTGTGACTCGAACTGTTACAGTGGCATGAAAACAAAAACGAAAATGAAAGCAACTCTATCTCAGAGTTCTTACGTCATTCTCAGCAAGTAACAAACTGTACACAAGTCTCTCGTAGAGCTGTTCTGTGTTCATGGGCCTGTTTGTTTCTTTAAATATATTTGATTTTTCATGATGATGATTCTCCTTTGAGTCAAAACAGCCCTTGCATCCACAAAATATATATACAAATGTGGTACAGAGTTGTTGTTTTTTTAAATAACCCACACTTACTAATTTGACGAATCTAAAAAGATCTTAGCTGTTTATCATATAGTCTTTTTTTTTTTAATAAATCAAACTGACAAGTATAAATCATCTAATCAAATTGAAACTCAGATCCTTCTGTGCTGGAAACTTCATCTTGTCTTTATCATCTAAAAAGAAGTCTGAATGAAAAAATAATTTTGGTTTAAACAAAATTTTATTCCAAAATAATCATACATATAGACATTTACAATATTTATTTATTTATACCACTTTAAGTCACGAGATTTCTCTGCGTGAAATTCGGGCTGCTCTCCCCGGGGAGAGCACGTCGCCACAAGAGCAGCGCCACCCCTTTTTTTTTTTTTTGGTCTGCAACTGTATTTCTTTCCCTATCAGAGTGGCTTTTTTCTAAGAATTTTGCCAGGGACAACTCTCTTGTTGCCGTGGGTTCTTTTTCGTGCGCTGCATAATTTTCTGTAACACACGGGACCTCGGTTTATCGTCTCATCCGAAAGACTAGCGCCCAGACCACCACTCATGGTCTAATGGATGGGGGAAAAGTTTCGGGCCCAGACGGGATACGAACCCGGACTTTTCGCTTTCTAGACAGGCGCGTTACCTCTAGACCACCGATCCACCGATCCACTAGAGCAACAAGGAATCATTTTCAACTAAAAAACACAAAAAGAACACTTCTTAGTTTCTGCAGATTCTCTTTGTTTTCAGACAGTTAAATACAGACAGGCATATATCAACAAAATAAATCAAATGAGAAAAAAAACGTTTTTTTAAGCTGCAGAACTTCTGACGAAAATCAGCATCTAATTTCTAAATAAAAATTGCAATACAAAGTAAAACTTGGTACATTTTACTCTTTTATTTCGAGGATAATGGAATAAGCACTCATGTGCTTTTTTTCAACCAGTCCCCTTGTGTATGCAGTTTTGTAAATTTTGTCATCCGTTCCCGTTCCCACCAGCACAAACTGGCCATTTGAATATGTTTCTGTCCATACAGATTCTGTGTCTACAAATGTGTGTTTATACATGTACAGATGCAAGTACGCATATGTTTTACAATTTACATGTGTGTGTGTGCATGTGTGTGTGAGTGTGTGCACAAATTTGAGTCTATCAATCCAGTATTATACCGTACAGTCTCAAACAAATTACCATCCATTCGTATTTATAACAGATCATTCATTCAACATGCCCATTACAATCACTCACGTCTGGAGCTGGAGGCAGCGGCTGAGGCAGTCACAGCAACCAGCAGCAGCAGCAGCAGAGCAGACGACAAAGTAGCTTGCACCATTGTCAGCCTCTAACCATGTCTACTCATCTGCAACAAAACGATACAGAAACATCAGTGCTAATACTTACAAGTAATGAAACAAATATTGAAAAAATCATTTCCAGCAGATCTTGTCTTCCTCCTTCTTATCATCCATCAAGTTGGCTTTAGAAAGAATCTTTTTTTGAGTGAGTTAGAATCAGGGAGTGAAATTAAGAAATTGTTTAAACTAATATCTTTAATGGTACACTGTACATTTCTGAACATTCATTAATTTAACACTCTGGAATTTTAAAAACAATAGAAATACAGCTTTTGTTTATAAGTTTTTGGTTGTCCTTTGGTTTGACTGTATTAGAGTCACAGTGCAGCTCCCCCATTTAGGGACTGTACCATCAACCACATTTCAGGTCATCCCCCAGGTGTTTAGCAATAAAACCATAGCCATAACACTCCTGTTTCACCTTTGTTGGGTTCCTCACACTGATCACAGTCACACTTTGGTCTACTAGAAAGTTCTCAATGGTTTTTCAGTTTCAGAAGTCTGTTTTGCCTCTTAGATGTGATAGTGTGAAAAATATTCCTTCTATTCTTTATGCTGGCCAAGAAATCCACTTTACTGATGCTTCACCAACTACTTACCAAATTTGACACAAAAGCTGTTCTGATCATAACATATGCTTTGAGAGAATGTGGAAAATGATTAAAAAATGGATGACATTATCTGTCATCCTGCAGATGCACCTCAACTGGTCTTTTTTTTTAAACGTTGACCTTACTTTCACAAAAAACATTTTGGAGAATGACTGTACCTTAATTTGTTTAAAAGACAGAAAGATTAATAGTAGAAACATATATAAAACTGGTTGTAAACAAAAAGTCAAAGGGTTTTCAAACTTTCTAGTGTTCTGTTTCCCATGTAACTTACACACAATTTTGCAATCTATAGATCTGCTATCACACACACACAACACACACACACACACACTCACACAGAGTGTTTTGCCACATGTTTATGTGTGATAATATTCTTACATATACTTTGCCTCACACAGTCACAGATAACTCTTCTTTTGGAAGTTCACATAATTTTAAAAACACACACAAAAAAACCTTTCCTGAGCAATCAAATTGAGGGAATGTGCAGTTCATAGCAGCAAGTATACATCTGTAGTTTCTAACTTTATTTCACGTCTTTCTTCTATGCAGTCACTCCCTCTGGCAGGGGTAGGGCAGCCTTCATCAGGAAAATTCCATAGTGCCACTCCTGCTCCGCCGGGCTCTGTGACTTGGTTAGAACTATTCTTCTTTGGTTGGATTGTCAAAGGGTTGACCCAGGAAATTCTCCTGTATCTGGATTAGTCTACCTGGTCTGAAAATGTGCAAGTGATTTCCTCCTCCACCCTCCCCCCCCCCCCTCAATGATCACTATTTTTTTCAATAATTATTTTGATTATCTGACTAAAGTAGTTTCAGCGTGATAACCCATGTACTGTCAAAACTGAAAGACAAAATCAAATGAACAAATTCACCATAAATGCCTATATCCTCTGCACAATAAATGATTACATGCAACGTGTAAATCGGTTAAGCATCATCAAGAGAAAAAGCAACAGTCACAAAACAAACTAACATTCACAACCACATTGTGTTTCCGTAAACAAGCGGTGAAGCGTCGATATTCCAGATTTCCTGTAATTTGCTTCTGGGGTTACCAAGACGAAAGTCCACTGTGGTGTCGCTAAGTAAATTTTAGTCGTTAACTGGCTCAAGATGTTTAAACTGCACAAGTGTTTTCTCGTAAAGTAGTTGTTGTCATGAAGTGGATAGGCTCAACGGAGATAAGACATCCTCAAATGGTCTGGAAACTTGCCTCCTCGTTTCCTTCACCAGGTGGGCTGCCAATGCACAGATTGTACACAACAAGACATGTGATTCCAAATTGGACAATTTCTGTTGTCTCTGTGAACATGCAATTTGGCAAATTAACATACACCCCACCCCCCAAAAAGTCAGGGAGTGCACATTTTACATTCACAGTCTTGAATGAGTTTTTATATGTGTAATATCTTTGTTATTGCCATAACTTTTTTTAAAAAATTGCCATTACTTTTGGTTGGGCTAAGTCCCTTGAGAAAACTAGGAATACAAAATAAACCCAAAACAATTTATAAGTAAAAATGTATTGGAGTTAGTCCAAGAAAGCAGCAAAGCCCGCAAATCAGATTAAAAGAGAAAAATAATCACGATGAAACAGAGAAATCAAGAGCAAGATTTGAAGAGACAGGAAAAAAAACTGGCTGGAACAACAAAAATAAATGAACACCGCGAAAAAGAAAAATTGAGAGAACTCTTTCAACAGATCAGATTAGTCATACAAAATAAGTTATAAGCCAAAATTCAATGCATCAATACCTCAGACAGAACTGCTCTAACCGAACCAGAAGACATTCTAAAAAGGTGGCACGAATGCCGCAAAGCATCAATCATACACGCTTGTTCTTCCTCACGCATTTCTTTGTACAACCATTGTTCGGGATTCACAAAGCAATGACCATCAACAACAACAAACACAAAAAATAAAAACACAGAGAAAAGAAACAAGAAAAATATAAGGGGGGAGGGGGGGGGGGGGGGGGGGGGGGGGGGAATGGGGAAAATGTAACCAATATTCAGCACCATGAACGTCCAAGAAAAGAAGAATCAGAACTTGAAAACGAGAATGTTGTTTTACTCATATAGATCTAAAATGGAAAAAAAAGATGTAATATGAAAATGTGTGTGCACCTACTCGCGCGCATGAACACGCACGCACGCACATACGCACTCATATGTACGCGTGCGCAAGCACACACACACACACGAGCGCACTCGCCTGCACGATGCAGTTTGCACACACATACACACACCAAGAATCCTTCGGATGAGACTATAAACCCGTGTGTGCGAACGCATGCGGAACATCTTGCGCACACGTTAAATCCTGTTCCGCTTTTCGAAATAGTAGGCCATTGTTTGGCGGTGGGAACAGATGACAAAATTTACAAAACTGCATATACATTGGGACTGGATGTACAAAAAATAAATAAAAAGAAGCACACGAGTGTTTATTCCATTACCATCGATATCAAATGAATAAAAACATACGCCATATAACACATAACTGGTGCTGACTCCACTCCCCTGAAAGTTCTTGACTGAGACTATAAACCCAGACCCCTTTGTGCAAATGCATGCAGAACATCTTGCCCACACGTCAAAACCTGTTCTGCCTTTCGAAAGAGTAAGCCACTTACGCTGGTGAGAACGGATGACAAAATTGATAAAACTGCATACACAAAGGGACTAGGTGTAAAAAACAACACCCCAAGCACATTGGAGTGCTTATTCTGATATCCTTGAAACAAAGGGACCCCCCTAAAAAAAACACACAAACAAACAAACAAACAAAACCAACAACAAACAAACAAACAAAAAACCCAACCAACAACAAAAGAACTCAAACTCGAACTGGAAATGTTTATTGAGAGTAAATAGATAAGCACAGGGCTTCTTTTCACCATGCTCTCTCTCTCTCTCTCTCTCTCTCTCTCTCTCTCTCTCTGTTTTGGGCTGTTTTGTTTTTCTCTTCTTTTTTTCCTTTTCCTTCTTTTGTTGATTTGGTTTTTCTTTCTCCTTGTTTGTTTGTCTGTTTTGTTTGGGGGGGGGGGTGGGGGGGGAGGGGGGGGGTGTTTTTAAGATTTTTTTTTTTTTGGTGGGGGGGGGGGGGGGGGGTGTTTTAAAGGGTTTTATTTCCTTGTTTCAAATGTAATGTTGGTTTTTTGGGTTATTTAAAAATTTTTTTCCCCCTAGGGGGGTTGGTGTTAAAAAAGAAGTTGTTATTCATTACCCTGAAATAAAAGAATTTGTCTTTGCATTGTTTTGGATTTTATTTTATATTTTAATTTTTTTGGGGCTTGGTGTGTTGTTTTTTGGGGGTTGTTTTTTTTTTTTTTTTCTTTTTTTAAAATTTGGTTTTTCTTTTCTTTTTTTTGGGTTTTTTTTTTTTTGGTTTTGTGTTGTTTTGTTGTTGTTTGGGTTTTTTTTTTTTTCCCTTTTTTTTTGTTTGGGTTTTTTTTTCCTTTTTGTTTGTTTTTTTTTGGGGGTTTTTGGGGGGTGTTTTGGGTTTTCTTTTTTGGTTTTGTGTTTTTTTGGGGGTTTTTTTTTGTTTTTTTTTTTTGTGTTTTTGTGGGGGGGGGGGGGGGTGTTTTAAAAAGGGTTATTTCCCCCTTGTTTCTACTGTGGAGTGTAAAGTTTTGGGTTTTATTAAGATGTATCACTAGGGCGGGGATAGATGTAAAAAACCCGGAGTGCTTTTTCATTTCCTGAAAAAAAAGTTTTGTTTTCTCTCTTCCTCTTCTCTCTCTCTTCTCTTTCTCTCTTCTCTCTCTTCTCTCTCTCCACACACCACAACACACACCACACCACACAAAGGGGTTTGTGTGTTGTGTGTGTGGTGTGGGTGTGAGAGAGAGGAGAGGGGGAGAGAGGGAAGAGAGAGAGAGGAGGAGAGAGAGAGAGGAGAGAGAGAGAGACAATGACAATGACAATGCAAATTTTTTTATTTGAGGATAATAAATAAGCACCATGGTTTTTTTTACTCCAGTCCCCCCCCCTTTGGGGATACTTTTAAAATAAAAACCCCAAATTACTTATACAGTCCCCAAAAAAAAACAAGGGGAAAAAACCCCTTTTTCAAAACAGCCCCCCCCCCCCCCAACAACCCCCCCCCCCCCCCAAAGCAAGAAAATAAAAGAAAACCATAAAAATCACCCCCCCCCCCCCCCCAGAAAACCTTACCAAAACAAACAAACAAAAAAACAAAAGAAAAGGGAAAAACCAAAAACCAACAAAGATGAAAAAAAGAGAAAAAAAAAAACAAACCCCAAAAACAAGACAAAAACAAAACAGACCCAAGAAAAAAACAAACCCCAAACAATAAGTGTAAAGATAAAATCAAACTTGTCAAATGGTAAATACTTTTTTCCCCTAATTTAAAAATAAATTTAATTAAAAAACAGTCATTTCAAATAACAATAAAATATTCTCAAAACTCCCTTTCAATAGTGAAAAATCAAAAAAAATAAAAAAATAAAATGAATAAAAAAAAACCAATTAAACAAGATAAAAAAACCAAAAAAAACCCCCCCCCTTCCCAACACCCCCCCCCTAAACAAAAAAACCCCCCCAAAAGTCCAGACTAAATACAAGCGTGCGCGCGCACACACACACACTACACATCACACCACTTACGCACGTATACCCACGCATGCACACCACACCCCACCCCACAACTCTTACACATCACCCTCACACATAATCACCAAAACCAACACACACACACCACACATCCTGGATACATACCCATTTGAAGAATTTCCCCCATACAAAATAGACACATGTCAAAAATTTTCAAATATCATAACCATACTTTTACAGACAAAACCAGGAAATAAACTTATTTGATGTACAAAGAAGCAAGCCACAAAGCATAAAGAAAAAGCCCAATTAAATCAGCTATTTAAACAATAAACAACAGAACTGCTTTCTTTCCGCTTCAATCTCAACCTGTGAATGGGCGCTCATTACTATCACTGACACACACATACACACACATATACACACACCAACATATTCATGCTGCGCAATCCTATATACACATTATTAGAATTGTAAAAAAAGTCCAGAAGTAATGAAATTGTCAAAAAACATTGCAAATTAACAACCCTCCCTTTCTGAAATTAACAACAAAATAAAACCCAAAGCCCTTTTGGGGGGGGGAAAACTCAGAAATTTATTTTTTCAAAATCAAAACAAGCAAGGGCACACACCACACACACACACACACTACAATTCAAAGAAAGCTACTAATGTCAGACAGAGAGAGAGAGAGAGGAGAGGAGAGGGGGAAGAGGTAATTTGGTTTAAAATGCAAGGGAGGATTGTTTACTTTGTTTCCAACAGATAAATTTGTGGATTTTTTTTTTTGATGCATCAAGGGGATAAAAAAATGACTTTTGAGATTGTTAAAGTTTGGAGTTGTCAAAATGAGTCGGGAAGGGGGGGGAGTTCACAGCAAGGGGCCCCTGAGTAAATAAGTAATTTGAACAAATTATTTTGGGATTGGGAACATGGCTTTTTGGTATTTTGGAATGATTCATTTTGGGAATTGTCTTTTAAGGATGAGGGAAAAATTCCTGTCATTATCTTAAACTCATGATGCCTTTGTTAAAAAATTTGGGCTTTGGTGTAGGGGAAGAATATTTAATGGGGATAATCCATTCTTTAAGGGGTCTTCTTCGAAGAACCCAATTTAAGAGCACGTTTATACGACTTATAATGGTTTCATAGTGTTTGCACTAGAGAACCCACAGGGTTGAAGCATTTATTGGGATTGTATAAAGCTTTAAGAATAGTTTTCTGAAAAAAGTCAAGAAAATGTTGATTTTAGTCAGTTGGTATACTCTTTGAGACATGTTTTGCAAGATGGGATATTGGGTGGTACCAGCTGGATTTTTATCAATTTTTACTCCCAGAACTTTTTTGGTGAGAGGGGTTTTTTTATTGTTTTCCTTTTTTTAATATGGATTGGAAAAATTTTTGATAGATTTTGGCTTTGTCTGGGAGTGATAAGATGATTTTGTTTTTTGGGGGTGTATAGAAGTGATTTAGTTAGTCCTTTTGACAAGATCATCGTGCTATTTTGCAATGTCTTGCAAGAGGTTATGTAGTTGGTTGTATGTAGGGTTTTGTCGTCAGCAAAAAATTCGCATTTAATTTGTATGGAGGGGAAGGTCATTTTGTTAATGAAAGAGAATTGGTCCTAAGATGGTCCTTTGGGACTCCCTAATGATGGGTTTTTTGTGGGTGTGGACGTTGCTATTGAAACACATGTTGCTGTTTTTAAAATAAGAAAAAGAAGTTCAAGAGTATTTGTAGAGGATTATATAAGTCTAGCTTTTTAATGAGAAGTCTTCGGCAATTGTATCAAATGGTTTTTGAAATTAAAATAATACTCCACAAAATTTATTGTCATTAAAGTTAGACAGCCAATTGTTACAAGCTAGTTAATGCCGTATGGACGAGTGATTTTTTCTAAATCCAGATGATTTGGGGAAGTAAGTTGTTAAAATTTATAGAGGACTTGTGTTTATTCTATGTTTTTCCCAAAAGTTTTTTAAAAAGGGAAGATAAAATAGAGTTGGGCCCATAATTTTTAGGGATCAGAAGTGTCTCCAGACTTGTGGCGGAATCCCTTTGAGTTTTGAAGGCGTTGGGGAAAAAAGTTTTTATGAAGACAAAGGTTATAGATATGGTCAGAGTGTCTTAAAACTGGGCGAGAGTTTCGTATTCTGCCATCTATTTCCTCAAAACCACGCGTACTTGATTGTTGAGGTGAGTCAGGTAAACGGACCTCGAAACAGATATGAATGGTATGTGGAGTTTTGATGGAATAGCTTTTCTTGGCAGAATTGTTTTTAGTTCATTGAGATATTGGACTTGATTTATCTTTTAAATTATGTTACAAGGAAAAATTTAATGAAAATGTTGTTAGTTTTTCAGAGAAATTCTTTAATTCGTTTGATTTTGGAAAAAACAATTGATTTTTTGTTATTTTATTTATTGCCCTTCCATCGTCTTTGAATTTTTTTTTGGGTGAAAATAGATTTGGAAAAATTTCCTTTTCTTCCCGTTTTGTGAATTTATGGCATTTTTTAATTTTTTTTGCCTCCTATAAATATTTTGTTTTTTAAGAAATCCTAAAATAGCATGCTTCTTCTAGTTCCTTTGTAAACCAAGGTGGGTTTTCGGCATGTTTGATCCTTATGGTTTTTAATGGGGCATGTTTGTTTTAGATTTCAGTAAAAAAATTTTATCCCGAACTCAATGGCCGGTTGGATCGTAATATTGAATGTTTCGAGAGCATGGAACTGCTTAACTTATAAGAAAAACTGTCTTAAAATTTTCAAAAGAGCGATAGGTTATAGTTTTATGGGCCGGTTTAGGAAAATTTTTTTTCCTTTTTTTTACCATGGGTACAGACTGGGTAGTGGTCGACAGTTGTGTACAGGGGGCACAATTTCTATGATGTTTTTAGGGTTGTCATGTGTGATCAATGATTGGGTTTTAGAATTTTTTTGAGTGTGCATGTGTTGGGGTGTGTTGGGGAGAGAGAGGGAGAGAGGGGAGAGGGAGAGAGGAGGAGAAAAAAGTCATGAGAGAGAGAGAGAGGAGAAAGGGAGGGGGGAGGAGAGAAAAAAGAGAGGAGGGGAGAGAGAGAGAGAGAGAGAGAGGAATTTTTATGTAAATTTCTTACAGTTCTTGTTTTTTATTTTTTATTTTTTAATATAGTTTTTATATAGTATACATGTAATACACACCCACACCCCAACAACACCCCAACACACACACCACACACACACACACACACACACACACATTCTTTGTTTTTTACATGTTTAGTCTCAGGCAAGGCAAGGCAATGTGGGCTAGTATTTTTGGATGATTTCCGTGGAAAAGATAAAATGTATTGTACTTCCGCTCATGCGAAGTCGGGCCTTTCCGCAGAAACAGAGAGAGTGTCAACATGGTGAGTGCCTGAAATTCTCTTGCTATAAGAAAATCGGACTCCATCTGGAGCTTATAATTGTACATTTCTGAAATAGCTTTTAGTATCTATGAATATACCTTGTATATTTTTTATTCGGTTTGTTATGCAATGTAAAATGAGTTACTTTTATAATTAAAATTGATGGAAACAAAAGTAGTACGATCTACAGAAAAGAACGATCAGGAACTTCTGCTAGTTTTGAAAATGAATCGATGTGTAGGATACCAGCCAGACACATGTTTCTGCAGCAGTAGTATGGCAACCTCCCAGTCATGTCGTTGAATTTTGTGTGGAGATAAAAGGTTTAATTGCATCAGCAGTTCGAAACCCGATCACCGTAAATCTGAGTGGGCATAGCCGTGTACTACACGACTTGCTAATTTGAAGCCGATGGGGCCTCAAAATAGAAAGTATACCGTTATCATGATCCTCCCATCTCTCTCTCACCAACTCTTGCACTCTGTCCTTACTAGTAAATAACCGTTGTGAATGCCTAATGCAGTAATACTAATTTAGTAATAGCCACATCTTGTTATAGCTATAGCTAAGCCAGTATCTAGCCTTTAGGCCTAGGGGGCATAGTTTATTATTAAATCATAAATGCCAACACTGCAGTTTATAACTATTGCATCAAGTTGTATATTATTTCATTTTGGAACCTGCTACAGTGATAGCTCTGTGGTCAGAGCACAAGATTTTTGTTGTTCCTTGGTTAGAGCTTTGACTTTTTGAGGTTTACTAATGGTGAGATTTTTGTGTGTGACAGCTTTTACCCCATACCAACAACAATTCAACCTACCTATTTAAGTATTTTGCCAGGACAGTGGGGAGGTACCTCCCTGCTCTTTTATATTTGTTTATATATATTTTCAACTGTTGTTGGTTCTTTTGATGTGCACATGTCTAACACTAAGTGTAAACTGTTTTACTGTAACTTGTAAGCACGTGGGTCTGACTACAGTCTACACTACACAGTCTACAGTCTCCAACATTCAGTGTTTTTTCCTGTCGAACTGGGAAGAAAGGGCAAGGATGTAATCGAACCCTGTGAACCCATGTCTGAACTGTTCTGCAATTGATCAGTGAATCGGTTCAATCACCCTTCTTGGATAATGGTATATTAACGTATCAAAAAAAGTTACCCATAAAAAAGTTACCATATAATGCCGTTATTTTAAAGTAGTTTGAAATAAGGAAACCTTGACCATCAGTTATCCAATATGCCTACATTACTTCCTGTGTATAACTATAAGTAGTTAACCTAGTACATTTGGCACTTCTGGATGATTTGTAGTGAAGGTAAAAAGTGGCTGTGATTGTGAAGAATGTTTCTTTTTGGTATATATACATATACCATTTTGTGAGTTGGTGCTAAAAATTAATGTGCACTACTATTACAGTATTAGTTTTTGTATTCTTTTGATTTCATTTTTATTTCAGTTTCTATTAAAAAATTTGCATTTCTGTAGTGATGACTTGCGTGGGTGCCGTAAAGCCACCAATCCAGTCCAGCCATAATTATTAGTAGCATGTCATATACATTATGTAGAAAAAGACTTGAGCGCTTACACATCTGTTGACCCAGGTTTGAATCTTGTTCAAGAGGATTTTTCCTCTGGAGTTAACGTCAGTGCAGACTCCACTCCCACAAAAGTCCTTTGGATGAGATTATAAACCGAGGTCCCGTGTGCATACGCACGCAGTACATCTTGCGCACTTGTTAAAACCTGTTCCGCTCTTTGGAAGAGTAGGTCATTGTGTGCCGGTGGGAATGGATGACAAAATTTGCGAAAACTGCATGCACATGGGGATTAGATGTTAAAAAAAGCTCATGAGTGCTTATTCCATTATGCCCGAAATAAAAGAATAAACACACACACACACATTGAGTCACACTCACACTTGCACACACAGAACAAACACACACGCAGACACACACACACACACGCACACACAAAGAGCTCAGTATGGTGTTTTTGTCAATGCAGTGCCCACATTTCCATTTGGTTTTTGGACTAGTACAGTAGTACTAGTAGTAGTAGTAAAGTCTTGAACTTTACAACTTGTGGTTGTTGAGATGTCGCGGAGTTTTGCTTGAAAGGTTATCCTATGGTTTTTATACATTAGCCATGCAACTTTTCAGCCTTGGTGTAATTTTCTGGGCTGTTGCAGGTTTTAACTAAACTATTATCAGTCAAATGTAATCAGTTTTTATACTGTTTGATATTTCACAGATCTTATGTGGTCCTTGGTTCCATACTGATGATACATTGCTATGATTTATTTTATAACCCAAGATGCTTTAGTAAGATTATGGTATTTCAATTATCCTGTAAACACAATTGTTTCCAGGTGAACGTACCCAAGCAACGAAAAACCTTCTGCAAGGGTAAAAATTGCAAGAAGCATACCTTGCATAAGGTGACACAGTACAAAGCTGGCAAAGCTTCCCTGTATGCACAAGGTCAGTTGTAAGCATATGTTAATGTTTTTGTTGTTCGTGTGTGCTTGGTTTTATTGTGTATTTTTATAGAAAACTAATGAACATGCAATTTTATGTTTTATTGTCTTTTTAAATTAACACATTGTTTCATAGAGTCATGTATTTCCATGATTCAGTTATGTAATTAGATTGGTAATAAAAAAAAAAACTACAGTAGAAAACAGTCACTTTCATTACTTCTGATAAATTCCTGAGAGCTACTCTAACCAGTTAAAATTGATTCATCATGTGGGCTGTGGTTAAAAGTTTTTAAGACAGATTAAGATTTGGATGGATACCATGTTTTTGTGTGTTTTGCTTCACAGAGGTGCAAGGTGAATTAGAAAACTATTTCATTTGAATATGACACTTTCTCTACAGTTACAGTTTACTTTGAAGTGGATGTTTTAAAATAATTTTTGTATGGATGACATTATACTGATTATAGTAGCCAAATGTGATTGCAGATTTAGAACATTAACTTTAGAATTTCATCAGTGTGATATACTAGAGTTAGCTTCAAAATATTTTTTGGCCTTATTCCAACATGCTCGAAATGGTGGGGGAAAATGTATCAACCCATAATACTTCTGAAAAAGAAAGGAATCTGTGTATAATTTGTAAAATTACTGTATTTACTTTTCGTTTTGAAGGCTGTAACAGTGTGTACAATATTTAGCATTCTTCTGTGTTTAACATGGTGTTACTTTTGGTATTGTGCATCAGTATCCTTTGTCACTAATCTTTCTATTGATTAAATTAGTGATAATCACTCAATTTAACTTTATTTTCATGTTGCTCCCATGTCTTCATGTTCAGTAGATTTTGTGAACACAAAGGAAAGGGGGAAAAGAGAGAAGAGTTGCATGTAATAGATATTGAACGTAACGGTCTGATACAAAATCAATCCACTCTGCTTTGAACAGGTAAACGTCGTTACGACAGGAAGCAGTCTGGATATGGTGGACAGACAAAGCCTATTTTCAGGAAAAAGGTGAGCAATGGGGAAGTTTTGTTCAGAGTTTCGGGATGAGGTTTTGCATGGCAGTTTCTCTTGATATAAGACTGGTCATGTGCACAGCTCTTGTGGATATGTGTGTGTGTGTGTTTGGTTACTTGTTGGGGGTTGGGGAGGTGTTAACTACGTGCTATAGTACCATTTTATGTTGGGAAACTGGTATTCGAAAATAAATGTAATTTTGCCTTAGGGATAAAAAGAAAAAATGATATGAGCACAATTACTCTTCAGAAGTGCATTAATTTTTTCCTGTGTAGTGAATGAGCAAGGCTATGGCTTAAAGCATACATGCTGTCCATAACTAGTCTACACAGTCTCATCGCAGTGTAATAATACTTACATTCTCCCAAACCTGTACAAAAAGAAAAAGAAAATTGATTTAATTGTCCTAGAACCACTTTCTAATGGCCCTTGTCTGTCTTGGGCAAAACTCTGATCTAGAAAGTTGAGGCTGTGTCAAAACTATTGTTTACTCTTGAATATCTGGAACACAAATTCTGTTATTCCTTATGATTTTCAAAGCCTGGGCTCTGAGCTGGGGACTGTTTGGACTTTGCAAGCCTCTATCTTGGCCAGTCAGCTATACCCACACACACAAGAAAAAAGTTTTTGGATGTGCAGCCCTGCACTGTGTTTGTGCTCAGGGAAAGAGAAAAGGAGTAGAGTGGGGAAATACTTCTGAATTAACAGAATAATGAGATCGTGAGTTTTCTGTTGATTGTTTTTGGTAGGGTTTTAGTTGTTTTTTTGTTTTGGTTAGGTTTTGAAAAGTCAGATTTATCAAGTCAGTGTATGACTATGCCAAAAGTTGTGCTCTGAAAGGGATAAGCACCTTTTGAAAATAAATCACAAAGGGTGAAAATTTACATTGGAAAAAAAAAAGTTAAATAGGTCAGCATGCTATGCATTGAAAAAAACCCACCCAGACTGATACTTTACGTTTTGGTTTAAAAAAAATTTTGGTGTTTTAACCCTAGTGGCGCGGTTCCCGGGAAAGGCGGGTCTAGGCTGTGTGGCGGATCCCGGAATATTCCGGGATGACGTGGGTGGTCATAGTTGAAAGCTTACTTTCGCTTTCAAAGGTCAGCCAATGAATGTTAAGGCCGTTGTAGGCCCGCAGAAAGGGGTGAAGGTCGTTTGACACACACAAGCAACGAAGAATCTGATTGGTTAAGAGTGTATTTTAATTTTTTTCCGGACCAGCCGAGATCGTCTTCAACAAAAATGGCGGCCAGTGTTTGCATTAGAATTTCTTCAAGCGTTTTTCGAGCTTTTTTACAAAATTGACAGCGAGGAGGAGTTTTAGAGGCTGGATTTGGTTGAAATAAACAATGAGAGAGACGATGAGGTAAGGATTGTGGAATATTTTTGAAAAACTTGGTAAAAATCGATCGCGATCGGACTGAATCGAGCGGTGCTAGTTTTGCTGGATGGACTTTTTCGCTACTCGGCGATTTCGACGTCACAGATTGTTTTACTTTATTTTGACGCAACGAGGCTTCGAAATAACTGTTGTTGAGTCAAATCGCTATGCTGCTGAGTACTTTGCATCACATGAAATCAAGCGATCTTTGTATTTTTGTCATAGAAAGCCACCACTTCGCACATTCCGCCATGACGGTCGCGATGGCGTCGATCCTGTCGCTGAACTTTTCAGAGTATTTGGTGACCGATAAAGCGATACAAACTCCTTATTTTTTGAAAACTAATGTCAAGAAATAGTGTTTACCTAATCATGACATTTATGCACCGCAAGAACTTTGCTTATCGTGTTAAAATCGATCCGGGGCCCTGACAGTGGAACAGTGATCGGTAGTGCGAACATGATTTTTTTTATTTTATTTTTTTTTTACATAATCATAAACACTACACACTATTATAAAATTATACTCATTTAAAAGCATATTATCTCTTCTTTCCAGTGATCTATAGCTTAACACATTTAATTCAGTTTTATATATCAATATCAAGGGTTGTTTGAGCCCACCATGCTCCAAAACAATGCTAGCCAATGTTAATTCAGCCAATAGAAGTGAGGCTTGTTGCTGTTTATTTAGCGCTACTAGGGTTAAAAAAAACAACTTTGTGTGGAAGTAGAGGCTGTGACAGACAAACTGAACACCAAGAAATTGTTTGATTTTAGATTTTGAGAGTTTGTGGCTAAAGGGATTACAAATGGAATGCTTTACAGTAAAATATCCATAGTGTGATATCTGTTTGGATCGCCAGAGCAGTTAATTGAGGTCCATCATTTCAGAAACATGATTTTTCGAGGACAGCTTACTTTCACTCTCTTTCCCACGTTTTCAACATAGAGCAAAGTGTTATCTGACAGTGATTGTACCTGCTTTCAGGCCAAGACCACAAAGAAGATTGTGCTGCGTATGGAGTGCTCATCCTGCAAATACAGAAAGCAGCTACCCATCAAGCGATGCAAGCACTTTGAGTTGGGAGGAGACAAGAAGAGAAAGGTATGCATAATTAAATGCTTTTTTCTGCTGCTTTTCCTTTGTGACTGTAGAATTTTGTTTGGGAGAATTCTGCATGCATTTATTTTACACTTGAACTTGGGGAGAGGGTGGTGACAAAAATCTTAACAATAACAATCTAATTTATTTATATTTTGTGTATGTGTATTCTGCAGTGGGGGTGGGATCCTGAGTTGTTTAAGTAAAGAGATTTTGACATGTAGTTAGCAAATAAGTCAAGTGAGAAATTTTGAATGGTTATTGTGTTTTCCCCAACAGAGGAATGAATGTTGTAAGACTTGCAGTGTTTTTGTTTTGTTTTTTGATTAATGCTTCAAGATGGCTGCTTTGAATGTCCGTTTGGTCTACTGGGCAATAGCTTGAAGTAAAAAAAATAAAACTTTTTTTCTAAAGAAAAAAATCTTTTGGATCTAATGGCAAGTTGCTCTAACATATTTCTTTTTTTCTGTTTCAGGGCCAGATGATCATGTTCTAGGCTGGGTGTGTGAAATAAATGCTGATGGGAAAATAACTCATGCTTGTGTGTGTCTTTTTTGTTTGTTTTGAATTTGTGAAGAATGGTTGAATATGCAGTTTCTACCTCATTTCTATTAGAGATTGTGTATTTCAGTCTTTGTAATGGGGCAGATAATTATTATTTCATGTTGTTCTTTGTCATCCACTGTGATATCCCAGTACTGTAACTCCAACATGAATTCTCATTCTGTCACACAGTCACATCAAGATTCATTTTCTGACAATCATGCAGCCAGTAATCCATAGGAAATTTTTACTGAGAAACTGCTCAGTAATCAATCCAAGAGCCCTGTTTTGCTGCTGAGCGTCCCTAGTGGCGTTTTGTAGTGCCTATTCTGGTCAGATGAATCCAGGATACTTCCACATGACAGATGTGGTCTGCTGTATCAGATGATGTTAATTAGCAACAAGCAAATTAACCCTAGTAGTGCTAAATAGACAGCAACACCATATTGATCATCATTTCTATGCTGATGACACTCAGCTTCAGTGCTGTGATACTGTTGAAAACTTGCCTTCCCTCCTGACAAATATGTCCTACTGCCTTCAAGACATTCAAAACTGGATGACTCAGAACAAGTTACAACTTAATGCCGATAAAACCGAAGCCATGCTCATAGGGACCCAACATAAACTTTCCTCCATCACAACAACATCAATAGAATTCGGCAGTACGTCAGTTCCTTTGTCCAACTCTGTGAAGTATCTAGGTGTAGTTCTTGACAACACACTCTCTATGAAAAAATTCATCACCCAGACCTGCCAGTCTTGCTACTATCAACTACGGCGCATAAGCGCGATTCGCAAGTATCTGTCCACTGATGCAACTTCCAAGCTCGTCACATCTCTCATTCTTTCACGTTTAGACTACTGTAATTCTCTTTTGGCTGGCCTACCTGCATCATCCATCCACTCTCTTCAATACATACAAAACTCTGCAGCTCGACTGGTCCTAAGAAAGAAAAAATCCGAACACATCACTCCTCTTCTGCGATCTCTTCACTGGCTGCCAGTCTCACAAAGACTGGAGTATAAAATCAATACCCTCTGTTTCAAATGCCTCCACAAATCTGCACCATCTTATCTTTGTAACTGTCTTCACCTGTACACTCCATCCCGTTCCCTTCGTTCAGCCGCAGATACTTTGTGCTTTCGAACACCCAGATTCAAACATACCACTGTTGGCTGTCGCTCCTTCTCTGTTTCTGGTCCGTCCACGTGGAATGACCTCCCTCTTTCACTTCGCCAAAAACCTTCACTTGATACCTTCAAATCCAGCCTCAAAACACACTTATTTCCTACCTGACACTTTTCCCTCATATCCGTCTCTACTTTTTCAACAGCATCCTTCATCTCCTAAGTGTGTTTGCGGTGTGTGTGTGTGTGTAAGTGTGTGTGTGTGTACATACACGTGCATCAATTTGAAATATGTTCTTTATTATATTTGAGGAAAGTTGCATGCGCGTAAATGATATGAGTGCAAGCGCTTCGATTTGTTTGTTTTACAAGATTCGGCGCTATATAAATTCCATATATTATTATTATTATTATTTAGCAACAGGCCTCACTTCTATTGGCTGAATTAACATTGGCTAGCGTTGTTTTGGAGCAGGGTGGGCTCAAACAACCCTTGATATTGATATATAAAACTGAATTAAATGTGTTAAGCTATAAATCACTGGAAAGAACAGATAATATGCTTTTAAATGAGTGTAATTTTATAATAGTGTTTATGATTATGTAAAAAAAATCAACAACAAAAAAATCGTGTGCGCACTACCGATCACTGTTCCACCGTCAGGACCCCGGATCGATTTTAACACGATAAGCAAAGTTCTTGCGGTGCATAAATGACATGATTAGGTAAACACTATTTCTTGACATTAGTTTTGAAAAAATAAGGAGTTTGTATCGATTTATCGGTCAGCAAATACTCGGAAAAGTTCAGCGACAGGATCGACGCCATTGCGACCGTCATGGTGGAATGTGCGAAGTGGTGGCTTTCTATGACAAAAATACAAAGATCACTTGATTTCATGTGATGCAAAGTACTCAGCAGCATAGCGATTTGACTCAACAACAGTTATTTCGAAGCCTCGTTGTGTCAAAATAAAGTAAAACAATCTGTGCCGTCAAAATCGCCGAGTAGCAAAGAAGTCCATCCAGCAAAACTAGCACCGCTCGATTCAGTCCGATCGCGATCGATTTTTACCAAGTTTTTCAAAAATATTCCACAATCCTTACCTCATCGTCTCTCTCATTGTTTATTTCAACCAAATCCAGCCTCTAAAACTCCTCCTTGCTGTCAATTTTTTAAAATAGCTCGAAAAACGCTTGAAGAAATTCTGGTGCAAACGCTGGCCGCCATTTTTGTTGAAGACGATCTCGGCTGGTCTGAAAAAAAAATTTAAAATACACTCTTAACCAATCAGATTCTTTGTTGCTTGTGTGTGTCAAACGACCTTCACCCCTTTCTGTGGGCCTACAACGGCCTTAACATTTATTGGCTGACCTTTGAAAGCGAAAGTAAGCTTTCAACTATGATCACCCACGTCATTCCGGAATATTCCGGGATCCGCCACACAGCTTAGACCCGCCTTTACCGGAATATTCCGGGAACCGCGCTACTAGGGTTAACATCATCTGATACAGCAGACCACAGCATCAATTTACAATAATTGTTTGCACATTCTGCCAATTTGAGGCTTGGACTGACATGCATATTGCATTTTTGTCTGCACATACATATGAAAAGGTTTCTCCTTAGTGGTAATGGGCTGCCATTTTATTTATTTTGTTTTTTATCTTGGGGATTAGAATTATGACAGCCCTTTTCATGGGGTGTTCATTGAAAATTGGATGTCTGGTTCACACTGTCCATTTTATACCAATCCTTTTTTTTCTTAACTCGCATAATCAAATTGGTGGGATAAAGGGATCCAGTACTTGCTGTATATCATTCTTTCTGTACTACTTACATCATGTGCTGCTCTCCTAGGTGAGTTTTGGGTGATAACAAACAAAATCAATAACTTACTGAATTCAGAAATAGGTGCCAAGTCAGGCCATAAAAACAAAAAAACCCAACAGAAACAAAAAAAATCCCCCAACCCAGAAGCAAAGTAAATCTTTTGGATATCCTCAAAATGCCCATAAATCTTTGAAAACACACAATGACCGACTTCTAAAAAGTTGTCAAAAATGTTTTGTAGGGTCTGCTATAGAATCCCTGAAACTCAAAAACAAAATTATCCCTGCCACATAGTTAAGAACTGTATTCCTGCTGCTTATTAAGAGGACTGTTTTGTCCACAGCTCACATTCTCAGTAAGTTTTTATTTATTTTTCAGTTATTCTTTTATATTGAGGATAATGGAATAAGCACTCGTGTGCCTTTTTACATCCAGTCCCCATGTGTATGTGGTTTTGTTAATTTTGTCATCAGTTCCTACCAGCACTCGATGCCCTATTCGAAAAGCAGAACAGGATTTAATTTAGCCCAACATGTGCACAAGTTGCTTCACATGCGCACACGGCTCCTCGGTTTATAGTTTCATCCAAGGGACTTTTGGGGAGAGTGGGGTCTGCATTGATATTAACTCCATGGGAAAAATCCCCTTGAACGGGATTCAAACCCGGGTCATCAGTTCGCGAGTGCAATGTTCTAACCACTAGGCTATCTCATGCCCCAGGCAGGTGGAGCATGTGGTAGAGGGTCACGTATATCAGTGATGCATATATCTCCTGTTTATATTGGCCAGATGACCTGCATAAACAGTGAACCATTATGATACACACTCACTATCAATGGACACCATGCATGCCGACAGTTCAACAGAAAAATTAAAGGTTTTCAGCATTTTATTTTCTTTTTTTACAGAATTCTCTAATCCAAACTATCTGTGAAGTAAACCAATCAACAGCTTCACTCGTGTAGTAAACCAAACAAAAAAAGAATTCTCTCTTTTAGTACATACATGATGTTATGACTCGCCTGGTCACAGGATCCGACAATCCAAAATCTGTTTACAGAACAAAATAATACAAACCAAGAAATAACAAAAACAACCCCCCAAATTATCACTGAACCCAAAACAGCACATCCATGTTATTTTGAAAATTATGTCCAGTTCAACACATTTGTTGCTCATTACTGCAGTTAGTAATTATTCATTGTTCCATCTTTACACACTACTGCATATTAAACCAAAAAGAACTGTAGAGGAGTGTTGCTGAGTCCCAACATGAAATGTATCTGCAAAAATTATCACAAATGTGCACACAGTAAACTGTTGCTTATGCAATACCCTAAATGCTTATACAATACACTATCAACTCTTACAAAGAACAGTAAAATTCTGTCAATTGCTCAGAACTGTAAAGCATGGCAACATCAATTCCTTTGATTAAGCTGAAATCTCACAGAAAATGAAAGCCATTAGAAAAAAAAAGAAACCAAAAACCCCCCAAACCTATAAACAAAACCCAACAACAAAAGCAAATCTCACTGAAAAAGAAAAACTGACACGGCAAAAGAAAACTGTTCCTTCCAAAACAAACTCCATTCGCTTCCAACCATCGCTTATTTCAAACACAAATATGTGACTTTATACAAAATACAGGTCCATCTTCTTGTGGCTTAGTTGGCCATTTTGGCTTCAGCAAAGCGCTGAGAAACGTTCTGCCAGTTGACAATATTGAAAATGGCATTGACATAATCTGGCCGAACGTTTTTGTACTGCAGGTAGTAAGCGTGCTCCCAAACATCAATTCCAAAGAGTGGAACCAGACCTGTAGACACAGAAGAACAGTGCCATTTAAATAAAAAAGGAAAAGATTGGTCTCGTGATTTAAAAAAAATCTCACCATTGGTGAACCTCAGCTCTAGTCGAGAAGTGGGTTAAAAAAAAGAGAAAAGTTTATATTGATTCATGTAAGAAAGCCATGCTGTTTTAGATTTATAAAAAAAAAAAAGTAAATACAGCAGTAAGTTTTTATACATTACTTTTAAAGCAAAACATGTATTTAAAAAAACAACCCAAACTACTTTAATATGAGTGTGTGTCTGTATATCACTTTACACACACGCCCTTAAAAATTAAATTTCTTCTTTGTTGAATGCTCAGACAAGTAACTATCGTCTGTCATGTACAAAAATGCATTGCACTGCCGTTAAGCGCCTGACAAGTGAGGCCCAGCGCATCCAACTTCAGCAAGGAAGAAATTTTAAGTCTGGAAAAAAAGCAGGAGAATGAACTAAGTAAAAAGGCAGAAAATACACAAGGAAATGGTGACAGGAAGAAAAAGAACAAGGCAGAAACAAAGAGTTCATAAAAAAAGGGGAATTTGTAGCACAGAATTAGGTGGGGCTGCTATTCATACTGACAAGTTCCTGGCATCCCCAACAGAAAATTAAACTTGATCTCATAACTGTACAGATGAGACACTTAGCAGAAGTGTAGCTCGTCTATAGCCGACAGTATGGATGATCCTCACAGGTGTAGGTCAGCTATAGCCAGCAGTATGGATGATCCTTGCTAGTGTAGGTCAGCTATAGCCGACAGTTTAGATGATCCTCACAAGTATAGGTCATCTATAGCTGACTATGGATGATCCTCACAAGTGTAGATCAGCTATAGCCAACAGTATGGATGATCCTTACAAGTGTAGGTCAGCTATAGCCAGTAGTATGGATGATCCTTGCTAGTGTAGGTCAGCTATAGCCGACAGTATAGATGATCCTCACAAGTATAGGTCATCTATAGCCGACTGTATGGATGATCCTCACAAGTGTAGATCAGCTATAGCCAACAGTATGGATGATCCTCACAAGTGTAGGTCAGCTATAGCCAGCAGTATGGATGATGCTCACAAGTGTAGGTCAGCTATAGCCAACAGTATGGATGATGCTCACAAGTGTAGGTCAGCTATAACCAACTGTATGGATGATCCTCACATGTGTAGGTCAGCTATAGCTGACATTATGGATGATCAGATACTAACATAACCTGCATGCTATCTCTGTATTTGAGAGGGATCGGCTCTGCCAAACTGAACTTTCCTTGGACACTATGTCATGCATGAAAGAAATGTACAGTGCCCTGCTATCTCAGTGAGTTTACAAAGCATCAGAGAAGATAGAATTTTAGAGGAACAGTCCTAGAACTTAACATCCAGCAATCATATTCACCACAGTGAAAACGTATTCCTTACCAGAAGTTGTACTCTATAACTCCACATCCAGCAATCATACTCATCACAGTGAATAAATATTTATTCCTTGCCAGTAGTTGTACCTAGAACTCTACATCCAGCAATCATATCACAGTGAATTTATTCCTTACCAGTAGTTGCCTGCAGTAGAACTCTACATATCCATCATACCACAGTGAATTTATTCCTTACCAGTAGTTGCCTGCAGTAGAACTCTACATCTATCGATCATACCACAGTGAATTTATTCCTTACCAGTAGTTGTACCTAGAACTCTACATCCAGTAATCATACTCATCACTATGAATAAATACTTTTTCCTTATCAGCAGTTGCCTGCAGTACTTAAAACGTTACATCCAGCAATCATAGTCATCACACAGAATATTTATTCCTTACCAGTAGTTGCCTGCAGTGGATCCTGATTGGCACAGGAGGCAATCCGCAGTCTGCCAGAAAGAGGATTGTAGCCAAGCCATCCCCAGCCAGACCCCTGAACAGCAACAGTTGCGGTCACCAGCTCCTTCTTCATGTTCTCAAAAGAGCCGTAGTCCTGACAGATCTGCTCCTTGAGGTCACCCTCTGGCTCCCCACCTCCCTGAGGGGCCAGTACCTCCCAAAAGATGCTGTGGTTGATGTGCCCACCTCCATTAAATTTCAGTGCTGGCTGCAGGGAAATCACTGCCTGAACATTATCTGGAAAAAAAATCTTTAGTGAGATTAGCACCAAAGCTACAAACATTTCACTAGTCTGTTCAAAAGATGAGGCATCATAATGATAAAATGAATCCGTTAACCAATGAATATCATACTGGTATGAATTTAAAAAAAATTTTAAAGGCAAATTTGCTTGTTGAGTCTTGTCCTGAAATTTGAAGCACTATGAAAAAGAAAACTGTATCCCGATTTAAGTGGATATAAAATTGAACAGTTAAAGAATTCAATAAGGAAAGCAAATGTATGTTACTAGTAACTAATTGTAT
>CM054145.1:10046466-10118966 GCA_028751875.1 Rapana venosa
CAGCATTTTTAAAAGTTGTACATATATAGGTAAGAGGAGTAAATTGTCATTTTTGGGTTGAAATTTAGAAAAATGAAGCAGGAAGTAAGAAACCGCCATCTTTTTTACATTGCCCCGGTCGTGCATTTTCTGTAATCGATACTGACACTGTGTTTGATGTCTTTTTGTGAGTAAAGTTTCATGTTAAAAAGCACGTTAAACTAGTAAATAGCCAAACACAGTTAGATGCAACATATTGTTTAGAAGAATAGGTGTGCGTGTGTGCAAATTTAACATTTTAGACTGATGAATACTAAGACTACTAAGAGCAGATCTAGATAGGTTTACAGTTTCACAAGTGACAAGATCGAGCAACTCGTCTTGAGACTAGACCAGATACAGTATTGGTGCCAGGAAAGTGGTATTTTTTAAAATGCACTTATAAGTTACCTATTTTGTAGTTGTGGTCATTGGTTAATGGCTTGAGGAATAATTGGATTTTTGACCTTTTCCCAGTTAAAAGGGAAGTAAGACGTCGGTTGTAGTAAGGGAAGTAAATCTCTCTCTCACCCCCCCCCCCCCCCCCCCCAAAAAAAAAATACAACTTTGACAACTGGTTCTGTGGTAGATTTTTTTTTTTTAACCCAAGCAAACAAACAAACAGCAAAACGAAAAAAAGAAAAAAAACATCAAAAACCATTTTTTTAAAAACCTTTCTGTAAGGCTGTAGCTGCCAGTGATATAAAACAAGAATTGTTTGTGAAGGGAATGGGGAGGGTACAAACTACAAAGTTCTTTAAGTAAAGTCCATCAATTGCTGTCCAATAGTATATTTTCCCACATTTTCATGTTTTTTCTTAATAACACAGTGCTAGAACTTTTACATATTCCAAATCTGAATGAACATGTAGCCCCCGCCATGATTTACTTGGTTGATTGAAAACAGAAAAGCTATTGTTATAATATTGTTTTGTTTATTTGGATATTTTGATATAATATGTTTCATGTGATGCAACCAGGAGAGCTGGCTTAGATGGAAATTGTGATGATTTCTTTTTTGCATTTCATTTCCCTCATTTATTGCCCTCTCTCTCTCTGTTCTGTATCTTTGTGTACATCATACATGTAAATTAAACCTATTCAGAACCCAAAACAGAAATTTTATATCATGAGCCATAAGCCAACAGTTGAAGTTGGATGTGCTGAGCCTGACTTGTCAGGCGCTTGACGGCAGGGCAATGCATTTCTGCTCATATGACAGACAACAATAGTTGTTGGACTTCTGATTATTGAAAGACCAAGACTGTTGAGCAAATTCACATGCACTCATCAAATCACACACACACACACACACACACAACACACCACACACACACACACACACACACAAACACACACCACACAAAAGTTGAATGTTGGCCTGTGAACTTTGCTAGCATCAATAACTGAGAAAGCTTTTTATGTAAGCAAACATGACCTAGAAACCAGTGTTATCTTATAGTTACAGATAATACAAACTAGGCTTTCCTCCCCCCCCCCCCCCCCAAAAAAAAAAAAAAAAAAAGTTTTCTCTCCTAGAATCAATCCATCTTTGAGTTTCTCAGTTTCTGTTGGTCTATCCATCTCTGACTCTGTGGCTCTTAGAGTCTCTCTGTAATATTATATTTGTCACATTTTGTGTTTTACAATAAATTACGCATGCATGGATACCACAAACATGCACACTTGTAAGTATACACTGACAAACACACACTTAAACTTGTGTGTGCATACATGCTTGTGTGCGCACAGTGATACGCAGGCATAATGATTGATATATTATACGCAACACGCTTACACATGTGCTTGTAATGCTCACACTCATGTGTGTGCGTGCGTCAACTACACATGCATGGATACCACAAACATGTAAACTTGTATACACTGACACACACACTTAAACTTGTGTGTGCATACATGCTTGTGTGCACAGTGAAACGCAGGCATAATGATTGATATATGCAACGCACTTACAAATGTGCTTGCACATGCTCACACGCATGTGTGTGCGTGCGTGGGCACATGCACACATACATGTGTGTGTGCTCATGAGGTTTTTGCTCACAAACATCTTAATCTTATCCCACCTCCATCCCATTCCTACTGAGTACTGGTGTAACCTCTTTTCATTGTTTTTTGATTTCCTTCTTTCCTAATGCTTTGATTCACACCTGTGGCAGTATGGGTATGGAGATTTTTAAAATTCATAGTACACTCTAGATTGTATCAATCATTTATTCATTTAGTTTATTGTTGAATGTGTCTGATTCATTGCTGGTTTTGTTGACAGCATTAATAATTGATGAAAGAAAGTATTAATTTATAATTTTCTGTCAGGAAAGTAGAAGCAAAATGAGATCTGTTGGCTTGTTGCTGTGTGTTTGTGTGTGCATGTGTGTGTGCATATGTATGAGTGTCTTTGTGTACATGTGTGTGATTCACTGATTGTGTGTGTGACTGAAAGAGGAAACTTGATAGCCTTTAAAGGTGAACTGAAACTGAAACTTAGTGAAAGAGGAAGTTGTACATTCTTTTTTCCAGGAAAAAGATTTAGGTCAAAAGTAGGAGTCTCTTGATAGCACCAGTAAACTGAAAATGAAACAGAAACTAGGTTTTTTCCTGGTAAGAGATTGACGTACAGAATCTGTCAGCAAACACTACAGAAATTCTTCAATCAATCAATGTCTTAGAAAAGATTGTAGCATGGAAAAGGTATATTTACATGTTATAATTTTGTGTGTGATATTATTAACTGAAAATGTTATGATATTCTGATGCTATCTTTAGTATATCTTTCTTTCAAAAGCTGGTTGTAGTGTCAGTCTCAATGTAACTCAAATCTGATTATTTTAGTGATACATGGTAGTGATCATCTAGTAGGTGAGTTTCAGTAACAAGTTAAAACATGTCATTTTCAGGTTAGTGTTGACAGTATATATGTTTATAATTATTTACTTTTTTTAAAAAGTCACTTGAATTACTTTGTTTTTTTGACTGGTATTAATTTAAATCTGTTTCAGAAAGTGAAACAAATGTCTGAAGGACCACCGTCTCCAAAGAGGGTGAGTTTTATGTTTATTGGTGTTAGTTGTTATTTTTCCTTTTTCATGTTGCTTTATTTGTTGTTGTTGTTTTTAACCACAAAAAAGCCAATTTCTTGGGTTAGTTTTTAAATTAAATAATACAAATGGTATGTATTTCTGTCTTTGAGAAACATTTTAAAGACTCAAAAGACCAAAATTGATGTTATTTTTGGTTTGGTTTTGGTGAAGTTGAGTATTAAGTAACGCCTATGAGTTAATTCTTTTTGCTTGAGTGGTCTTCTAGCTTATACTTATAGATTAGTGTGTTGCATTTCAGATGCTATCATCAGTATCAAATTTTACTGTGGGTGTATCTTGGGAGCTGCATTGATGTCACAACAAGTAGTTGATCCTTACAAGTCAGTGTTACTCTAGGTTGAACTGTGGTCTTTTTTGCCATTTCTCCTTTAGAGTTGCTTTTTCATATATTATGGTTTTTTTTTTTAATAGAACAATAGAGGGGATTGGTGTCTGGCAAGTAGGGATATATTCAGTCCAGTAAATTACAAACAATAAGCAAAAGCGATCATCTTGCAGCAGGATAGAATTGGTTGTGTATATTAGCTTGAATGTTTTCTGAAATAGTGAAGTTGTGAATTTCAAAAGCACAAACTATATAGTAGTATTAGGTTCTCTGTTATAAAAACAAAGAAAACCAACCTGTAAGAAAATAGTGCTTTGTGAATGTCATTGTTCTGTAAATTTTCAAAACTTTATTAGAAAAGGATTGTAATAGACCTATATATTTCAGAGTTTGTTCAGTATATATTGAATTTGTCTTTACTTCATTTGTTGCAGCTTCGCCTCGACGTTGATGACCTAGCAAAATTGAATAAGGAAGACCTTGTGGAAAAGTAAGGAATGAAAACTTTGATAATTTAGAGAATACATAAGTGTAAAATGAAGTATGGGTCTTATTGTGGGTTTGTGTGTCTGTGTGTACATATTGAACACAATCTTTTAAATGGTACCTGTGAATTAATTCTAAATCATAGTATAGATTTATGATGTACGATAGATTTGAAGTAATATCTCACTAATACAATGATTTTTTTTCACTTGGTTATTCTGTTTTTGATATCTGGATGAAAAAATGTAAAGAATGGTGGATAATATTGTAGTTCTGTAGTTTTAAATATATTCCTTGACTTCTAGTGTCCAACTGTATTATATACAAGGTGGATTTTGTGTGTGTTTTGGTGTTGTTGGTTCACATCAAAACTATAGACATGTCTGTAAATGGTTGGTTGGTTGTGTAACTCTTTTGTCCTGGCTAGCCACTTTAGTGGAAGACTATTTCTTACAGCTGAGGCATGGGTTTCCAGACCTACTATTCCGACAGAGAAACTATGCAAAAAGGTTATTGTATCTTAATTGTACTATATTGTTGAATAAGAAAAATAACTTGCCATACACTGTTGTGTACTGAAATAATGTGGCAATAGCAACAGCATGATTTTATGTACTTGTGTGCTTGTGGTGCCACATAGGAAGACAAAGACAGTTGACAGTATTGTTTCACAAATAACACACAAAACAATAACATGCAGACAACTAACTTTATAACTGAAGCTGACAAAACATACACATAAAGGTAATACAGATGTATAAACTAAACAATAGCAATAATTTCTCATGTAAATCATCGTCACTATCACTGTTCTGTTAAATAAGTGCTGGGAAATTTGCTCTCTCTCTCTCTTTAGTAAGTTTAAGCAAGGCACAATCATATTTTCATAAGCTGTGTCGCCAGAAAACTAATCTTGCATCTTCATCCTCCAGTCTTGATAGTAAGAGTGGGAGAATGTTTTGAAGGATTGTGCAGCTTTCCCATGGGGGTGAGAGAGGCATGTTAGACTTTTGGGGTTTTTTATATAGAGAGAGAAAGCTCTTCTAAGTGACTGGAAGAAGACTTGGATAATGAAAAATGCGTGTGGAGCCTGTCACAGCAGGTCCAGTATACAAGAAATGATAATAAACAGCATCCACTTGGAGAAAGTGAGTTAAGCTTTCATAAACATAACCAGGGGTCTTATTTGTCCACACTGGACAGGACAGGTGCTGGAGAAATCTGCAAAGAGCTATTTAATGCTGGGAGGGAGTGTATAAACACTGAGGGTCTATCCCATTTCTGTTGATGTACTGTTACTGTTGATGTTCTGTTGATTGAGTAAAGCGGCCAGCTGGCCTGAAAGAAAATCTGTGTACTTCCTACAAAAAGCGGCCGGCCAGCCAGCCTGAAATTTTTTTTTTTTTTTTTAAGGGAGAGAAGAGTTGAGTTCTAATTGAGCAGAGTGTGCTTGTAATTATTAGTGTTTAGTTCTTGTGTGGGCTAAAATGATTATTGTTGAAATAGAAAATCAACCTACAGATATTATCGTAGTGTTTAAAATATTTTTTGTTATATCTGAAAAGGGTGATTAATTAGATGATTAACTGGGTTTAGTGAATGTCTGCTTGAGAAATGGAGCAACTTTTAGTGTTTCAGGACTAATTTAAAAGTTTTGTTTTTGAACAGTTCAATGACCCATGCATAGTTTAGGTTGAGTTTCCTAAGGGGAAAAGACCGGAAGGTTGGTTGGGATTTTGTTCCTTTCAGTGGGCTGGACTTTTAATTGTCTTTTTTCAAATACATTTATGTTACAGCATTCCTGTTTGGTTCCTCCCCCCGCCCCCCTCCCATTTTTACAGGCATCCTTCTTTTGAAATGATAGATATAACACTGGTAACTTCTTGGTCAAAAAGATGACACAGTCAGCTTGGAAAAAATTAACTGGGGTAATTGTATGATTTTCATGTTCTCATATTTTAGGATGTCCTTCAGCTGAAACTTAAGTCGGAGTATTGTTTTATTTGTTATAAATTTATGTTTTATTTATTGTGTGTGTAATGTGTCTTGAAGGTACAGAGAGCTGGATGACTATTTGTCATACATTCTGGCAAAGCAGAGAGGATCTGTTGATAAAGGTATGGAAACAATCTTTGTATGTGGATCTGTGGTCTAGAGGTAATGCACCTGCCTAAAAAGCAAAAAGTGCAGGTTTGATCTCCGTTTGTGCCCAAAACTTTCCCCCCATCCATTAGACCGTGAGTGGTGGTCTGGATGCAAGTCTTTTGGATGAGACAATAAACCGATGGTGTGCAACATGCTTTCAGCACATGTAAAAGGGCCCTTGGCAACAAGAGAGTCATCCCTGGCAGAATTATGTAGCAAAAACATACTCTTGAGAGGGAACAAATACACACGCAGACAGGAAAAGAAAAAAGAAGGGTGGCACTGCACTTGTGGTTACACGCTCTCCCTGGGTAGAGCAGCCCAAATTTGATGAAGATAAAGCTGCTTTGACTTAAAAAGTTGTATACAAATACAAGATCTGCTGATAAAGGCATGGAAACAGTCTTGACTGCATAGATTTGTTGGATTTAGGAAGTAAGTTTCTGTGAGTCAAGCTGATGACAGGATATTGCCATCACATGTGTGTGTTTGTCCATATGTTTGTTTTTAAAACTAAAAAGTGATATGTAGGCATTATACAGTAGTGAAACATGTACCTCAATTCTGCTACTCAACAAGAACACAGTAACAACAAATCTGTGTTAGAGAAAATTAGAAGCTCTGAAAATGAGGCATTCATAATTTTCATAAACTGTAGTAAGGCAGGCATTTGACAGTGTCAGAAATGGGCTTTCCAAAGCTGGTCTTGCTTATAGCAAATTTGTATTCAGATCAGAAGGCAACCATCTGATGGAGTGGCGAGCGATGTGAGAGTGCATGTTATCCCCACATCTTTTCAGCATTATATACATAATACAGAAGTGATCATGAGAAAGGCGACATAGATATGTGCATTAATATAGGAGGCAGAAACACCACTAACCACAGATACGCTGATGATACAGTACTTGTGGCCAATGATATCACAAGCTTGAGAAGAATTGTCTACAGAGTCAATACAGAGAGTAACACTGCTGGTCGTAAGATAACTGCAGGAGAATCAGAAGTTGGGAGAATCGAATATTGATTTTAGGGTTGTTGTTTTTTTCCTCTCTATGCAATATATATGTGTTGATGTATTGATTTAAGGACTTGACATTAAAATCTGTCAAACATCATACATATCCATAAGATCTTTGAAGATGTAAGTTACAACAATACTTTCAAGAAGAGTCTTGAAGTCATTTTCACCAGATGTAAATTGTATTGCATCATAGTCTCTCCTAGAAAAAAGAAATCCCAGAGAAACTAAAAGGATGTCTGAATTTGTCCATTATTGAATGCTGTTAGTGTTCATGGTAAAATTTTAATTTATGTGGTGTATTGTAAAGTCTACTGTAGTAGTCCAGCAAGTCCTGTCCTGGTACAAATCTGTGTCTGTGTCTCATGTGTGCATGCGTATATAAAGGGGAAAAAAATCATTAAAAAATGACAAATTATTCGAATGCAGTTCTGTTCATAACAGTAGAGTTTTGATCCAGCTGCATCAGTCCAGATATAGATAGCAGTATTTGGTCAATTCGATAATGCTCAGAGTGCTTAAGAATGATAACAGCTATATTTTCTGTTGAGTATATAGCACTGCATGAATCAGTTACTGTAGTTAACCACTAGACTGCCTTACCCCGGAAATTTTCCGGGGCTAAACGTGCACCCTATACGCCAACAACCTGTAAAATTTCCGGGGTGTCGAACCAAAGTAAACAAGCCTGCTTCCTTGACTACAGTTAAAGGGAAAGAACTCCAAACTTAATGGAGGTCACTCTCCTGTTGCTTGGCAACATTCAGCTGCAAAAACCGTAGCAAAAACGATCGTTTTTTTAGCTCGTATTTTGTGTTTTTATGCATGACTGTTTTGGAAGTTCGTGTTCAAAATGGCTGACACTTCTTGTTGAAGGCATAAATAACTTTACACAGCTGTAAAATTGGCAAATAAAACTGTAGATTTACTTAACAGTGATGAAAAGATCGTGTATGAATCAGCTGATCGTGCATTTAAAAAAAAAAAAAGAGATTTGGCCTAGACTTATGTTTGACGTTATTGAGATCGGGAGTACTCAGAATGACAGTGGTGATAAAGAAATCTATTTTTGGTCAATTTTTTTACATTTTAAATATATTTTGGCAGTGAAATAGCATGCTAACTAATTTGAGTTTGCCTTGAAGTAATCTACGATATATATACTGTCATTAGGCAGACTATCAGGAATATTTCATGTGGTAGTTTCTGAGTAAGAGGGATATGAACATAGCAGTGGTACATAAGAATTTTATTCCCCGGCATATAGGGTGCACTTGCACTGGGCAGTTAAGAGGTTAAAAGGCTATGTAAACCACCTCAAGAGTAAAGCAGAGATGACCAGAATTCACACGATGATAATTATTATCTTCATTATTGACATTTTCAGATGATGGTGATGACAAAGAAGGAGATGATGTATCAAAGCACACAGGCCAGGACTCTTCACGTAGAGAAAATACCCTTGTACTTCGCCTGACAAACAAGGAACAGGAACTGCAAGACTGTATGGTGAGTTTGTTTCTTTTTTTATATTAATTCATCTAATTTTGTTGGTTTTGTTTGCTCCTTGACTAGAGCTCCATGGTTCACCATTGTTTAAGATTTTGTGTATGCGACCATCTACCCACCATTAAGGTAGCCGTATTCTGAATTTGGAGATGGTGTCTAAACATGACACAAGTGTGCATGCATTTAAATAAAATTGTTGATTCGTACCATCATGAAAGGGTTTGAAATGCGTGCACAAGTTTTTCTGTGTGCGTTCGCATACATGACCACGATTTACAGTCTCATCTAAAGGACTTTCTGTAGAGTGGGTGGAGTCGGTACTGATGTTAACCTCAGGGGAAAATCCCCTCAAATGGCAGCCTCAGTCGTGGCTGGAACCCAGGTTGTCTGATCACAAGCTCAGCACTCTTACCACTGGGCTATCCTGCCCCATAAGTTTTATATGTAGTCTCTGTGAACTTTCTTTTTGCTCTCTCATAGTTAATGCCTTTCTGTGGGAACAGAGGCACAAAAAGAAAAGTCTGGCTTGTTTAGTTGGTCCTGTCTTTTAAATTGATTGTTTACTATTGGAGAAGAATATGCTGATCCTGTAAAGTAGGTTCATGTTTAAACAGATGTTTACTCAAGAGCAAGGCATATCTGCATTCGTATCCACTAGACCTTTGAGTGGTAGTCTGGGTGCTAATCTTTTTTGGTGAAAGGGTAAAAAATGAAGCCCTATTTGGAACATAAATTGGGCTCAGTGTTTATGAGCCCTCTGCAACAAGAGTGGTCGCTGGCCAAATCCTCCAGGAAAACCCCATTCTCATGGAAAAACTTAGGACATTTGTATGGAATATTAATCATACCATTGATCACACGGATGCATAGGCAAAGTTTCTTATGTTGTTGGTGTTGTGTGTTCCCCAGCTATACACTCCGGGGGTCACCCAGAACATGCACTCTGACTCACTCAACCCACCTGGGAATCATTGTGAGATAGGGAGTAGACCGGATGAGAAGTTAGCGTGTATGACTCTTTTCAAGCACCTCGCCATATAGGGAATTTCTTATAAAACAGTTGCATAGTTTCTGAAAAAGTAAGTTATCACAAACGTTTTGAGCAAAGGAGAGTAATGTCTTTGCTTTTGCCATGATGCTATTATTCCGATGTCATCTTTTTGGTGGTATTACCTGGGCTGTTTGTTTGTTTCAGAATCAAATTGCAGAGATGAAAGCATCCCAGACGCAGAATTCAGCCCAGCTGCGTTCCCTCCTCCTGGATCCGGCAGTCAACCTCGTGTTTCAGCGCATGGCCAAGGAAATGGACGATTGCAAGGAGAAATTCAAGCAAACACAAAACGAACTAAACGCTTGGAAGTTCACAGCAGACAGGTGTATATCTCAAACCAATCTGGTAACTCTTTACTCTTGCATCATTGACATAACATGAACACACAATGGAGAAACAAAACGTACACATTTTTGTCATTGCTGCTTGAGCAAGTATCATCGGCAAGTTGTTTGAAGATTTTGGGGGGGGAGGGCAGGCATCATTTCCAAGCTCTTGGCTACACAGCTGTGGCTTCTCGTCCTTGGGGTGGAGAGTGGCGGGCAGAGCCTGTGTTCCTGCACCTACTTCAGCGTGCACCATCTGCTCCCGCTGTTCACTTGCCATCATCAGACTTCCCTTTTGCGCCCACACTTTGGTCCTCCTTGGCTTGCCTAGCCTGGGTCCCCCCTAGGCTTGTATAACTGTTTGTCCCTGTCTACTGACTCGTTTCTTTCCATAGAAGTCACGTGTACTGTCATTTCAGCTGGGACTTTGAACTGTAGAGCCCCACCCCCCCAGTTCAACACGTCTCAGAAGTACCCTGATCTGAAATTACATCAGTTTTAAGAACAAACATTAACTTGTAATATTTCAGGCCAAGCTCATGTCTTTAGTAGGACTAAGTTAATTATTTGACATGTCTTGGCTAAAGCAATAAGACTCCTCAAAAGAAATTCGTAAAACTACTTTTCAAGAGAGCTGACCCTTTGGCATTTCTGACTTTGCAAGATCAGAGATTAACTTTTACCGGAAAATGCCGCTCAAGAGACAAAAACGTTGCAGATTCAAGGCTATCAGAGGTGGATAATGTTCTACTTTCTTATCGTATTTTGTGTTCAAAGTTAGATTATTTAACCCCCAAAATATATTTTATCATAGTGCTGACAGAGTAAGAAGAATATTAGAATATTTGTTGGTAATAAGACGGTACTTATTTTTCAGTAAAGGAGTATGGTTTTGCATTTCATAACTCTATTCTAAATCATCAAATTACACAAAATATCATGGAAAATTATTTTGTGTCCAATATAACAACATATATTTGATGGGAGTTTATCTCTTTTTTAAATAACAAAATGCAGTCTTGCTATTTTTGCAGAATATTAAAGTTTGCAAAAAAAAAAAAAAAAAAAAAATTGAGTGGAAAAGAGAGAGAGAGTGTGTGTGTGTGTGTGTGTGTGTGTGTGTGTGTGTGTGTGTGTAAAATAGAAAACACTAAAACCTTTACTGGCAGCAAACCTGTTACTTGAATCTTTCTTCTCTGTGTGACCAGGTAAGAATGGTGACCTTATTAGCGTTCGTTTTTTTTCCCCCCCGAGCAGTTTTGACCAAAAAGTGTTCAGACAAGTCATGTACAAAGCATGTTATGAAAAGTTGATCAAAAAGAGTTTTATTACATTGAAGATTAAATAAACTCCCATCAAATACACGAAATCCTCTTTGCGATCTTTTTGGGGGCTCAGACCAAAATAAAGCCATACTCCTTATGTTAATTCTGTGATATGGTGGGTTTTTTAAATTGTTGTTGTCAGAGTGTGCATTTTTTGTCTCTGTGTGTGTGTGTATTTATGTTATGTATGATAGTTTCGTGTGTTGTTTGTGTTCATGTCTATTTGTAGAAGTATGTGTGTGTTCATGTTTGTCTTCACTGTAACCTAACATTTGAATTAACTTACTTTCCCCCCAGTTCGTACCATTTATTTGGTGTGACTTTTCTCTGGAATCACTGCAGGCTGAACAAAAATGTGAAATATGAAAACTGGGCAGTCAGTGAAACGGATCTTTTGCTTGTGTTTGTTGTGCATCCATCAAAAAGTTTCAGTAAAGAAAAAGTAAAGTGTCAGTAAATAAGAGTAGTGGTCGTGTCAGTAGACTGGCTGTGACGTGCCAGATTACTAAAAAGAAGAGAGATATATAGATAGTTCATCACAGTAATGCCATAGTTTTAGTTTTCCCTGAGGTTCGGTCTTTGATCTGTTTTAAGTAGTTTTTAACATTTATTTGACATTTATGTGTAACCTCTGTTTTACCTGTGCTGACAGTGTTTGTATGGTGTTTTGCTTATTTGCTGACCTTTTCAGTTCTTGGAATTTAAAAAAATAAAAAAAGGTTCATATCTATTCCATGAACTTGTAGACACTTAATTGCTAGTTATGTTTCATGAAGATTGGTAGGGTCTTCATGAGCGGGCCTTCTATAAAAAAAAAAAAAGAAGAAGAAAAAAGTAAGATGAATGGTAGTTTTTCCCAGTTAGCGTGTGTATGCATGTGAATGTGTGTGAATGCCTCTGTGTGTGGGTGAATATATATATATGGGATGGGTTTGTGGTTTTATGTGTGGTGTGTGTGCGCGCACACATACTTGAATATGAAAGTACATGTTTGTGAGTGTGGAAGAAAATTTTGTTCAATAAGCAGCTGAAAGGATGAGGAGTGCATGTTGCTGTTTGAAAGATAGTGTATGTTCATTGATCTACGTGTAGCTTTGTAACTGTGTGTTTGAGGTGGTTTGTCATTGTTTTCATAAAATTTGTAAGAGGTGGTTGATTTGTGAGCAAAAGAAACAACAAGATGTTGCTTGTTACATTTGTTATGGTGGTGGTTGTGCTTATGGTGGTTGATGGTATTCTTAATATTTGGCTAATTGTGAATGTAACTGCCTTGAACAAGCCCATGCTTGCCAAAATCAACAAGTATATCTGAATAGTTATGTTCCAAAGCTAGTCATGTATTTCTACACATAATTATAAATATCTTTCATACCTCATACAGCCCCAAAGTTGAAATATGGCTACCTTAATGGTGGACAAAGACGGTTGAACATGTTAAAAATCTCGCCATTGGTGAACCTCAGAGATATAGTCGAGGAACAGGGGGGGAAAATCTCATACAGGCAGTTTGAGTGCAGCAGCCTAGACATTTGTGACTATCCATTATGAAACCAGCCTTAACTTGTGTGACCCCATTTCATGGCTACAACTGAAAATAAGCAGATGAAGCCAACTTTCTTTGCAAAAACGTGTACACTGAACCTTAAACTTTCACATGGTAGTACTATCCATTTGCTCTAACATAACTTCACTTGAAGTAAAAATTCAGGTTTGATAGCCTGATTTTCAAGTGAAACTTTTTGGTGCAAACACTGCCGAAGCTGTTTTCACAAAATGGCTATTCACACAGGAACTTACCTCAAATAGCTGTAACGCACTTCATGCCCTGTACCATTCATTTTGGTATCAAATTAATCTGAAAAGGCTGTGACTTTTTGAATATACACACATCTGGAAACTTTCAGTGACAAAGTTCAGACTGGCTTTGTGGTGGATGGTCTCATTTATCAGAGCATTTAAGTTACTGTGATTACTTTGTGAATGGGGTTTAAGTGGGAGTGTTTTGGAAAGAGTGGTAGACAAGCTGGTCCAAAGGATCCAGACAGATCATTTTTAGTTGAAAGAATCATACATGAGTGTGTGTGCGCGCGTGCGCACGCACACACACACACACACACACACACATGCAGATATACAAGCTCAAAAAAAAAAAGAGGAAAGAAGGCTGGTATAAGTCAGGAAATAAACACACAAGCGCACATACACAAAAAAGCAACCCCAAAAAATGCAAAAAAAGCCTATGTATCCATTTGATTTGAGCATGCTTTGTGAATATTTTGTAAAAAAACAGATATAAAGGAAGTAATTGTGGGTACAGAAGGTGATAAGAAGAAGAGATTAGGATCCATGGGTACATATTTACAATCTACGTTAGGTACAATTTTCACTTCATTTTCTGGAGCTACTTCATTCTTTTGCAAGGTTCCTGTCAACAAGACTCAGTGTTGATTCTAGGGTTCACCCTTGTGGGATTCCCACATTTTTTGCAAAATTGCCGCAAAACGATGTGGGCAGTGCGCTCTAATGGATGCAAAAAAATCCTGGACAGCGCATTGTTGAACAAACAGTGCACCATCGCAACTGCCGTTTGTATAATCTCTAAAACTAAGCGCCTCTTCCACGGAAGTTCTCCGTTGATGCTCCTGATTGACCTCACTTTTCACCAATCACAGAAACTGTAGTTCATCCTTATCAATTCCTGGGCAGTCGTCATGTTGGTAGGCTACCCCATGGGTGGCAAGATTTTCTGATTCGTGCCTACTAAAGCAGGCTGGTCCTGCTCTGTTGTCCTCTTCGTTTACGTCATTTTCCAAGAAGCCTTGTACTCTGGAAACATGTGACGTGATTGGGACAGAGGTTGTTGATGAGGAGATAGCAGAGGCTGTGTTCCAGCAGGTTGGTTTGGAGCTGGTAGATCTGGCAAGACATGAAGGCCTAGCGGGGGCGTGAGAACAGCCATCATGGTGCAGTGGCAAGAACAATGCCTTCACTAAAGGAGGATGTGCTAATTACAGAACAGCACTTAAGGCATCACGCAAAATCTCTGCTGATCACCAGGAGGTTGTACCAGATGAAAATCATCAGAAAGACTTCCATCAGTTAGGCGACACTCACTCACACACCCCCCCCCCCCCCCCCCCAACACCCCCCTCCCCGTTCTCTCTCTCTCAATGTATTATCCCCCAAAAATTTTTAAAAAGGGAGGGGGAGCAAGACTTTGTCATTGGCTTTAACAACCTATCATCTAAATCTAGATCTATCTCTCTAAATGTGGAAATACAAATTTGACACCCCCCCTCTCTCTCTCTCTCTCTCTCTCTCCCTCTCAATGTTTGATCTTTGAAAGGAGGGGGGGGGGGGGAGGACTTTGATATTGGCTTTAATTTATGTAGCTGTAGATCTATCTCTCTGAATGTGGAAATACAAAATTGATCTCTCTCTCTCTAATTTTTTTTTGTTTGGGTGGGGGGGGTGACAAGACTTTGACATTGGCTTTAACTTGTCATTTAGATCTAGACCTAGATCTGTCTCTCTGAATGTGCAAATACAAATTTGGCCTCTCTGGCTTGCTGGCTGGCTGGCGCGCTCTCTCCCTCTCTCCCTCTCTCTCTCTCTCTCTCTCTCATTATACTATCCAAGGGAGGAAAACGACTTTGACATTGGCTTTTACTCTCTTCTCATCTAGATCTATCTCCCCAACTCTGGAAATACAAATTGGACTTTGTTCTCTCTTTCTCTTCTCTCTCTCTCTCTCCCCTTCTCTCTCTTCTCTCTCTCTCTCTCTCTCTCTCTCTCTCTAATGTTATCCTAAGTGATATTTTTGTAGCTGACTTTGTGTTATACAGTAACATGTTGGGCTGTGTGTGTATGTGTGCGTGTGTGTGCGTGTGTGTGTGTGTGTGTGCGTGTGTGTGTGTGTGTGTGTGTACGTATGTGTTAAAACCAAAATACTAAGCAGTTCGGCAACCCCCTTCATGTATGGGCCAATGGCCTTTTTGTGAATAAATCGTTCGAGTTCGAGTTCTCTCTCTCTCTCTCTCTCTCTCTCTCTCTCTCTCTCTCTCTCTGCTGTGTTAGGAGTGCTTACTACAGATTAAGTGCAGCACTTAAGGTGAATATTTAATTAATTCTTTCTGCTTGTTTGTTTTGTTTCTCTTCCTTGAAAAAATAGCAGAAATTAAGAGTACTGACAATACTGCAAGCAAGTACTACTAGTCCCCTTTTTTGGGGGGGGTAGGGGGGGGGCAATGCCCCCTCTTTTTCATTTTAGGGGGCCCTTGGGCCCCTTTTTTTGAAATCCTAGAATCAACACTGAAGACTGCAGAACCATGTTGTTGCTCCTTGACTTTTCTCCTTGTATGAACAAAAAAACACCTGTGGAAAAGTGTTCTTACAGTAAAGCACAAACAGCTCATGCCTGTAGTTTATCAAAAAGAGAGGGGGGGGGGGGGGGGGGGTGGAAGAGGACAATTAACTAACTACTGGATCTACAGCACAGTCCTTGTTGTTCCCTCTGATCAGTCCTCTAAGTCTTGTTGGTGTGCATGTGATTCTTTTCTCTTTTTGCCCTAGAGTGGGAGAGGGCTAGGGAGATCCTTTGGCTTCTTGTAGTACTTCACTTTTTCATGTTCCTATCCTTTGTTTTGTGACATTTTTTTTTTCTATTTTAATTTCCTTTTCAGTGTAAATGATTAGTATTAGGAATATGTGTTTGTGAATTTGTTTCAAAGCAGTTAGACTCCTGCTGTGTGTTGCTTTACCTTGGGGGGGAGGGTGTGTTCATGGGTTCATGTGTGTGTGTTGTTTTTTTTGTGGGGGTGGGGTGTTTGCATGTTGTGTGCACATGAGCTTTGTGGCATTATGAACCTGCAAATTTTTGTGTTGAAGATTTAAGAGTCATGGATAAACGTTTATTACATAATGATAAAAGCTCGGAAAAAGCTATGGATGAAGGGTTTTTCTCTTTGTATAATGCATAGGAAACAGTCTTTAGAATGTTAAGTTCTGAAGAAAACAAAGCAAACATCCACACATTTCTTCTTTCAGGGTTAAGGTTTTCAATATTGCCCAAGCTCTCTTTTTTACATAATTCATGAACCTATTTGTAAACATTGAACAACAATTTTGTGTCATGTCAGAATGTTATTTCCTTGGATTCAAGCACAGTGGAGTCCGTTGTCAGGAAACCTAACATCATCTCATGTAAGTTATATATTCTCATCTTTAAATACTTACAATATACTAGTCTTCTAAAGTCTACTAAAGAAAAAAAGTCTCATGATGTAGAATTGTAGGACCTGATTTCAGTCCTGTTTCTACAGCCAAGAGTAGCTGAACAAGAAAAGGTTTTGGAGTGCAGTTTTTCAGTAGGGCTTGAGGACCGGTGAAGGATCTGTAGATCTTGTCCACAGTTTATAGCAGAAATACTGTCTGCCCTTAATATGATCACAGACTTGTCAAACGATCTGCTTTTATGTGGTAGAATTTATTTTGCTTGGTTTAAAAACAAAAGTTGTTTATTCTGTTGTTCTGATTTGCAAGAAAAAAATCATAAAAGATAAACAAACAAACAAAAAATAGTAGGCTTGTGTAAGGTAGATTCTGTTTGCAGTTATTATCAAGCACGTTCTGCATTAACTTTAAAAAAAATAAGGGTGGGGGTGAGGCTGACCTCCATGAAAAATGGAAAATTACCCAAACTGAACTTAAATAATGCACATAACAGTTTGTCTGTAGTCTGTTGGTTTTTGTTCTTGGTGGTACTCTTCCAAAGTTAGAAGTTTGAAGTGAACTGAAAATATGGATTTTTTTTCCATTTCAAGTAGATTGCCACTTTAAAGTATGCTGACCATACTTTCTTTTAATGGGTATGAACCCTTGTTGTGTGGTTCCCAGAACATCCCTTGGTTGACCTTGCAAAGCTGCGTGACAGTTCCTGGAATATTCTGGGATGATGTAGTTGATGGTAAGAAGTCCCCCAATGAATATTAAGGCCATTGCAGGGCTGCAGAAAGGGTTGAAGGTCATTCAGCACACATGAGTAGTGTGAAATTTGATTGGTTTAGGGGTTAATTTAATCTGGGATGATGTAGGTGATGGTAAGAAGTCGCCCAATGAATATTAAGGCCATTGCAGGGCTGCAGAAATGGTTGACGGTCATTCAGCACACATGAGTAGTGTGAAATTTGATTGGTTTAGGGGGTAATTTAATCCAAACATTTTGGACCAGTCACTGTCTTCCATGTTACGTGCTCAAGAAAAGTGGTGGCCAACTTTGTGCCAGAATTTCTTGATGCATTTCACTATTTTAAGCTTTTTGATGATATTGACGGCGTGAAAGAGTTTGAGAGCCTCAGCTTGGTCGACTTAAACAATGACAGAGACCTCAGACGATGAGGAAAGGATTGTGCAGTATTTTGGATAAACTTAACCAGTAGAAGTTGATTGTGATCTGACCGAACCAAATGACACTAGTTTTTCTGGATGCACTTTGCGACTCGACCATTGCAATGTCATGGACTTCTAAAAAATTTTTATTTTTGTTACAAGACTATAAAATAATTGTTATCAAGACAAAGTGATACGCTGTTGAGTACTTGGCTCCACTAGAAATCAAGCCATTGTCGTGTTTTTGTCATAGAAAGCTACCACTTTGCATGAAATGAGTGTTCACTGCCATGTTGATTGCAGTGGGGCCAATCATTACTCGGGACTTTTATTCTGAGTATTTGACGACTGATGAAGAGACACAAACTCCCTATTTTTTCAAAACGAATGTCAAGAGTTGGGATTTACCTAATCATGACACATTTTTGCACCTCAACAACAATGCTTATTGTGTTGAAAGCAACCGTGCCTTTTTTTCCTTTTCTTTTTATCACAAACAGTACATGCTGCTGGGGACGGGATAGCTCAGTGGTCGGAGCATTTGCTTTCTCCCAGCCAAGTTAAGCAGCATTGAGCGTGGTTACCAGTTGGATGGGTGACCGTTTGCGCGCCTTGGCTTCAGTACAGTTCCCCCAGTTCACCCAGCTGTAAATGGGTACCTGCCCTCTTTAGGGTCAGGGAAGGTAAAGCAGCGAGGGAGAGGAGATGGGCGCCGCCCTCAATATGCTGGCCCTAGAGAAGTGAGGTCTCTGACGCCTCGCTCCCCTACGACTTTATAGGTTATGGGACTCCTTTACCTTTACATGCTGCTATAAAATTACACTGATAGAAAAGCTGGTTATTTCAGCTTTCCAGTGATCTATAATTTTACATACATAGTTCAGTTTTACATATTAAGGGTTGTTTGATCCCCACCCTGCTTCAAAACAGTGTTATTTCAGCCAGCAGCACAGAATCCTCTGTAGTTCAATGAGGGCTACAAGGGTTGATATATATTGTCCAAATGATAAAGCAGTGTTCTTTTACGAAAGTGTGTGAAAGGAAAAATTAATGTGCTATAAAGTACAGAAAGTAGAGTATTATTAGGGAAGTTTATTACATGCAGGGATGCATGGACGTGTGACACACACAGAGTCTCTCTCTCTCTTATTCAGTCTCCTGTTTTAGGGTTGTCTAGTATTGATCACTTAAAGTGGAAAGACATTTAAATTGAAGACTGACTGACTTATTGTATGTGTAATGCTCCTAGTATTTTCTTGGCCATGTTCCACTAAATCTAAAATGTATTCAAGGTTGGCAAGTCTGTGATCATCAAGATAAGCTTGGCGGTGTTTACAAATGATATCACAGTAATGAGAACGTAAGATTTAAAATAAAAAAATTGTAGCAAGATCTCGGGTGTTTTTGATGTACGTGAAATATTTCATGAAACCACCATGGCAGGCTCGGCCACAGATGTTCAGTACCATTTTTAGACAAGTGGTCAGTGTGAGTGTATGCAGCTAGAAAGGATTTTCTCCCATTCTCTAACCTAGTCCCAGAAGCTAGCACAGTGACTGGAAATTCATCTAATATCACTTTGACTAAACAGACGTAAAATCGAAGCAACAACAGTGACTGAAATTAAGAATTAAAAAAAAAATCATCTGCCATTACCAAGATTTGATGATCATTTCTTTATTAATTTTTTTATTTTTATTTAAGGAGAAATAAGATTGTTGGAATGATAATAGTTCCAGTATGTTGCATTGTCAGTAATTGGGCATGTCGATCATCAAGAATAAAAGTGAATCATTATCTCTTTTTGAGCAAAGGTTTTCAGTACAACTTCTTAGTGAAGTATGAGCTTGTTGGTATGAAATAAGGACATTGCTTTTGTAAGTGGTTTCATGCTGTTCAGAGAAGTGTCAAATTAAGTGGACTCCACTGTAGTTGTGTAAGTGCACATTTTCTCCTTTTTAAAAAAAAAACCCACTCGCATACAGACACTAATGCATGTGTGCAGTATCACATGCAAATGCACACGTGCGCGTGCGCACACACTTATGCACACAACACACACACTATTCTGATTCTGTCTATAAGCACAGCTACTTCATCTGTGTTGTCTAGAGTGAACGTATGCAGGCGATTGATGTGTTCAGTATAGAAAAATCTACTTTCAATCATGAACATAGGAGAGAGCTATGGTAATGTTGGGGAAAGATAAGAATGTGGGAGGGGTGATTGTGAATTGTTTATTCGTCTTCTGTATTTGTTTATTCAATATTCAGTCACCTGTGTTGATTTGCATGCAAGATATGTTCATTTCAAATAATGGACTTAGTAGCTCCGAAAAGGATTTTGTGTCAGTGTCACAGACAGTGTCTGAGAATGTGCTGCAGCTTTCTGCATCAGTATATGGTTCTGTTGAAAGTAAGAATGTGTGACTTTGAAGTTTGATGGACGTACTTGTGTAAAGCTCCACTGTGTTCCAGGCATGATATAATCAGTAGTAAGAGTTGGAAGAAAGCAGGTTGTGAGTGTACAGAGTGGTTTATAAGTGAAAACCATCCATCTATCGACAAGTTTGCCAAAACACAACGGACTATGTTAAAGAAAGCATGGGGTATCCCTTGCAAACAAGTGTGATGTTTCTAATGAAGTTGGAAGACACCCCATCGAGATTCATCCAAGAGGAGTAATCGTGTTCAGAGTGTAGAATTGGAGAAAATGTTTTTGGATGAAAAGAATAATGTGAATATGCAGTTGAAAGCTGCTGAGAGGTGAAGAAAGTTTGCCGAGATAAAAAGAACACTGTAAGCATGCATAAGTGTAGATTACAAATTGTGAATAGATTTTTTAAAAATCATCGCATGTGCTTTAATGCGAGCTTGGTGCCGCCTTGTGTTCAACTGCACCTTGAAGTGTGTATCATTCCTGGCCAGATGAAGGCCTGTGAGTTGTGAAAGAGATAGAGGCAAGAATCCAGTTTACATCTCTTACTTCATCAAGCTGTCGGTAGCGTCATCAAGTTTCCTACAAGATTCAGTTGTGTTCAACGTAAAGCCCTGTTCACACAGAGGGGATTCATCATATCAACTGTGGGATTCATGATGTCAACAGTGTTCCATGATTTGAAGCAAGGGCAGCCGAGACACCAGGCTTCCCGAAAAAGCTTTTTCAGTCATTTGCAGTCAGCAGTTCTTTAAATATCATCAGTCGCATTCAAGTTTTCTCAAAATGAATCTCCAGATGTTGCTCCACATTCAGGCTGCTTCAACCCTCAGTTATGTTTGCAATATGTTACCTAATTGTGAAATAGTGCTGATGTGTTTTACATCCTCACATTCATCACAGCAAGTATATGTGTGTGTGGTGTTTCCTGCCTACGTCGTTTGGTTATCTGGAAACGACACTGCATTTGAAGGAAATACCTCTGCAACTCTTCTGCCCCTCCAGCCTCAACATTGCTTCTTATTTCATCATACTCACACCCTGTATGGCAGTCAGCAGACATCTGCAGGGAAGAGCAGCCAGCCAGCCAACCAACCAGCCAGCCAGCCATGTTTGGAGCGTTTTCAGTTGTCCATCCATGTGCTGTGTACAGCTAGCAGAAGGAAAGGAGTGAGCAGATTCTGTGTTATCATCAAAAGTTGTGTGATCCAGTACCTGTGTGTGGGAGAGGCCAGTTTCCCTCTTGATGGAAGATGCCGTGAGATCTACACTGCCCCAACATGAAGAGGAGGATCATTCAAATGCATCATGCCTGCTGCTGGTGGTGGTGTCATTTTTTTTTTTTTTTTTTTTTCTAGGTATGTCTTGGATAACAAAAAAGTAGGCATGTCTTTTGTCATATAGGTTTCTTCTAAATTTTGCTCGACTTCTCCTTGGGGAGTCTTTGGGGCACGACACTACACTGGTTTTTTCAGGTAGTGTGTTTTAGCAGCTTGAACCTGCTAGAGCCCATCCCTTACCAGGTAGTCTCAAATTGAGGGGAAGGCAAGCATTGAAGTATCAGACTGACTTGTTGCAGTTTGACTTTGTGTATAGAATATGGGAAAATCTGTTTTTGAAAAAGTCGCTGTACTGAATAGAATTGGCTGTTAAAGACTTTGATGAGAGTGAAGTTTACTTTAAAAAAAAAAAGATGCAAAACTGCAATGTAATATGAATGAAGATGAAAGAGCATTTCTATCTGTAAGCATAAAAATGTCGGGGTGGGGGGAATGGGATATTTTATAAGTAAAGTAATTAACAGTTTTTGTTTTTGTTGATCTTTATGTCAGAATGGGGGACAGGATAGCTCAGTGGTCGGAACACTCGCTTTCCCCCAGCCAAGTTAAGCAGCGTCAAGTGTGGTTACCACTTGGATGGATGACCGTTTGCGCGCCTTGGCTTCAGTACAGTTCCCCAGTTCACCCAGCTGTAAATGGGTACCTGCCTCTTTAGGGTCAGGGAAGGTAAAGCAGCGAGGGAGAGATGAGCACCGCCCTCAATATGCTGGCCCCTAGAGAAGTGAGGTCTCTGACGCCTCGCTCCCCTATGGCCTTATACCTTTTATGTCAGAATGAATACACTTCATCACAGATTCATTTTGAAAAGCCCCATTAGAAGACATCTATAGCATAAAAAACTAAAACAGGAAGGGGAAATTGAGAATTGGTTTTTCATTTTAAAAAATCCAACTATTCATTGTTTTGAACAGATTACTGTCTTTATCAGAAAGGCGTTCACATTCCATAGATAGCTGTTACCAGACAGGGGTTTTTTTGTGTGTTTTTTATTAATTTTTAGTCCAGAGGTTTGTGACAAACTGACTTTAGTCTGACTTGAGTCAGATCCTCCCCAAAATTCTAAAGTTTTAGTACCCCCATCTCTACCCCATCCCCCACCCCCAAAAAACCCACCTCAAAAGATTTCACATGACCTAGTGTTAAGATGTAAAAATCATTGTCTATTTCCAAAGGATTTTTTGAAAATATATTCATCAATCTGAGACACCTTTTTATGTGTTCAGCAGCTTCAGAAAAAAAAAATCTCTCTCTCTCACTCACTCACTCACTCACTCACTCACACATACACGCATACACACACACACACACACACACACACACAGAGCATTGCTTTTATATCATAAGGGTTGGTTTTTTTTTTTCTTTCTTTAGATTTATATTAAAAGAGAAAGTCTGAAGGCATAGTATTTTTCTATTTGCCTTGCCTAAAGTGTTCACAGATTTTGTTTGTTTTTTTGTTTTGGTCAGCTTGAATTTAATAACTATATTTTCTCTGACAACAGTTTTCTAGTGTGCTTGTTTGCATTTGTTATAATTAATAATTCTTTCTTTTTTTCTTTTTTTTAAAGTTGGTGATTATTAAGCAACTTTTTTTTTCAAAATACATAGAGTATGTAATTACTATAGAATGGATAGATACCAAGAAAAGAGGATGTTAACAGAATCCCTCTATTTTGCATTACCACTGTGAAAACTACGTGCTTCTTCTTCAAGAGCTGAGGATCTTAGATTATGTGATCAACAAGACACTTTGAGCTCCAATTTTTGTACATTCTGATCTGGATTTGTGAAGGTGTGTGTGTGTTTGTTTGACTGTGTGTGTGATTGTGTTTGTGTGTGTGTGTAAAATTTTGTGAAGTCCACATGGGTGTATGTGTGTGTGCATGCATACATGTATGTGTGTGTCTTGAGTGTGTCAACTGTGAGTGTGCATGTGCACAAACGTACATGTTATGTCTGCATATTTGTGTGTGATTGTCATGTGTGTATGACATGGACTTTTAAGAGAGAGATTGTGTGTGTGTGTGTTTGTGTGTGTGTGTGTCCCCCTTAAGAGAGAGATTGTGTGTGTGTGTGTCCCTGTGAGCATGCATTCAACAACACACAAATACATCACTGTGTGGGTGTGTAATATGTGCATGCTGGAATAAGAATGTAAAATATTTTAGCGCAAAAAAAAGACATGGTCTAAGTGGGTGGATATTAGTTATTATTACCTTGTGTTTCGCCATTTTCATCAAATTTGAATTCTGGCATGGTATTATGCATTAGGATAGATAATCACATCACTAGTGAATCACATTAAATCAGAACATTGAGCTTGTGACTTGCAGTCTTTAGAAATAGTTACAGTTATAATCAATTATTACTACTGCAAGACTTAAAAAAAAAAAAAAAAAAAAGGAAATGCTGGATTACTATTGAGTCTCTATTAGGAATTGAAATTTTACCTTGCTGTCATTTGTTTTGTAGAAATTTGAAATGCTAGAATCTTTGACATGATTTGCATTATGCATTCATGTGTGATATTAACCTAGGTTTGTTTTTTATTTTAGAAATCATGTTTTTTTGACTGGGAATAAGAGCTAGATGTGATAGGAAAAAGCTTCCAAATACAGTAGAGCACTGTGAGGTGTGTAATTTTATGAGGAAAGAGAAGATAAAGGGAATTTGCAGTAAGAAAGAATTATGGTAGTTGGACAAGTTAAGTACTTGATTAGATTGGAATATTTGGACAGTTAGTAAGAATTGCAGTGTGGTTGTGTGCACATGTATGCATGCATGGTCCTGAGATGTGTGAGTGTCAATTTTTTTCCTTCTTCTTTGTTATGTTTACTTGTGTTATTCAGTATGTAAATTATGTTTCCTTCCAGAAAATCAGATTGTGATTTAGTAGAGCAAAGGTGTTAACTACAGCACAGAAACAGAAAACTGAAATTAAAGTGTAACTTTATATGATTTTAAAGGAGTCATAACAGCAAGAGTATAGAAAAAAAATGAAGTCCACGTTAAGCATTAAATTGTTTGTGGAGTTTCTGCTTTGTGCTTATGCATTCTAGCTTACTTTTTTTTTTTTCGGTTTCACCATTGTTTAAAGAAAAAAGCAACATTGTGCTGTGTGAGGCTTTGCATTTCCATCATCCATTCATTGTGATTTGTTTCTTTCCTTGCTTTGAGGGAAAAGCAATTCTTAACAGGTGCAGACACGCGAGGTTTGACCTGACATGTTTTGTGTGTGCGTAACATAATGTGTTTTTATTCTTCCCAATATGGAGTTGGCTTGTCTACCTCTTTCAGTCAAATGGGGAAACGTCTCATGGCAAAGTGTCGCATGCTTCTACAAGAGAACGAGGAATTAGGCAAGATGATCTCGTCAGGACGACACTGCCAAGCTGGAGTCGGAGATTGCTGTACAGAAGACACTGGTGACTGAAATGAAGACCAATCAGGATGGTGTGTTCCTTATATCTGTATTATTATTATTATTATTTCTTTGCCAAAGACAGTTGATACTGATCTGTGTGTGATCTGTACAGTCAGCTGGTGTGTGTGGAATGCTACTGTGGGTTTTTCTCTCTTCTTAACATCATTGAAGTTTGGGAGGTGATTATTCACACTTCATTTTCTAGCTGGATATCTTAGCTGAAATTGTCTCCCATGCAGCTGCTTTGGGCTCAAAGGGCTCCTGAATTTTTTTGATTTTTTTTTTTAGTGTAAGAGAGTAGAGCATGACAACTTTATCCATGAACAGGAAATGGATTTCTTATGTGGGTGTCTGGTTATTGATGCTAAAAGGACCAGTTTACTTCAGTGTTTAATCAAAATAGTTCTAAAAGCTTGTCAGTTCTGATTGTCATCATCATCATCATCATCATCATTACTGCTTAAGAGACTTAATATCTAGCTACCTGATATCTGTAACATTGTTGGTGTTTTAAGATATAAAGCATCAAACATGTATGTTTAATAAACAACTCAAAAAAATGTTTTAAGAAAAACTATTTTTTTAAACAGGCAAAGAGAATAAAAACAGCTTAGTAGAAGAAGCTGAGGATTCAAAATGGTACAGATTTCAATGAAAGAAAGAAAATTGATGTAAAAACAAAGCAACCCCCCCCCCCCCCTTTCCCTCGAGCACACCACAGAACAATCAAATCATCAAAACAAAAGAAGAAAATGTGCTTAATGCTAGCAAGTTTGATGCATTTTGTGTGGAATTTGTAGACATAATCATTAAGTTTCTGAATTTGAGTTAGATTCAGAAGCATTACGCCCAAACCAATAAACTTGTTTAGGTAATGAGCACAGTGCTCAGTTTTGATCAGGCATTACATTCACTTTGCATCAATCTCAGCTGTTGATGTCAGACAGTTGAAAGGGGAAAGAATCTTTGTAGCCTGGGATCAACTCCAGCTGTTACTACTTTTTTCTTTCTTTCTTTTTTTTTTTCTACCAAGATAAAATTTTGGTTTGGTATGATTTAAAGAGAGAGAGGGTGGTGGTGGAGATAGAACTGTTAATATTGGATTCATTTAATGTTTTGGGGGTGGGGTGGGTGGGTGAGATAGTGGTGGTGGTTGAATTAATGTGGCCGTTTTGTCTATTTTTTATGGAATCTGATCAGTCTGATTTATTCAACTAAATTTGAAAAGGGGTGAAGTTTGAATATATTATGTACAGCCTTTTTTGTCTAATTTTACAGAAGTTGATCAGGTAACTGAATGCTTTTAAGCAAGAAATTTTAGCAACAGAATTTATTACAAACAGTATGAATGTCTCCTCCGCCCCCCCCCCCCCCCCTTCCCCACCTGCAAAGAATGTTGATGCCAGATCTTGTTCTGGGGGGTTTCCGTGCTTGCCTTTTTTCTTTTATTTTATTGTTGATAAAATGGTATTGATAACATGAAAATAAAGCTGTTTTAAAACAAAAGGAAGCAAAATTATGCCTAAATACTTTAGTACAAGGTAGGAAAAAATCTGATAGTTTTATAATCAATCAAAATCAATAATCTTACCCACTGTAAGCAAAAAAATTGCTATTTGGTTATGTTGTTGTGCGTTCCCCAGCTTTACACCCTGGGGGTCACCCAGAACATGCACTCTGACTCACCCATCCCACCTGGGAATCACTGTGAGATAGGAAGTACACCGGGTGAGAAGTTAGTGTGTATGACTATTTTCAAGTACCTCGCCACGTAGGCAGCCATACTCCGACTTCAGAGGATTTTTTTCTCCTATAAAGGAGAGTGCAGGTTGTTATGTTAAGAGCTTGTCATGGCTGAAGGTAATCTCGACACAACATTTTAAACATAACAACACTTTAATGTAGGCCTTGGCAATTAGCTGACATCAATAACCTGACACAGCTATTGGCCTGGGCCAAGCCATTTGGTTATGATTGGTTCTTCTAGTTTGCTAGCTTGAACAAAAAAACAAGCTTTTGATTTAATTCAGGTTTGTTAGTGTAAGGATTTTATTTGTTTGGTTTTTGTTTGTGTGCTTTTTTAAATTTTTGGAGGAGGCATCTATAAAACATTCAGAGGGTGCTGATGTAATTATATTTTGTAAAACATAGGAGAAAGGGCAAACTAAACTTAGCTCAGTAAGAATGATAACAGTGTATTAGTTTTCGTCACACAGTAGATAATTTCAAATTTGATGTAATTTCCTTTTTTGGTCCCTGATATGTGCAGCTAATTTCACATTAATCATCTGCACTTCTCGAATTAATGCCATGCCCATGTGTGTTTCATCTCAAACCAAAACTAACAATGCATTTGGAATTATCCTTGTTTGGCTGGTGCAAAGCCACCTGGCAGAGAAGGTTCAGCACTGCAGACAGGTTTTGAATATTATCCATTTAGATCCTCTACTATTAGAAAACCACTTCCCAAACTTCCATCTGATAACTACTTAAACTCTGTAATCGCTTTTTCAGTAGCTACTGTGATATTACATTTGCTTCCTCATATGCCCAGGACTGTTCATTATGGGGAAGTTTCATCAGCAAAATCAGGGAAACCACATTGAGGAACTGGCCCATCCTCTTGGAGGGATGCTCATGTCCTGATGTTTTCTTCAGATCATTGAAAGAATCAATACTGTTGTTTGACTTCTTTTTTTATTTATTTATTTTTTTTACACATAGTTGTCTCTGGTATCCCATCCCCTTAGTGGCATTTAGCCTAATAGAGCATCACACTGGTGATGGTGCAGGTTGAGTCTCTGCTCTCTGCTGAAATTTTTGTGAAGATTTGTATATGTTGGTATATGACTTTAAACTAAAGTCCCATGTGTGAATGCAGCATCTTATTTTACTCACATCTCATTTAATCTTTTGTGGGAAAATACACAAGCTTTGGCTGGTGGCATGGATGGCATGAACATACCCAGCATGCATCCAGAAAATCCTGAAGAGCAGTAGGCTCTACCAGGTTCAGCTTACCCTTGACACACTGGCTGAAAATTTTGAGCTGTGTCTGAAAACTTCAGGGAGAAATCCTGTCAAATTTTAGATTAGAAATCCAGTATGAGAAGATACCAAGACATCTGTTCATGCTCCTCTTGAGACCAAGCACAGCCCTTGTGGCAGAAGCATGGAGACAATTTTAACCTTTTTTTATATATAAAAATGAAAAAGGTGTGAAATGATTTTTCTTTGAAAATGTAAGATATGGAAATGTAATAATACATGCTGTCTGTATGTTCACACATTTAAATTTTTAAAAATTTTTTATTAATCAGTATCAAATGTCTTTGGATTTGTTGAAAAAAAGTGAGTCTATGGGTGATCAGTTAGCAGGCAAAATAGAGTGGTAACAATTGTTGAAAACCCAAATTTGTCGCAGAATTGAAAAGACCACCTTGAAAATAAAACCCAAGGCATCAAAAATGGTATGCAAGGGTTTGAGGCTTAAATTTTGTACTGAATTTTTTTTTTATACTCTGTCTTATATAACATTAGCTTTACTTTGTTGTGTCATTTTGATTTTTTTTTCCAATTCGGTGAGTAGTAAGTTAGAAAGTTTCTTTGAATGTGAGTCTCCTGGTTTATTGTTCTGTGGCAACTTTTCAAGCATTATTGAAATGGTGTCCTTTCTTCAAATAGAAGCATTTGTAAAGAAGACAGTTATGAGTGCATTGTTCACTTTGTTTTGCCTATCAAGTAGATAAGTTGAATAGACCTTTAGGGGATGGTGGCTGGAGGGAAGGGTTTGCTTTTATCTGTTGTGACATACCAGTGTTGCTGCTCTGACACAGCTCACTCTGATCTCACCACAGGCACTCATTCTGTTGACTTGTAGTAAGAATGTTAAAAATACTCGGTGAGCTATTGATTACATAGTTGACATTGCTAGGCTCCATTGCACTACCGACCAGAAGAGATGTTCAATGCTAGTAGAACATTTGGAGCAGTGGTGTTTGTTGGCGTCTTTCATTGTGCAGCATATGTAGGAAACCAACTTCTAAGCTGATAACAGAAGTAGCCTTGTCATGGAACCAGATTGAGTGAGATGTGCGCTCTGGGGGTGGTGACTGTGACCAAGCCCCAGCAACAGTTTCAATAAAGGCTTTGACATGTGATAAACTCATCTCGGGTATGGGAATAGGAGACGGTGAAACTGGGTTACCATGAGAGGGTAGCTAGAGCTACGGAATCAGTTTCTTTTGGTTTTGTACAATTATAAGGAAAACCATATTATAGAGGTCTAACTAGATTTGAGGTTGTATGACAGGGATGATGCTCTTTTCTTATATGGTCGAGGCTGAAGAGATTCAGATTCTTGTAGTGTTAACCTGAGCAACTCTCAAATTGTCATGGATGACGAATAATACTTCAAGATGTGGTCCCAGTCTTCTTAGTTAGCTCATACAGTACTCAACTCTGGGCCAAAATCAGCTGATAAAGAAAACAACCCAAAAAACCCACCTGTGAATGTTAAAAGTCTTGAACCTATTATTTTTCCGTCTGTAGCCAACTGCATCACTAGCTATAAAAGTGGGGGGGGGGGGGGGGGGTTGTTTTGTTTTTTGGTGGGGGGGGGGGGGGGGGGGGGGGAGATAATGTTGAAATCACTTTTAAAACTTTAAAGTATGTTCTCAGTAAATGAACAGTATGGTTTAATTTTATATAATTTAAAAGTTGATTTCTTTTAACTTTTGTTTTATAAAGATATTTGTTATGCTTGGATGAGGAGAAAGGAGGGGATAGAAGATGTCTACATAGTTGTGGGCTAGTGGAGATGTGTTGCACCCATAAGTTTTTGTATTGAACTAATTATATACCAAAACAAAACAAAAAAGAATATCCTTGGATAACTTCACAAGTGACATAACATCCTTTGAATTGAATGATCCTATCGTTCTTCAGAAGTGTAGAGAAATAAGACTAGCTGTCATATCTGTGGTATAGATTTTGAATGTGAATGAGTAAAATCCAGTGTGAATGAGTAAAGAAACAAGAACATTTTGTTATTATTAAAAAAAAATGTTTTTAAAGTAATGGAACATTAAGGCAATAAGGCAGGTGGCATGCTTCCAGGTATGCCAAGGTTTTGTTCAGCAAATAATCTTCTCTCACAATGGCATACTTTGTCTTTGCCTTGAAGTCTGTAAATACCAGGAGTTTAGAGGTTTTTTTCCTTAAATTGATATTCGCATAACCATATATCTGAAGTAGTAGTGATAGGCACTGCAAAGTACAGTTTTAAAGTTGAAGAAACCAGGTAGGCCATTGTATACTTGATACACTTTACACAATTTCCTCTGAGAAAGGTAATTATAACGAATGTGTATCTTTCGACTTTGGTTTTAATTCAAGGTTATGTTCCTTGAAGAAGGTGACCTTGAATGAAAAGATTTCTTTTGTGTAACCAGAGATTGTGAAAGGGATTTGTGTGTGTAAGTAAGGTGTGTGTGTGTGTGTGTGTGTGTGTGGTGTGTGTGGTGTGTGTGTGTGATTCGAAGACCTGATGGGCCTCAGATAAATTTTAAGATCATATGAAAGTGAGCTCCACAATAGGTTTGGTCCATTGTAGTGTATTTACCTGCCCATATAATGATTTATTTAAAACAGAGGTTTGACTGTACCAGCATCACTTATGTCTTGTAAATGACAGGTCATCAGTTAGATTATACCCACTGAAAAGTTCTGCATTTTGAAAACTTGTGGTTTCTTTAAGTGGGGATATAACGTTTATATATGCTGTTCAAAGAAAGTTATTGACCAGTTTTTCTCTTGGGTGCCAAACAAATGTGGTGTAACTTCGTCAGTATTCAAATTGTTATATATTCATTTTATTATTTTTACAACACATTTTATTACTTTAACAACAACAGCCTGATAAACAAATAAATCTGAATTTTCAGTCACAAAGAATTCAGCGTGACTGTAACAGTGTCAGTATCAAGTATGCCCACTATTCTGTGCCAGACAAACAGGGCAGTGCTATCTCTTGGAGGTCACCAGCTTGAAAAGGAAAGTTGTGGGGACCACAGAAGAGTTGACCAAAGAATAGCATTTTCCTACAGCAGGGTGGAGTCAACCAGATGCCTTGGCCTGCCAACAGCTTGGACCCATAGTCAGACATCAGTGGCCATAGTGCCTGCAGGGTATTGCTGTCTCATCCTACTCAGTGTAGCTGTTGATTTGGCTTCAGCGGGACTTGTCTTTGGTGTTTGCATGGCAAAATGCATGAAAGACTGCTGCCTAGACCAAAGGGCAGTCACAGAAAATGGTCAACACAATGTTTATCTTTTTGACGTGCTGTACTCTTTTGACAGAAAATTCAGGTTTATGTTGTTTGTTTAACTGTAGTTTTGAAACCAGTGCATGGGTGATTTTCCTTCCATTTTAAACAGAATGCCTATTGGCAATTTTTTAATTTATAAAGATTTTTTTATTTAAAGAATATTATTAGATTCAAGACTGGATTCTTTTGAAAATGACCAAAATGACAACCTGTTAGAGAAACCTGGAAAACTCTCTAAAATCAATAAGCTAGAGAGATATTTTTGTGTGAAAAAAATAAAGGTTCAAATGCATGCGAGTACATGGACAAAACTGACATGTAGTAGCAGACGACAAAGTGTCAAAGGCAGGTGCAGAAAGTTGCTGGAAGTTGTTTAGTGATTGCCCAAGTTGGTACACTTTCATCTGTATGAGTTTAAAATGACAAAGCAAGGCAAAAGCTATGCATTGTAATCCCATGTAACTGATGAAAGCTCAGCTCATAGCTACATTTTTTAAAAACTTGAAACATACAAACCAAAAAAAGGGTGGCGCTGCTCTTGTGGAGACGCGCTCTCCCCAGGGAGAGCAGCCCGAATTTCACGCAGAGAAATCTCGTGACTTAAAGTGGTATAAACATTTTTTTAAATAAATAAAAAATTTCAGTCTAAGCGTACCAGTTACCATACAGCATAACATTTTGTCATGTTTAAAATTTTAAGTATTGTAAATGAAATGATACACACTGAGTTTAATGCCATATTTAAAAAAAAAAAAAAAGTCTTGTGACACATGTCTCTCCAAGAACAAACTGGATAAGACAAGAGTGCTACTGTAATCATCGTTGAGTGGATTTAAATATAAGCACACATGCACCACCACCCCCATTCCCCCACATACATACACACAAAGAAATGCGCAAATGTATTGCTAATTTTATTTTGGGTGGCGGTGATAGAGCTTAGTATGGGTAGGCTGCAAATTTAATAAAGCATAAATCACATCCTTCAAATGTCTTAAAACAGATTGAAATTTTTTTAATCCTGTACTGTTAAGAGGTCTGTATGATTGCAATACACATAGTCTAATGGGGAAAGTCTTCAGGCACAAGCTAATGTTCCCACACATTTTGAAAGACTCTCTGCTTAGGCTGCACAACATTACTGCCAACTCTATTTTTCTTGACTGGTGGTTTTTAGACAGTAAAGAGATTCTTAGATATTGTTTTCATACAAGATTTTTTTGGTTTTTCATGTCAGAAATAGTTTGTCTAAGTTTTCTTTTTAAATAAAGCTTCAGCTTCAGGGGACTGTGCCCCCTGACCCCAGATTTTTAGGAGGGGGAGAGATCACACCTCTCCCATAAACTCGTCCACTGAAGTATTCCTCATTTTGACATAAGGTTGTTGGTTTGCTGTTATATTTATTCATGTAACGCACGTGGGGGAGGGGAGCACTTATAGTTATACTTATAGCCTAAGCTGTAGAGAAAATTAAGTTAATTATTGGACTTTTTTTTTTTTTTTTTAATCACCCATGCCATTGAAACTAATGTAATAAGTATGCGTGCTCATTTGTTGTTATGTTAAGCTTGTGAAAATGTTATGTATTTTGTTTAAACAAACGTTAATTCAGTAAAAAGACATTGTACATAAATCCATTTCTGTGACTAAGGTTGTTTTGGGATGCACATGAAAAACTGGTCTTAGAGTTTCTTTGAGTGGTATACTTTCATGACACGGACATAAAAAAACAATTTTTGTCTCCAAATGTTGCAATTTTTTTAGCAGCTAATACATATTATATTAGAAAGCTCACAGAATAATAGTAACATTGTATCTGAATCGTATGTGTAAAAGACAAGTGTGTTTGTGTGTGCGTGCGCAAAAAGAAACAAAATTGGTGGTATATTCTAAACTGATGATTGATGATCATTCATTGTGGGTCTTCCACATTTTTTTAAATGTTTAATTACGTGTTTCTTTTCAAGAGCATATGGATTATTTACTTTTTTTGTTAGTTTTTGTTTTGGATTGATTTCTTTAAAAAAAAAAAAAGTAATAGTTTAATGTACTATATAATAAAGAAGTTGTGAAGTCATCTCTTCGCTGACAGTGAATGTATGGAGTGCAACATTGCCTGGTGCTTGGTCATTTAACAGAGGAATAGAAAAATACACATATAGCCACCAATATCTGGAGTTCTCATTTAAGTGGCATTTGTGAGTAGCTGAAAATTCCCCCGAGATGTGTGCATTTTGTACCTGTTTCAACCTGTAATAGTTGATCATTAACGCATTTAGCTTGGGAGCGCTCATAAAAGTTGAAAACCTGGGCTTGCAGAAAGGAAGTAGTACAGTGCCAAGATCTGAATGAAATTAGAGTGAGCTTTGTTTTAACAAATCTGTGTCACAAAAAACACAACTGTTAAAAAGAATCGGTCAGATGAGTACACTTTTCAACAAATAATGTTAGCTTTTTCTTTCACATCTCATGTGTTCTGTCTGAAACAACTTGAGACATAAGTGGCTAAAGGGATATATTTTGGTTAATACATCCAGACTCAAGACACACTCCTGCAATAGTGATTTCATTTGTTGTTGTATATATAGATATACAGACACAATATATGGAATATGAATATTGATTTGAAATCGATTTCTGTTTTAGAATTGTCTGTATAGAGTGAAGAATGTATGACTTAAAAATTCAATTCATAAAAAGTCAGAAAGCTATCCTTTTGGCTGGGTTGGTTGATTTGTTATATTGGGTTTTTTGGTGTGTTTTTTAAAAGAATTATTTATTTTATCCTAGGCTGTTTTCTAAACTTTTAAAACTAGTTTTTGGAATTGATGAAAAAAAATCTAGTTTGGTTTTATCATTTCATATGTTTTCTCACAAAATATGTGTTAGAAAAGTTTTGTATTCATTTTTATTTCTTGAAAAAAAAATACAAGGGAACTGTTAGTGTAGTATCTAACTGTATTGCGTTCTTATGTGACCACAGAAATGAACGAGTTTGTCAGTGAGCTGGAAGAGGATGTGGAGGGGATGCAGAGCATGATTTACGTGCTGCAGCAACAACTGAAAGAAACCAAAGAAAGTCTAGCTGCCGTGGAAGCAGAGAACAGCCACTTAAGGATGTTGCAGCCTGTGTCATCAGTGGTCAAACACGAACCAGCAGGCAGCAGCAGCAGCAGCAGCAATAGTGTGTCAGTAGCAGACAGCAGTGGTGGTGTGGGGACCTGCAAAGAGGAAGGCTGTGCCCCAGAGACTACAGCCTGCAGCAACAGGACAGACGAAGCCAGTGTGGCAGAAGGGACCAAGAATGTGGTACTAGGTAGCGAAGCCAACAAGGCACGAACTTCAGACTCCCCGCAGACAGCAGCAGTCTCCAAAACAGAGACTACACAACAAGCCTTAGGACCAGGGCTTATGAAGAGGACTAGTGGGAAGGGGGACGAGGAGGAAGGTGCTTCGCAACAACCCAACGGTAAGACAGCAGACTCCGACAAAGGTGAGCACGACTGTTCACTGGCAGCAGCAGAGTCCACCGACCTGCGGACAGACCAGGCGTGTGACACGGCGCAAAGTGTTCCTACAGCAAAGATTCCCGTGGACAGTTCATCACCGGAGCCCCCCGTGAAGGCAGATAGAGACAGCCGACCCGATGGGCCCGATGTTAAAACAGTAGTGACACCTGAAGCCAAGCCCATTCGCAACGGAGGATTGGAAGGGTTGGCAGCAACCGGTGGTGATGATTGAGGGGTGAAATGCCATAGTGTGTGTGTTGGTGTGTGTGTGTGGTGAGGTTGGATGATTGGTTTAGGCTCCTTACACAACAGTCTGTTTTGTTCCTGTGAAGTGGGGATGCATGTGGAAAAGGCTTGGAGGAGGAAGATGGGGAGAAGTGTTCACCGCAAAACCTCTGTAGATACTGGAAACAAACATTACAGGTAACACTGTTGCTAGCATTTGCGTATCCTGTCCTTTTGTCTAGCTGCAAGCTGCAAAAGATGAAAAATCTTTTACTTAAATTCCATACATAATCTGTTTGCCTCTCTTTCAGTGATGCATTCGCTAAGTAATTCTATTGAAATCACATTCATGGCTTAGAGTAAGTATACCTTAGTTGGGGTGGGTGGGGGAGGGCTTGTGTTTAAATGCTTTTTCAAGGTAGGCAGGGGTATTTTTCTTTCCTTTTTTGGGGGGAGGGGGGGTGTAATAGCTTGTTAGATTATATTCAAAAAATTAGATCAAGGACTACATGTATAAGATCATATAATAATGACAGAAAATAACTTTTTGATTTGGTCTGTCTCTTCAACACTGTAGGGGTAAATAGCAGCAGGCTTCTGAAACTAGAATTTAGACTGTCAGGTAATGAGGTATTTTTATGTACTGGTATCTCTGTAGGAATGCACGTGTACTCACACACACACACACACACTTTCACTACCTCACTCACCCACTCACTTTCTCTTCCATCTGCCTGCCTCTCTTTCTCTGCCATTTTGTGGGGGGGAGGGGGGATCGGACCATATTTTGTGATAACACACTTTGGAATGGAGCTGTGTCTGGGAGATTTGATCTCCGTGCCTTGATCCACAGTGCAGTGTGGTGCCCACATGCATCCCGTACCTGTTAGCTTGTTTGTTTATGAATGATGGACGGTCGGTTGGTCGGTCTTCTCCTCTCCTTGCATAAACTACCTGGCAGAAAATCCTTGATATGCAATTTGTTAACAGGTGTACTTCATTCTTGTGTTTGTATAATTTATATCTTGTTTTATGAGTGAAATCAGTTTTACTTTCTGGAGTACACCAGTTGCAGTGATTGGTGCAATGTTAGGTAGTTTTCGTGATTTTTTTGGCTTGAAGGAAGAAAGTTGATGATATTGCGTTTTTGAAGGGTGAAAAAGAAGTGTTTGCAGTTGTAATGAATTACTATTTGTATCCCTCAGTTACATGAAGTTATGCGGTAAACTTTCAGGGTTGGTATTGGGAAAGGGATATTTATCTGAACAGCAAGCAAGTGCTAGCAACACACATACACGCAAGCGCGCATGCATGCATGCACACACGCGCGCGCACGCACACACACAGATTACATAATAATAATCTCAAATCGGACAATAAAAAATCAGTTCATAAGATCACTCAAGTAAACCAAAAATAGAGGGGGGGGGGAAGATAGAAAGGCAGAAAATGGAATTGAAAACATTTGGGGAACTTGGCAAATCATAGTGTTTGGGAGTAACCAGCTTGGAGGGTGACTAGTGGACAAGACAAAGGCTAAGTCCATTCTAGGATAAAAGGGATAAACTGATTTATCCATAGTAGTACAGATGTCTGTTATTCCTCCACTCATCTCCCATGCAGATTTCCATTGCCTGTAGCTGTTAGCTTGCTCATTGTTGAGACTGTAGTAAGACTCGAGTAGGTGGGCTTGTTTTTCAGTTACAGCAAGAGTAAGCAAAAATAACCCAGTTTTTCTTAAAGAAATAGTTCCTCTCACTTTTACTAAATTTTAATTTAATGAAACTAGAAGCATCTTCCCTTAGGGGTATGTTACTAGTACATGTTTAATGTTGCCAAAGTTTGTGAAGATATGGGTTTTATTTTAAATGGTTTGTATAGTTTTGTGACTGAAAGAGAAGAAAAAAGTGTGTTCATTGGGGTGGGGGTGGTGGTGTTGATCTTGTTTTATGGTTTTTCAAGATGAGTGGGTGGGGGTTGCTTTGGTTTGGTTTTTCATCAACCATTTATATGCCTGATTTTGTATAGGATGAAAATAAACTTGGTTGCAAGGGGGATATAGCTCTAAGCTGTTCTTTTAGAAGGGGATTAGAGATGGGCTCTGGAGAGCTTCAAGTAGCTGTAGGTTAAGAGCTTTTGAACATTGTGATGAAACCATTGTGTGTAACGAGCCAGTGTGCTTAAACATGACTTGGTAAATGACCGTCCATCATTTTAAACATGTGTTCAGTGTTGGTTGGCCTTTACTGATGCACTAGCCAATAGATATGAAGTTGTTGGGGGGTTGTTTTCACTGTCTTGTTCATCCATTTCAGGAAAAGTGGAACTGTTTCTAGCGTTGATTGCTAATCATTTCCAACATGAAGGCTTTGAAATAATCCACGAGAGTAAGAATTCCTTGATTTTGTTGTTTTGCACCAATGTGCACAAATCAATCATTGGCAGCCTTTTGTGATTTCAGTTCAGGCTCAGTCAGCGATAAAGGCATAGTTTGTATATATATATATGTTAAGGGAAAAAAATTTAAAAACCAAAAGACTTTTTTGTTTTTATTTATTTATCAGTTGATTTATTTTCTTTGTATAGATGATTGTTTGAGACTTCTTGACTAAGGACTGTGCTAACAAAAGGATTGCATTATGTCTGTCTGTCCTCTGTGTATATACTAGCAGTTTGCAAGGGATTTTGTAATTTTGTATTCCAGTTTATATTTATTTCCATTCCTTTTTTCTTAAAATTTTTTTTTTTTTTTTTTTTTGCTTAACCTTGTCGAGTCTGGTGTGTTAATAAACAATTGCTGATACCTATTGATTGCATAACTGGACAACATATACAGTGTTTAAAAAAAAGGCCTGATACTCTCAGCCAAGTAACAGTATAGGTTGGTTAGTTTTTTCCACTACAAATGATCACTTTGCCTGGCCATGCATGTAGATATTTTAGCAGTATGCTATTGCTTTCAGTATCGTGATGGATTTTCTTACTGTTACTGGTGACATAGCTTGATGACATAGTTAACACAAGGAACAGGAGACCTCTGTGATCTCAGAAATTAAGGGCATCTGCAAAGATGCTGACTTGAAAATGTTAAGTCTTTTTTTTTTTTGGCGTTCTCACATATATAGGGAATTGTGGCCATTTTGGAAAAGCAAGCAAAACTTTCAGGTAGAAGAGACTTGTGTGGTGGGTGTAGGGTTTTTTGTGTGTATTTTCTTTGGTACTTCAGGCAGCTTGTGAAATGAAACTGGGTGGTAGGTTTTAGTGGTGGGATTTTTGTAGGTTATTGATGTTTGAATGTTGCTAGTAAAGTAATGATAGGCCTATATAATCACAGGTGACCCTGTAAACAAGCTATAACGCTTTATCTGATTTATACAGAATGCCAGATGAGGTTGCTAATTCATAGCAAAAGTGTCAGATGGTAAGTAAAAGCCAAGTGTACTTTTGTGGATGGATTCTCTAAGTTCTTCACAAGTTTGGAAGAATGACAGTTTATCACTGTTCACTGGTCCCGTAACCCGCCAGGGTCGTAGGGGCGCTGCATGGTGGACGAACGGTGGACCAGCTGGCTCCACTTAGCGCGGTCGTGGGCGAGTGCCTGGGTGACACTGAAGTCCTCCCCTGTCCAATCACGGATGTCGTCGGCCCACTTTCAGGAAAAAGTGGGCCGACAGTTTATATGCATTGCCAAATGAAGGAATGTGATGATTGCAGATGGGGGGAAACCTGTGTAAAGGTGTTGGTCACAGTGTTGTTGATTTAGTTTTATGGTTAATTTTGGCCGGTTGGGTGAGACAGTGGTTATCGAGAGAGGTATGTTATCACGTATACAAAGTGTCTGTACTAACCATGAAAGTTGACATTTCTCTGTCTCTTTGCCTCAACAGAAATGTACACATATGCATATGTCCCTTCCATGCTCAGACTTGCCCACTTACACACACAACATACATACATACATACATACACACATGCACACTAACTCACACACCCACATGTACACACACACACCACGCACAACACACCACCCCACCACACACACACACACACACACACACACGGCAAGTCAGATTCTAAGTTGCTGCCCACAGATGTCATAGTCTCGCATGGCAGATAAAAACATTAAATAAAAGGTTTTTCTTATTGCACTAATATCAGTTTCTTATTCTTCATGTCTGTCTATATATCTTTCTATATGTGTGTGTGTGTCTCTCGCACACACACACTTACACACATGAACACATAAAATCTTGCATACAGCAGGCTAAAAACAAAATATTGTAGGTGCTAAGTTTAACATCAAGTGAATTGTGTCGACACTTCAGTCCCAATTGTGTGCATCTTGTGTGTTATGTTTTGTTGACATATTTACATTTGTCTTGGAAAAAAGAAAAACAAGAGAGAGTACTCCAGGTGGAGAAGGGGGGTGGGGAGTTGAAATTATAACATTTTCAGAAAAAGGACAAAGTATTGTTTACTTGTTTTCTTAATATTATTTAAGATGTAACATACAGATGAGAGAAGAAAAAAGTCACTGCATGGAATTTGACAAAAGCCTTACCTAAATACTTAAGATATTCAGAAGAAGTTAACAACCACTATTTTGACAGCCTATAAGCTTTAAGATTGTTTTTATATTGATGAGTGTTTTCTCTTCTTCGTTGGTGCCGAAGTGAACATCAAAACAGAAGCATTTACGTGAATGAAATGCTCTGAGTGCTCAGTTACACGTGCAAGTTGATAATGCTCTGACTGTTCAGTTCCACAAGTTTTCAGAGCAAGTTATTGATGATACATTTTATAGTTGTGCCAGATTGAACACCTATAGCCTCTGTTACATTCATACATTATATGATTTTGGAAATTAAAAGAGAAATAGTGTGAAAATGTGTGGAGGTTTCTGTTTGTGAGAAGGAAAAAGTGTTTGTGTGTGTGTGTGTGATTTTATTTTTGGAATTTGATGTTTACTGATGTTACATTGTAATGCATGACTGTAGCTCATGAGCATACAGTTATATGCTTCCCTTCAAAAAAATAACTTAAATGCAGATCAGTGGTTCTTAACTTCAAGTTACAAATACTTAAGGATACCCATTCACAGTGAAAACAAATATATATATAATATAAGGTGTGTGTAACCCAGGCTCTCTATCCTTTTGCCGGGTACATAAAAAGAAAGTTTGGTTCAGGTACTTTCTAAAGAAAAAGACAAAATTGGAAATAGCTGTTGAAAGATTTCTTGATGTTAAAATCTCAAAAACTGAATGGTGGTATAACAATTAACAATGTTCCAAATCAAACTGACTCAAAGTCACAACAGGTATCTTTGTCGCAAATGGCAATTGAAAGATTTATTGATATTAAGATCTATACAAAAAATGTTAAAAATTGAATGGTGGTATAACAATTCAAGGTCCCTAATCAAACTAGCTTAAAAGTTACAACAGATGTCTTCGTCACAATGCAATGTTTCATGCTCTCAAAACAAACAAACAAAAGAACATGATGATAACCCAACAATTTGGTTGAGTAGCATAAACTACTTCTAGGCAACTAAGAACATGTCTTACTCTCTCATGATCAGCTGGGACTGCCAGCTGTCTCAAAAATTGACAAAGTGACCCAATGAAAATGTCCAGATCCCTACACCTTCTTCCTTTACTATCAAAATTGTGTACACATTTTAGTATTTTTCATACAAACTAAAAGTACTTTATAGACTTAAAATCCTAACAAAAACCCCCAACTAACATGCCCTTTTTTGTTGACTTACAACAGATGAAAGATTTTGACCCTTTTGGATGAAGTCAGAGTGCTCCCCGTGTCCATTTTTGTTGATGGCCCCCAAAAATTGTTCCCCTCTCCTGGACAAAATTTTTTAGGTGGGTTACATGTATTTATATACACGTGTGTGCGTGCGTGCGTGTACCTATCACACATATACCCAAATTTCAGCTGCTATCTATTCCATCCCAGATGATGCTAATTATAGCTGAAACTAGCCTCACTTGGACTTGGAAGGGGCTAATTTTAGCCCTGGACCCTTGACTGAGTTATGCTGGATTTGCACGCTGTGATATATATGTATAAGCGCTTTGATTTGTTCCTTTACAAGATTCAGCGCTATATAATTCCATATTTTATTATTACTTAGGGAAACTCTTATTTGTTTTTATCACTAATGAAATGCTTCCCCATTCGAACCCTAGGTACCCTCTATTAAACTTTTTTCCAACTTAACAAACTTCTCTAAAGATTTTTTTTTTTTTACTTCTTTGAATATGACAACATATTCCTCAAGACTACTATGAAGGTCATTTAAAGGGGGGGGGGGTTGTTCCTTGATATTGTCCTTGTTTTTCTTCTTTAGTCTTCATGTACACTTTGCCCCATTCATTCCACTTTACCATAATATTTGAAACTTTATCCTATTTGTCCCCTGTGCACTCATTGTGGAACTCTTTATTTCCATGTGCCTTTTATGAATTTTCTTTCATTTATCTCCTTCTACATTTTATGGGGACGGGATAGCTCAGTGGTCGGAGCACTCGCTTTCCCCCAGCCAAGTTAAGCAGCGTCGAGCGTGGTTACCAGTTGGATGGGTGACCGTTTGCGCGCCTTGGCTTCAGTACAGTTCCCCCAGTTCACCTCTTTAGGGTCAGGGAAGGTAAAGCAGCGAGGGAGAGGAGATGGGCGCCGCCCTCAATATGCTGGCCCTAGAGAAGTGAGGTCTCTGACGCCTCGCTCCCCTACGACCTTATAGGTTATGGGACTCCTTTACCTTTACCCTCCTTACATTTTATGAACATTTGCCCCCATTTATTTCATGTTACCTTTATGGATTTTCCTCCATTTATTTACATTAACGTTTTGCAGAATTCCCTTTACATTTTTCTGAATTTTCTTTCATTCATTCCCCAGCACCTTTAAATGAAACTTACTTCATTTATTTTTCTGGAATTTTTAGACTATTCCACTCACTTCTCTATGTCTTATTTAAAAGGTTTCCCAATTTTTTTCCCTGTAGCTTTTATGAGAAATCACCCTATTTATATCCATATACCTTTTATGAAATTTTTTCTGTTTCTTTACAAGAAGGAAGGTGGCAGGGCGGTTTAGTCGTTCACCTGCCTAACAAGTAAACTGTGAGGTTCTGGGTTTCATTCCCAGCCTTTCTCTTTCTTTCGAGTTTGACTGGGAAAACCTAACAGAATGCAGCTATCTAAATGGTGGGCAAGAGAAGTGGTATATGCATAAATCATGCCGTTGGTGAACCTTGGGGCTCTAGCTGAAGAAGGGAAAAAAAGTCTGATCCAAAGAGAAATGAAGTTGGAACCAAAGATGACACATGGGGGAAGTGCTTGTCAAATGAACACCAATGAAGACTCGAACCCGTAACCTTCTGTTATACTCAGATCACTAGTTTGAGTCTCTTGACTACTAGGCTACCCCCCACCACACTCTAGAATGTAAAGAGTTCCCCATGGCGATGCCGGGGCCTGTCAGTACAAATAGCATCCCCAAATTCTGTGCTAGATATTTCCTCTTTTCTATCACTCGCTTTGTTTCTTCCTTGTTCCTTTTCTTCCTGTCACCTCCTCCTTATCTGTTTTCTGCCTTCTTGTTCCATTCTCCTGCCTTTTTTTTCCAGAAAGACTTAAAAAGATAACAATTCTCTCTTATGCCGAAGTGGGATGCGCTGGGCCTGACTTGTCAGGCGCTTGGCAGCGTGACGCATTTTCACTCGTATAACATACAACAATAGTTACCTTCGACAAAGAAGAAGAATGTAAGAGCATGTCTGAAGTGCATGCTGGTAACCCTGTAAGCTGAGCTCTGAGCATTCTCCACTCAGTTTTAACAGTTGTGGGCAAGTTTTTATTGTCAAGAGGAGCATAACGTGAATTTCTCTTTCAGCCAGGCAGCTAACATGTTAGCCTCACTGCAAGAAGCAACAGTGAATTTTCTGCAGCAAAACCTTGCTCACTGGAAAGTTAAGCAGAAGCAGCAAAACTTGACGCTTCTTCTCATTAGTTTAATATCTATTCACTACAAGATGATTTAGGGGATGGAATAGCTCAGTGGTCAGAGCACTCGCTTTCCTCCAGCTAAGGTTAAGCAGCATCGAGCGTGGTTACCACTTGGATGGTGACCGTTTGCGCGCCTTGGCTTCAGTACAGTCCCCCAGCTGTAAATGGGTACCTGCCTCATTCGGGTGAGGGACGGTAAAGCAGCGAGGGAGAGGAGATGGGCGCCACACTCAATATGCTGGCCCTCTTAGAAGAGAGGTCTCAGATGCCTCACTCCCCTACAACCTTATAGGTTATGGGACACCTTTACCTTTACAAGGTGATTTTGACAATGGTATGTTCACGTTAAAGAATGTACAGTAAAAACATGAGGGGAAGGATGAAGATTGCCATGGATGTTGATAAGTCTGTATTATGATTACATTTACAGGAACTCTCCTAGTAGAGACTGGAAAAATACTTTCTGCAACTGATACTAGGACGTGCGACTTCGAATCGTACAGAACATTTTGGATATGGAAAATGCAACGTATGGCGATAGCAAAGCAGTAAAAATCTTGTACCTTCTTACTATTGTGTAAAGAAAAATCAAGAAATTCATATAATGACAACAATAAAATTAGAAAGATATCGAAAGATGGGGGGTGGACAACACAAAGCAGGCGACTCAAAACAGGATTTTTGTGGTGCGAAAACGGAATCATACAATCACAAACACTGGCGTTGGTAGTGATCAAAGCTGTTGTGCCAAACAAACTGGGTTGGATCCGTGATGAGTGCCACAGCGGAGCTCAGGTAGCACCATAGACTTCCCTTGCCGGAAAACTTGAAGTCGATGCTTCGGCAGCTGTTGCTGGTGACGCAAAAGTTGAAGCACTCCTGCAGTGACGTCACGCTATATATTACGTCATTACCCGTAGCCAAGTAGAAAGAAGGATAACGGGTGAAGTTTGCAGCCAGGCTCTCAGCAGCACAATCTGGGCAGACGAAAAATGGACTGAGATGAGATATCGGTTAATTTGTTGACAGAATTGCTGGATAATGATAAGTAAATGCCGGAGAAGAACATAGAAAGATGGAAGGAGGAAAAAAGAACGAGGAAAAGCTGTTAATTTCACAAAGACAAAATGAAATGAGCACCAAATAATAAAAAGCATGTAACATAAAAACATCCCCCCCCCCCCCCCCCCCCCCCGAGTAATTTGAGTGCCTTAATATTCTATAACATATAAAGATCTTCCTCTCCCCACCCCCACTCTCCCTCTCTTTCTCTTGCCTCTCTCCCACACACACACACACACACACATCAGCCCCTAATCCATAATCAGGGCAAGGGCTGGATTTTAAAAAAAGTGTGAATGCTTATCTGTAGCCCTTGAAAAAATTAAGATCCCCCCCCCCCCCCCCCCCCCCCCCTCTCTCTCTCTTCCCCTGTCTTTCTCTCTCCGTCTCTCTCTCTCTCTCTCTCTCTCTCTCTCTCCCCGTCTTTCTCTCTCCGTCTCTGTCTCGTCTTTCCTTCCGTCTCTCTCTCGTCAGCACAGGAGTGCTTATTCCATTATCCTCGAAATAAAAAAAATATGTAAATACCTACCTAGCACACAGGTTGCAGTGGAGGCGGAATAGTAGTAGCCGGGACTGCAGACACAGGTCTGGCCATAGCAGCCAGTGTTGGGGACGCTAATGCAGTCACTGTGGGATGAACAACCAGTACTGCTGTTGGTTGAGGCTCCTGAAAGTGACAGGGGATTCGTAAACTCTGTGTGTGTGTGTGTGTGTGTATGTGTGTATTTGGGTGTGTGTGTGTGTGTGTGTTTGGTTGTGTGTGTGTGTATTTGGTTGTGTGTGTGTGTTTGGTTGTGTGTGTTTGTCTCTGTCTCTCAGTATGTGTGTGTATGTTTGGTTGTGTGTGTATTTGGTTGAGTGTGTGTTTGTCTCTGTCTCTCAGTGTGTATGTGTGTGTGTGTGGTGTGTGTGTGTGTGTGTGTGTGTGTGTGTGTGTGTGTGTGTGTGTGTGTGTGTGTGTGTAGGACAAACAAATAGATAGAGAAATAAATAGACTTTAAAAAAAATTCTTTTATATCGAGGATAATGACAGAGTGTGTGTGCGTATCTGATTTTTTTTTTATACGGTTGAGGTGTGTAAGTACCCCTACGTAAAACAACCCCCACCCCCAATGTATGTTAATTATAGTAGTATGTGGATGTTAGTACTGGCAATTTGCCCCTTGTTTCTCTCGTTTGCCCCATTTTCTTCTATGAAGAAAAATTATATTAAAAAAATTGAAGAAAAATGACACATGTTTCACCCGTGAGTAAGAGATTGCACGTATTAAAAAACAACAACCAACCAACAACAAACCTCAAAGCGAAAGCATCCCCCCCCCCCCCCCCCCCCTCTCCCAACTACCATGGAGCTCATCGACTATTAATAATCAAGACCGATACTTTTTTTCTTGGTCGAACTGAGTGCAACTATTGTTGTCTGTCAGATGAGCGAAAGTACGTTGTGCTGCCGTTCAGCGCCTGACAAGTCAGGCCCAGCGCATTCGACTTTGTGAGAATTGTTATCTTTTATGTCGTTTTGGATTTTTTTTTTTAAAAAGGGGGGGGGGGGGGGGGGGGGGGGGGGGGGGGGGGCAGGAGAGTGGATGAAGAAGGCAGAAAAAAGACAAGGAGGTGTTATGAAGAAAAGGAACAAGGCAGAATGAAATAGGGAATTCATAGCACATAGTTCATAGAAGATATTTCATTTTCATTTTTCATTTATACCACGCGTGAAATTTGGGCTGCTCTCCCCGGGGAGAGCGCGTCGCCACAAGAGCAGCGCCACCCTTTCTTTTTTCTTTTTTTCGATCTGTATTTGTTTCCCTATCAGAGTGTTTTTTTCTAAGAATTTTGCCAGGGACAACTCCCTTGTTGCGTGGGTTCTTTTACGTGCGCTGAATAATTTTGTGTAACACACGGGACCTCGGTTTATCGTCTCATCCGAAAGACTAGCGCCCAGACCACCACTCATGGTCTAATGGATGGGGGAAAAGTTTCGGGCCCAAACGGGATTTGAACCACTGCACACTTCCGACCCGGACTTTTCGCTTTCTAGACAGGCGCGTTACCTCTAGACCACCGATCCATAGGGGGGATGTTACTTACACTGACAGGTCCCCGGCATCCCTATGGGGGGAGCTGATACTTTTATAACTATGAATGAAACGTTAACTGCATACGCACCGCTTTTGTTCTTTGGTACCACCTGTGCGTTGTTGTTCCATCTTGAAAACACTTGGAACACAGCAGCCCCTGGAGATTCACTGTAACTTCCCATCCGCAGACTTTGAAGATGTGCCGAGTAACCTCGGCAGAATTGGGCGGTTCCTGTAGTAGACTTTTTCACAACAGAAAAGGCCCAGCATCTTGCGTCTGTTGTACAGGAGACAGAACATTCTCGAAGACTTGTACTGCGAGTTTCCCAAAGCACGTGATCTTCGTACAGTTTGTCTCGAACGGTGTCACTTTTTAGGCTAACCGTGCTTTGGAAATCCCCGTGGGCTGTCCATGTAGTGGTGGTTACTAGAAGAACCAGTATGGTGAGCATGTTTTCCGCCTTTATGTGAAAACTGAGATCTGAACAGGCGATTTAGTATTCCTCCTCACGTCACCTGTAGTCCCTTGGACCGTGGGGGCTCTAATGAAGATTTTGCAACCAGCTTCCTCCACTCCCTGTGGTCCTCTCTTTCCGTGGCAAATCGTTCCACTCAAGGCCAGTCCACTCTCTGATGCTGTCTTCCCATCGTTTTCTCTGTCTGCCTCTTCGTCTCCCTCCTTGTACTGTTCCCTGTAGGACAGTTTGCTTAGTGTATGAAAAAGGCCAATTTGTCATTTATTTGTTTCTTTATTCTTTCGTTTATATATTCATGCACTTTTTGATTGGTGTGCGTCTTCGATTTTACGTCTGTTCACTTTAAGTGATATTAGACGAGAGGGGGAGGGGGGATGATGAAGCGAGGGCTTTAGAGCAAAGAGATAAGTGTGTTTTCAAATGTTGTAAATTTGATTCCAGTGGTTAACGTTTTCTTTTGGCTCATTGAGCGCTGAATGGGAATGTCCATGGATAATATATAGGTTCCTGTTTCAAAAGAAAAATACTGCATGAACATCAAGAACTAATGACTTGAAGATGTGAAAATTTTGTTTAAACGTTTGCTAGATCTCGTTTAAAATGTACAATTTGTTCAAACATTGGATAGATCTCATTTAAAGCCTATCATTTTGTTTCAACATTGGATAGATCCTGTTTAAAATCTACAGTTTTGTTTCAACATTGGATAGATCTTGTTTAAAAACTATCACAAAACGACTTGAAGATATAAATATAAAAGAATTGTGGTTCTGCCTTCGGGATAGCAACAGCGTGGAATTGGCTCACCTGAACTATGACTACTTCTGGCAGCAATGACTGCACAATTAAATGTGCCAACCTTTAAAACTGAAAACACAGACTAGGCCTACTGGATTATCTATCACCTGCAGTATCTCAGTACGTCTCAACTTCAACTGAAGCTGTCTTGAGTAAGAACTAAAATACCATAAAGATATATTAATAAGTGATATTGTAACTTTTTTTCCCGATCAGATTTTCAGTTTTTCCCATTGTGCAAATACGAAGTGATAAGATCACACCCATAGGCTAAGAATGCTGTAACAGTTGACTCCCTTGAGTACAAAAGCACGATGAGAATGATTTACAGATCTCCAAAAGTCGACTAAAACCCATATAGATCTAGATATTTAGGCTTAGTTCCTTTCTTGTTGAAATATCACCCCCTTATTTCGGACTTGTAACAGTTTGTGATGATTTTTAAGACATCTTCTCTCTGGTTTGCTTTTTACACCGTCAGATGAGTTTGGGAGAAATAATGGTATGTCCTTTCCAGCTCGGCCATACAGCTTAGTTTGCAGAATGACATCAACTTACTCGGCGGGCCCAAAAACGCTAAAACTGCTTGGAGCAATACTAACAGGTTCAGCAGTTCTGCTTCTCTGGTCAACTTATAATATTTCTGGTAATAAATCTGCAGAAACTGTGTATTTGTATGAGTTTGTGATATTGGCAAGTTGACTATAAAAAGATCTATAGCCAACCAGCAAGAAATGAGAATTTGGTGTTCTTTCATAAGAGAAAATTGCAGATCTTGGCATTGATTCATTCCGGTCTGTCTCGATTGATCGTCGCCGGAGTCCAGCGACTTAAAACAGTGGACACAGTGCCAACCGGTGCTCCAAGAACCGCTGTTATTGTGATCACGGGCCTAGGTTTCTGTACTAATCCATCATCAAAAATGCGGGCTCTAACCCCCTCTCGCTTACAACCATCTAGATCTAGTCTTATCACGCAAGTCTGCTATGCAATATATATAAATGAGTCCAAAGTTTTCGTGACCTTATCTTGCCCCCATAAAGTCGCTCAGTTGATCTGAAAGCTTTCAGCTTATGTGACAGTAGGCTTACCAACTTCAGTTATGCTGTTTTAAGAAACTGAATTGATTGAACTGAGAGAGAGAGAGAGAGAGAGAGAGAGAGAGAGAGAGAGAGAGAGAGAGAGAGAATGACAATGACAAATTCTTTTATTTCGAGGATAATGAATAAGCACACATGTGCTTTTTTACATCCAGTCCCCGCCCGTTAGGGATACATCTTAATAATAATAACCCAATACTTATCATCATCATCATCATCAGACCCGTGACCTTGGCGGTCGTGGGGGAGACATGAAAGACGATGCCGTGGTAAGCCTCCTCCATCCATCTCGGTCCTCGGCTCTGCGCAGTAGTGCCGAGTCATTCATCCTGGTCCATTCTCTGATGTTGTCCATCCATGACTTGTTCTGTCTTCCCCTCCTTCTGCCACCTTCGAGTGTTCCCTGCAGTACTGTTTTGGGCAGAGTGTTGTGGCGGGTGACGTGGCCGAACCATGTCAGCTTTTTCTTCTTGACGATGGTGAGAAGGGGTTCCTGTGGACCTGCCAGCTGTGTTATTTGACTCTTGACAAATTCATTGGTCTTTCGTTCTCTCCAAGATATGCCCAATACTTATACAGTCTCACAATAAAAACAAGGGGAAGAGAGAGAGAGAGAGAGAGAGAGAGAGAGAGAGAGAGAGAGAGAGAGAGAGAGAGAGTGTGTGTGTGTGCGCGTGCTATTTTTATTTATTTATTCTTTTATTTCGAGGATAATGGAATAAACACATGTGCTTTTTTTCCCGTCCAGTCCCTATGTGTATGCACAATGGCCTACTCTTTCACAAAGCGGAACGGATTTTAACTAGTGCCAAGATGTTCTGCGTGCTTTCGCACACGGGACGGGTTTATAGTCTCATCCGAAAGACGCGCGCGCGCGCGCGCGTGTGTGTGTGTGTGTGTGTGAGAGAGAGAGAGAGAGAGAGAGAGATTTGTGATGATTCAGGGGAAAAGATGACCTGATACAGTTATCCCCTCTTTGTTGACATCATGGCCGACAGGACGATGGTAATGACAATTACGAAATTTGCACACGTATAATTCCTTTTAATGCTTTTCCAATTACAAAAATAGAACACAATGCCATTGCCCAACACGATTACAACATACGGACAATGAAACAGGGCAAAATGGCTGTTCGTTATTCTCGTCTTTCCACTGAAGATATGATGGAATCGGGAGTTGGGCCGGGTGGCACAACCTTTGATTTTACGTCGCCGTTTACCTACTCCAGCGGTCCAACGTCGACCAGGAATTACAAGTCGGCGTTTACCTACGCAAGTGACAGTAAAATCCAGCTCGAGAATGATGTGTCGTTTGAACCTAGTGAGTTTCTTCTTTTTTTTTAAAGTGCTTAAACGAATTCCCCCCCCCCCCCTCATCTGAGCAGCTCTCGCTCTCGCTGTGTGTGTGTGCGTGCGTGCGTGCGTGTGTGTGTGTGTGTGTGCGTGCGTGTGTGCGTGCGTGCGTGTGTGTGTGTGTGTGTGTGTGTGTGTGTGTGTGAGAATTGGATAGAACATGACAATATTTATTCCTACAGTACTTGCTTCTAGTATGAAAGGTTCTGATAAAATCCCATTCACGTGAATATTATGATTATGGATTACAAAACTTCATTCATCTCCTCCTAGTTCCATGCCTATCATGACACTTTGGTTGATAGCCATCTGAAGGTATCACAATATGTCTAATTGGTTTTGCTCGTGTGTAAGTGTCTGTAAAACTTTGTGTACAATGTTACCTATTTATATAGAGATGCACAAGTAATCAAGTATTGTTGGTTTTGAGTCAGTGATGCCATGGATTTAAAGTCCATTGCACCATGTTAGCAAGACCCTTTTTTTCAAATTTTTGTCTTTTAATGTTTTATTGTTGTATTTATTATCAAAAGTTTATATTGTGCAAAGTTTTTGTGCAGTGAAGTTTGCCTCTTACACCTGTAAAATGTCAAAAAGTACTTGGTGCTTTGTACTATATTGTAGTCAGGCAGTACTGGTAATTTTCCATTTTCAGTAACATGTTGTATAGATTATCCAAAATTGAAGGGGGAGGGAGGAGGTGGTGGTGGTGGAGGGGGGGGGGATGGCAGGAGGTTAAGACATTTGCCTGCCAACAAGTAAACCATGAGGTTCTGGTTTTGATTCCCAGCCTCGCCCTTTCTTCCCAGTTTGACAAAAAAATCAAACAGAATGTTGAAAGTCCCTCAAATGAGACTCTATACTGAGGCCCCTGTTCAAATTCACGCAGAACATCTTGCACACATTAAAAGTAAAACCCATTCCGCCTTTTGGAAGAATAGGCCATTGTGTGCTGGTTGGAATGGATGACAACTCCCCACCCCCCAAAATGCATGCACTCAGGTGTTGTGTTTAGACACTATCCCCCAAGTCACAATGCGGCTGCCTAAAAGGGCTAAATGGAAAAAAACAAAAAACAAACCCCCCACCAAAATTACAAGTTGAATCATCTTTAGAAGCAAGTGACAAGCTAATCAGAGCATTACAGAGATGAGATTTAATTTTACAGCCATGGTCACTGCACATTCAGTGTATTTTTTGTCTTGGGAGTTGTTTCATGATGAAACTGAGCATCATTGTTTAAGTAAATTTATATATTTATATGTTAGTGTTTAGAAGAACAGTTAACTATGTGTAGTTATTACAATTTTGCTTCTGGTTTATTGCAGGTAGCAGAACTGCTCTGGACAAAGCCTGTTACGTGATCCTGAATGCCATCATCTACGTTCTGTTTTTTGTCACCTTCCCCATTTCTGTTTGGTTTGCTGTCAAGGTAATTCATGAATTCTTCAAACATGACACGTTCAGTCTCTCTTTCTTTTTCAGTTTCACTCTGTCTCCGTCTCTTTGTGTAGCATTTTTCCATTGTGCAACTATGAAGTGATAAAATCACATCCATAGACTAAAGAGTACTAAAGTGGAAATCTTCGCTTTTTTATTGCTATTATAATATAATGGACATGAATTGAGCATTCATCTCTCTCTCACTCTCTCTCTCTGAGTTTCTCTGTCTCTTGTTTGGTACTGTTAGTCTCTGTTTTTTCCTTGTTGTTCCCCTTCTCCTGGACTTTCTTGATTTTGTTATTGGTTCTTTTGTGTTCCAACTTCTGGACTTTCCATTCATTATTTGCTCTACTTGGTTGTGCCGTTGCAAAGAATAGCCTCAGCTCATGTATACATGTATAAGAAGTAATCATCCACAACAGACTGATCTCTTAGATGTTGAGAGTCTCACTACTAAGTAAAATTAAGCGTGACTGCCAAAGTGGGAAAAAAACAATCTTTGAAATGTAACTTCACGGTGGCTGAAAAGTGTGGTAGATGTAGTTGACAGCAGAGAATGACCACAGACTGTGCAGGAAGGTCTTTTTCTGTGACTGACCTTGGCTGAGTATTAAAATGAAATAGATCTTCATAAGGACTTTCCAGAATGCAACAGTGTCTGATTCTAAGAAGGATGAAATTGTAACAGAGAAGCCACTTTATTCTTCACCTTCACTTTCACCTATCTCTTTAACTAGTCTTAGTCCCATGGTCCATGGGGGTACCAGTGAAGATTTTGCAACCAGCTTCCTCCACTTCCCAAGGTCCTCTGCTTTCTGTAGCAAATCATTCCACTCAAGGCCAGTCCACTGTCTGATGTTGTTTTCCCATCATTTTCTCTGTCTGCCTCTTCATCTCCCTCCTTGTATTGTTTCCTGTAGGACAGTCTTGGCCAGTCCAGATGTTCCTGTGATGTCCTGTACCGCTATAGTTTGTGTTTTTTCACTGAAGTCAGGAGCTCTTCATATGGTCTGATGGTGTTTTTAATTCTGGTTTTCACTTCCTCATAAGTGATGTGATCTCTGTATGAGATACCAAGTAGTTTGTGAAAGCATCACATCTTCATTGCTTGTCTCCTTTCAATGTCTGCTGTTATGGTCCATGTTTTACTTGCATGCAAAAATATGGACATGATCAAGGAACGCATCAGTCTGATTTTGAAGCAGATGGTGATCTTGTCATTCCAGAGGACTTTCAGTTTAGTCACTGCAGCTGTGGTCTGGGCTATCCTGGAGAGAATTTCAGGTTGTGATCGTTATCAGGTACTATAGCTCCCAGATATTTGAAGCTATGGACGGTCTCAATTTTCTTGCTGTCTATAATTATGTCGGTGCTGATGCCATTCACACTGTATTGACTCAGTTTAAATTCATGCACACCGTGTTGACTCAGTTTAAATTTATGCAAAATAAAAAGGGAAGGTGGCATTCACCTGCCTAATATATAGTAATAAATAAACCTTGAGGTTCTGGGTTCGATTCTCAGCCTTGCTCTGTCTATCCACTTTGGCGAGAAAATTGAACTGAATATCAAAGTCCTTTGGATGAGACTATAAACCAAGCCCCTATGTGTAAATGCACTGTGAACATCTTGCACACATGCTAAGAACCTGTTCTGCCTTTCAGAAGAGTAGCCATGCCATTTTATGTCAGTAGGAACAGATGACAAAATTTGAAAAATGCATGCACACAGGTGTCTTGTTTAGACACTATCCCTGAAGTCAGATTGCGGCTACCTAAATTGTGTGCTGTATGTTGTGTGTGTGTTTGTTGGGGGGGGGGGGGGGGTAAGGTCACATATGCAAAAATCTTACCTTTGGGTGAACCTTGGATTCTAGCCAAAGAACACCACCACCACCAACAACAACAACAAAAAGCAGATGTAATTGTTACAAATGATTCTCAACAGTGGAGGGTTTTAAGAAATGGTTCTACTGTGTATTGTTGATTGTTGTGCAGATGGTGCCAAATTTTGAGAGACTGGTGGTATTTAGGTGGGGCCAGCTGTACCAGACAAAGGGACCAGGTAGAAAGTTTATGTGATGTTCATGTATTAAATACTCCCCTGTGAGGATGCTGGGGTGCCTGTCAGTATAAATAGCATCCCCACATTCTGGAAATGATGTGCTAGAAATTTCCTCTTTTCTATCACTCTCTTTGTTTCTGCCTCGTTCATTTTCTTCCTGTCACTTCTTCTTGTCTGTTTTTTGCCTTCTTGGTCCATTCTCCTGCCTTTTTTCTAGAAAGACTTAAAAGATAACAAATCTCCTCATGCCTAAGTCAGATGCGCTGGGCCTGACTTGTCAGGCGCTTTACGGCAGCGTAATGCATTTTCACTCCTATAACACACAACATGAGTTGCTGTCTGAGCGTTTGATGAGGAAGAAGAGGAATGTATGAATACATGTCAACAGCGATGTGGCAACCACAATCACTCCAGTGTTACTGCTCCTTGAGAAAAGTGACTTGACTTGATTCCATTTCTCTGAGATTTATAACTCTTTGGGAAGTTGTTAGAGCTCAGTGCTGACTTTTTCTGGTAGTGTGTCTGAGTCCATTCTGTTAAAATCCATGCTAGGTAATATTCATGTCATTCGTGCCACGAGCTATTGTTTGCATGTGTGTGGGTTTTTTTTTTAAAAAGTGCATAGAATGTTTTATGTGTGTTATCACATGGTACTTTGGTTTATTGGTATTCTAGGATGCTACTGTATAACAAAATGTATATTTGTGAAAATGGCTATAATGTACGATTTTTTGTTCTGTGATTTTTTAATGACAGAATTAGGGCACTTTTTCTCAATTTTTGAAGGGGGAGCTATTATTGTTCGTAGGAGAGGACAGAGGGAACTGTTAATGGATTGGCTATAAACTATCATAAAGTTACACACACACACACACACACACACACACACACACACACACACACACACACACATACAATTCAGCAAAGTGAGTGTTTGATTTGACCAAAAAAAAAAAAAAAAAGATTATGTTATAAGAAATATATTAAACGTAGTGACCAGTCCAAGTGGAAGCACAGTTCTTAAAATACCGACTTTATTTCCCTGTGCTATTCAGAAAGATGACGCCTGAGGAAGATTATTTAGCTGACAGAGATAACCCTGCAAACTAAGCTGTACAGAAGAAGAGAAGCTGCAAAGGACTTGCCACTGTTTCTCCCAAACACATCTGATGGTGTATAAAGCAAGCAAGAGAAGAAGAAAGATGATAATTGTGTTATGTGCAGTACCTGTTATTACAAGAAAAGCAAAGAGAGGGAGCTTGTGCCATGTGATATCCTTTCTTGAGGGATTTCATTTTGCTTTTTGCTTACTGGTTGCATTTTCTGTGCAGGCATGGTGTTTGTGATGCCTTTAGTGGATCGCTGCCACAAAGTGGACATCCGGATGAAAGCCTTTACTGTGCCTCCACAGCAGGTCTGTGGACATTCGGTTTTTTCGTTTTTAAAAATTGTATTTTGAGGATAATGGAATAAGCACTCATGTACTACATACACACACGCATGCATGCACACACACATGCACACACTTTTCGGAAGAGTAGGCCATTGTGTGGCGGTAGGAACGGATGACAAAATTGACAAAACTGCATACACATGGGGACTGGATGTAAAAAGCACGAGTGCTTATTTCATTATCCTTGAAATAAAAGAATAAAACACACACACACACACACACTCACACACGCACACAACATACAACACACACACACACACACACACACACACACACACACACACACACACACACACACACACACACACACACACACACACACACACACACACACAATATATATATATATGGGACGGGACAGCTCAGTGGTCAGAGCACTCGCTTTTCCATTCTAGGCAGCGTCCAGCGTGGTTACCACTTGCATGGGTGACAGTTTGCGCGCCTTGGCTTCAGTACAATCCCCCAGCTCACCCAGTTGTAAATGGGTACCTGCCCTCTTTAGGGTCAGGGAAGGTAAAGCAGTGAGGGAGAGGAGATGGGCGCCGCCCTCAATATGCTGGCCCCTGGAGAAGTTGAGGTCTCTGATGCCTTGCTCCCCTACGACCACATAGGTTATGGGAACACTTTTACACCTTGCCTACATTTGCATCTCATGGACTGAATTTTTCACCTGTTGTATATATTCGTTCCTACCAGGTGATCACAGGTGACAGAGCTATCATTGAGGTGGGAGCGGAGGTGTACTACCGTATCGCCAATCCAGAACTCTCCATCACAAACGTTCAGAACTTGGATCGGTCCACGCGAGTGCTGCTGCAGACCAGCCTGCTCAACAGGCTGGTTACTTTGCCATTGAACAGGATTGAGGGTCAGCGTAATGCTGTAGCTCAGGATGTGCAGGTGAGTTGGTGTGTGTGTGTGTGTATGTGCTTTTTTTTCTTTCTTTTCTTTCTTTTATTTAGAGGATAATGGAATAAGCACTCATGTCCTTTTTTTAAAAATCCTGTCCTCATATAAATGCGGTTTTGTAAATTTTGTCATCTGTTCCAATGTGTGTGTGTGTGTGTGTGTGTGTGTGTGTGTGTGTGTGTGAATCATTAGTTCTTTGTGAGTAAGACAGTAAAAGAAAGAGGGGTGTTTGGCCTCAAAACATGTGTATAAATGTGAACTTGCCCCCCAATTTTTTTTTTTAAATTCAGTTTTCTTGATATGTTATAGAGAGTCATGAAACTCTTTTCACCAGGTTGTTGTTTTCATTTTCATTTTATGGTGACAGTGATGGCTGATTGGTTGGTTGTTTCTCATAATCGTTCTAATGCTTTTGTGCTGATGTTTTGTTTCACTTGAACTCATAACTCCAGTTAACTGTGAACAGACAAGTAGTGACAGATTTTTTTCCCCACTGTCCCTTCCAGAGATGTCTTAATGGGGATCATAATCAGGAAATGTGTGTTTGTTAAGAAATAAATGGAGAAGTCATTTTTTATTGTGATTTTTTGGTGTATTTTTTTCTTTGACAGGAAAAGTGCAACAAGGCCTCCGCAGCTTGGGGCATTGAAATATGCCGGCTGGACATGTACGTGAAACAAAGTTGTCGTGTGGTTTCTGTTATCATTTCCCTTCTGTTTTTCCTCTGTGTGTGTGTGTGTGCGTGTGCATGCATGCGTGCGTGTTGATTGGTTGGTAGTTGTCGTTGTCTTTGATTTTGCATCTGTTCACTCTCAGTGATATTAGACAATGTGTGTGTTGGTTGTTGTTATAGTATCTTCAATTTCATGTCTGTTCACTCTCAGTGATATTACACAATGTGTGTATGCATATATATATCTATATGTATATGTATATATAAATATGCGCGTGCTCATGCACACATGTGTGTGTATGTGTGTGTGTTTTCATTCATTCTTTGATTTAATGTCTTTTTACTATTAGTGATATCAGACAAAAGGGAGACATAAAGGAGAAAAGCAGATTTTTGTATGTGACTGAAAGTTTGTGTTTTGTCACTTGTTTGTGTGTGGTAAGAGAGGATCAAGTCCGAAAATGAAATATAACTATACAAACACTGTCATTTTTAGCAGTAATCTTACATACATGTGGGGTCGGGATAGGTCAGTGGTCAGAGCGCTCGCTTTCCCCTACCAAAGTTAAGCAGCATCGAGCGTGGTTACCAGTTGGATGGGTGACTGCGTGCCTTGGCTTCAGTACAGTTCCCCCAGTTCCCCCAGTTGTAAATGGGTACCTGCCCTCTTTAGGGTCAGGGAAGGTAAAGCAGTGAGGGAGAGGAGATGGGCGCCGCCCTCAATATGCTGGCCCCTGGAGAAGTCAGGTCTCTGATGCCTTGCTTCCCTACGAGCACATAGTTGGGAACACTTTTACACCTATCTTATTACACTCTTACACAATTATCGTATGGACAAGAAGTTTATTTTAGTGCACCTAAATACTTACTAAAGAAGCTTCAAAGTGTAGACTGCAAGGCATATAGACTCGCTCTAGGTGTACCATTTCATGCCTCTGCACTTGATACATATAAAGAAATTGGAATGTTACCACTTGATGAGTACCGACAACTTGTATGTGCCAAATATATTCTTAGAAGTTCAACATCTGAAAACTTTGCTTCAGAAGAAATAAAAGTGAGGTCTGAAACAGATTTTCCCAAAAGAGCCCGAAACATAAGCTCTTTGATGACTATAAGTACCTACACATCAGATCTTTATGAGCGTTCTGACATTCTAAAATATGATGTAGACCCACAAAGGGCAATTCCAGTTTGTCCTGTTTGGGAAATGAAGCAAGCTCACTTTGATGTTGACTATATCAACATGAAAAAGAATGAAAATCCAAATATAATGGCAGTTAATGTTCATGCTTATTTACAACAAAATTACTGTCATTGTCTTAAAATTTATACAGATGGCTCACTTTTAGATAACCATCAAGCAGGTTCAGCATTCGTCATACTGGCACTAAAAATAGAAAAGTCCTATCATGTTGGTAAAAATCGATCTGTTTTTACAGCTGAACTGATCGCTATTTCATGGCTTTGAATTTCATTTTAGATCATCCATACTCTTTCTTTCATATATTACTTTGTGTGGATTCAAAATCATTATTATATGCCTTAAAGTCTATAACTTATAAGCAATCAGCTAAACTTATACTTGACGTCAAATACTTCATAAATCTTCTGTGTTTAAGAGGAATTCATGTTTCGTTTTGCTGGATTCCTTCACATATAGGATTGTTTTCTAATGAGTGGGCTGATAGGGCTGCAAAGAAAGGTGCACGTAATGAAAAGGGGTCTACAGTACTGCATGTCCCTCTATCCATTGCAGAGGGTTATCAGTTGTTAGAAGAAGCATCCTTTAAAAAAAATATAGAAAAGTATCAGCAAAACAATTGGCTTTCACATTCAACTCTGAGTGTGAATAGTGTAATTGAATACATTGAAGACTTAGAGATTCATACAAATGCTGTAAAAGAAAGACAACTCAAGGCATTATTTTTTAGGATAAGATTAAATGCATTTACAACAAAATTCAGCAAGGATGTTAAATGCTTATGTGGTGAATATATTTCAAATACTCATATCATACTTGAATGTGAGAAGTTAAAACCTCATCTCCCTGCCTTTTCTGAGAATTCCATTGAAGAAATTTTGAACAATGTTAAGTTAACAATTGATATTGCTAAGGGTTTATTGTTAAGTCCTATAGAGCATTTATTGTAGTTATTGTAGTTATTTTTTAATTTCAATTTAAAAAAAAAATTTCTGTTCTTGATTTGTTCATGTTAAGAATACTATTTCCTTTGTTATTACTATTTATTACACACACGAGCGCGCATGCATGTAGGGACGCACACTCACACTCACACACAAAGAGTAGATCTCTCTCTCTCTCTCTCTCTCTCTCTCTCTCTCTCTCTCTCTCTCTCTCTCTCTTTCTCTCTCTCTCTCTCTCTCTCTCTCTCTCTTTCTCTATCTCACATATTTCAGTTTCTATTTAAGGATTGTCTGGTATCACTTTAAGTGGAAAGACGTTAAAATTGAAGACTTACTTACTTACTTTTACACCTTTACCTACATTTGCATCACATGGACTGAATTTTTCACCTGTTATATATATTCGTACCTACCAGGTGATCACAGGTGACAGAGCTATCATTGAGGTGGGAGCGGAGGTGTACTACCGTATCGCCAATCCAGAACTCTCCATCACAAACGTTCAGAACTTGGATCGGTCCACGCGAGTTCTGCTGCAGACCAGCCTGCTCAACAGGCTGGTTACTTTGCCATTGAACAGGATTGAGGGTCAGCGTAATGCTGTAGCTCAGGATGTGCAGGTGAGTTGGTGTGTGTGTGTGTGTGTGTGTGTGTGTGTGTGTGTGTGTGTGTGTGCTTTTTATTCTTTTTTTCTTTCTTTTTTTTTTAGAGGATAATGGATAAGCACTCATGTCCTTTTTTAAAAATCCAGTCCCCATATAAATGCGGTTTTGTAAATTTTGTCATCTGTTCCAATGTGTGTGTGTGTGTGTGTGTGTGTGAATCATTAGTTCTTTGTGAGTAAGACAGTAAAAGAAAGAGGGGTTTTTGGCCTCAAAACATGTGTATAAATGTGAACTTGAATGTACCACCCCCCCCCCCCCCCCAAATTTTTAAAAAAAAATTCAGTTTTCTTGAAATGTTATAGATAGTCATGAAACTCTTTTCACCAGGTTGTTGTTTTCATTTTAATTTTATGGTGACAGTGATGGCTGATCGGTTGGTTGTTTGTCATAACCGTTTTCGTACTTTTGTGCTGATGTTTTGTCTCACTTGAACTCATAACTCCAGTTAACTGTGAACAGACAAGTAGTGACAGATTTTTCCCCCACTGTCCCTTCCAGAAATGTCTTAATGGGGATCATAATTAGGAAATGTGTGTTTGTTAAGAAATAAATGGAGAAGTCATTTTTTATTGTGATTTTTTTGTGTATTTTTTTTCTTTGACAGGAAAAGTGCAAACAGGCTCGCAGTTGGGGCATTGAAATTGCGGCTGGACATGTATGTAAACAAAGTTTTGTGGATTTTTTTCACTTCCCTTTTTTTTTCAGTTAGTGTGTGGTTTGGTTGTGTGTTTACTGTGTGTAGGTGTGTTTGTGTGCTGTGTTGTTGTGTGTGTGTGGTTTTTTGTGTGTGAGTGCAGGCATGTACTTTGTGTGGCTTTCAGTAGTCTGTATTTTTTGCTTTACTGACTGGAAATGATCAGAGTCGTATTTTAACTGAAATTGATGGAACGCTATAGTCAAAGTGGTTAATCACTCCTACTATCCTCTGCGTCGCGGGTTCGATCCACGCTTCCCATCCGGATGTTAGTGTCCTTGGGAAAGAACGATTACTCCTATTTTCCCACTCCTAGCCCTGTACAAGTGGGTTAACAGCTCTGCTGGGGGTACTTTGGCAGTCGACTGCGTCCTGTCACAGGGGTGGTAAAAACCATCTGTTCGCTAACGTTACAGAAACCGGATAAGCCCGGCTATGGGCCTTCTGGCTCGAAAGAAATACTTCTACTTACTCTATAGTCCTCTGCATTCGCAGGATTGACCTTCCAAGTTTTTTTAAGCTTTACATTACAACTTTGTTTGAACTCTACATGCTTTTGACTGTGACCTTCCTTACCTGTCAACAATAAGTCTTGAAACACGTCATGTACATGTGTCAAGTATCTTTTTAGTTGGAATTTTTGAAATTTCAACGGAAACAACCCAGTATACAGAGGACATGTAAGAAAATCAGCCAGTGGGCTAGTTTCAGAGTTAGATTTATTTTTTTTTCATGTTGTTTTTTATGGTGAGTGAAGGATGTATTTGTGCATTCATGACTGTCTTTTCTTTGACGAATATCCAGTCGTTACTGAACATATGGCGCTATGTCAAGTGTAATTCACCTACTATCTCGCTTCGCAGGATTGCTATAGTTTTTGCTCATATTAAGTTTGTTTGAAACCGAGATTGCTTTGCCAAAAGCTTCAAACTCATGTACCTGTGCAAGTGCTTTTTAGTTGTGATTTTACAATCAACACAAAATCCATAACAGGGCATTTAAAATCACGTAGATTCAGTTCAGTGTTTGGACTTAATCCATAGGATGAAGATGCAGTCACATCCGTGCAGCTATAGCGAATAAGGTGAGGTTTACATTCAACAAATTCAAGTAAGCCAATGCAGGTTGCTTATTTTCTTCATGGATAATAATAAACACATGGAAGACGATTGCATGTTAGATCAGAATTCATGTCATGTTGGGCGAACGGAAACATGCACACACACACACACACACTGAAAACCGAGCAAAACAAAAACAAACATGCATATCAATGAACCACAATAAAATGGACTACCACATCACACATCATCTACACAAAAACACACAAACACACACACACACATGCAGACACACACACAACACATTAAAAAACACACCAAACACACCACTCACACACATAAGCACGCATGCACACACGCACGCACACACACATTAAAGAGAAAAAACACAACACACACACTCACACACATCACGCACAACACACACGCATACGACTCACAATACCACCACTCACACACAACACAACCCACCAACCCACACCCCCAACCACAAACCACACACCCACCACCCACATACCCACACCTAAACCTTTTCCCCCTCTGTTACAGGCTACTCCTACCCCACAGAACCCCAAGCCTCCAAACCTATCCCCACCCTGGTGAGCCCCGCCCCAGTGGCTTACGACACCACCACCACCGCCACCGCCACCACCGCAGCCTCCTTCAGTCCCTCGCCCGCAGCTGGATCGGCAGCCGGGGGCGATGCAGGGCCTGCGCTAGCCGGGGTCCCTGTGGTGTCGGTGCAGGAGATCCTGCAGGCGGCCCAGAGTGTGCTGAGCGAGGGGCTGGTGCGGAAAGTGAACGCGGTGTACCAGTTCCAGCTGCATGGGGAGGGCGGGGGTATGTACTTCGTCGATCTGAAACACGGTGAGTTGGGGGAGGCTGGTGTGTGGGTAGGTTTTGGGGTTTTGTGTGTGTGTATTCTTTCTTTTCTTTCTTTGATTCTTTTATATCAAGGATAATGGAATAAGCACTTATGTGCTTTTTTACATCCAGTTATGCAGTTTTGTAAATTCTCGTCATCTGTTCCCGCCGGCACACAAAGGCCTACTCTTACGAAAAGCGGAACAGGATTTAACGTGTGCGCTAGATGTTCTGCGTGCGTTCGCACACGGGGCCTCGGTTTATAGTCTCATCCGAAGGACTTTGGGGAGAGTGGAGTGTGTGTGTGTGTGTGTGTGTGTGTGTGTGTGTGTTGTGTGTATGTGTGTGTTTTGAGGGGCAGTGGTGGGGGTTGTGAGTGTGGGGGGATTGTAGTGGGGTGGGGGAAAGTGAAGATGTGTGTGTGTGCGCGCGTGTGTGTGTGTGTGTTGTGTGTTTATTTATCTATTATTTATTTATTCTTTTATATCAAGGATAATGGAATAATCACTATGTATATGTACTTTTTTACATCCAGTCTTCGTGTGTATGCGGTTTTGTAAATTCTGTCATCTGTTCCCACCGGCACACAATGGCCTATTCTTACGAAAAGCAGAACAGGATTTAACGTGTGCGCAAGATGTTATGTGTGTGTTCACCACACGGGACCTCGGTTTATATTCTCATCCGAAGGACTTTGGGGGAGAATTGAGTCTGCACTGATGTTAACTCCGGGGGAAAATATCCCCTTGAACGGGAATCAAATCCAGGTCATCAGGTTGCGAGCGCAGTGTTCTGACCACTAGGCTATCCTGTTCACCCTCCCCCCACCCCATGTGTGTTGTGTAACAACAATAACAACAATGAATAACAATAACTTTAATTCAGTTTTTGCTGGTCAGATGTGTTTCTGCATTGCTCTCTCTAATTTGTTAAATAATTGTTAATTAACGCAGTTGTGCGCGTGTGTGTGTGTTTTGTGTGTGTGTATGTGTGCGCATGTGCGCACATGTACCTGTAAGAGGGGTGGGTGCATCACTGTGTTATATTATGTGTGTGTGAGGGGGAGGTACTTTTTCTTTCCTTTTCCTTTTTTGTTTGTTCCATGGCTAGAATTCTGAGGTTCATTATTGGTGAGATTTTTGCCTATATGACTGTCCCCCCCCCCCCTCCTCACCATTAAGGTAGCTGCATCCCAACTTTGGAGATACTGTTTGGAATGATTTTGAGCTACCAATGTTGCCAGGACAATCAGGAGGTACCTCCCTGGACTTCTCCAGTTTTCAACTGTCATGGGTTCTTTTGACATGCACAAATTCATAAAGACATGGGTCTGCATGACTTGACATTCAGTTCATTTTTCCTGTCAAAACTGGGAAGAAAGGGCAAGGCTGGGAATTGAATTCAGAACGTGAGGTTTTACTTGTTAGGCAGGTGAACGTCTTAACCGTCCTGCCACCTTCCTTCTTGTGAGCTTGTACAAATATGTGAGCATAAATGTGTGTGTGTTTATGCATGTCAGAACACATTGATGATAAGTGTATGTACCTATGTTTACATTGTTATGCGTGTATATGATCATGCATGATATTTTTTTATTTTTTTATTTTATATTTTATTTTATATCTCTTTAAGTCACAAGATTTCTCTGCGTGAAATTCGGGCTGCTCTCCCCGGGGAGAGCGCGTCGCCACAAGAGCAGCGCCACCCTTTTTTTTCTTTTGGTCTGCAACTGTATTTGTTTCCCTATCAGAGTGGCTTTTTTCTACAGAATTTTGCCAGGGACAACTCTCTTGTTGCCGTGGGTTCTTTTACGTGCGCTGAAAATTTTGTGTAACACACGAGACCTCGGTTTATCGTCTCATCCAAAAGACTAGCGCCCAGACCACCACTCATGGTCTAATGGATGGGGGAAAAATTTCGGGCCCAAACGGGATACGAACCACACACACACCTGACCCGGACTTTTCACATTCTAGACAGGCGCGTTACCTCTAGACCACCGATCCATGATAAGTGTATGTACCTATGCTCATATTGTGTGTGCATATAACAATGCGGTTGTTCATGTGCACATGCATGCATGCACCAACAGAAGTGCACTCTCCTACTGACACTCACTTTGCGTCATGATAACGTGTGCAGGCAGTGGTAGCGTAGGAGATGGCGTCTGGCCAGGAGAAGAGGCCGATGTCACCCTGATGATGTCAGTGGACGACCTTCAGCAGATGCTGTGTGGAAACCTCAAGCCCTTCCAGGCCTACATGAGTGGACGTCTGCGTGTTTCCGGAGATCTGGCCACGGCTCTTCGACTGGAGGTATTCGTCGACAAGATCGTTGCCCAGTCCAAGACAAGATGACCGTGAAGGGACGTTGACGCTGTGATTGTCTGAACAATGGACAGTGTGACTCTCTGAACAATGACTGACCTTTGATACTGAGTGGAGGATGTTTCTTATCGGTAAAATTGGAGGCGTAGTACCTCTTACTGCTAAAAGAAATCAGGTTCTGAAATTTCTGGGTAAATGTTCAGACATGAACCATCTTCTTTGTGTGACCCAAGGAGTGGACATGTGCAGTGTTTGTGCTCAGAAGTACAGTTTCCTTTGCTCACTGGTTGTTGAGGGTTTGTCATCATGTCCATTTATGAGTGACGGGATTATGGATTCATGAAGAAATCTGGGTTGATATAAATCTCAAAAGATGTTGTATGTTGTTTTCTTAAACATTCTGTTTTTCTTCTAGTTATTCCTTCATTTTGTACAAATTACAGGTGACGCTTTATTGTGAAAATTTGGAGGGGGGAGGGGGCTTTGGTCCAAGCATTATCAATCTTTGATTTACAAAATATTTTCTTTATGCAATTTTCATACGTTTAACAAAATTTTTTTAAAAGAAGGTATGAATATTCACTCCCTGCAGGGAGTGGAGGAAGCTGGTTGCAAAATCTTCATTAGTGCCCCCACAGTCCAAGGGACTATGGGATAGGGCAAGGTCAAGGTCATGAATGTTCTTTGCATTAGATGACAAGTGGTATTGTTCCTCAACATAGTTGAAGATATGGAACACTGATGAAGAACCTACAGACATATCAAGACGATAACGTCCAAGTCTGAAAGACGAAAGTGATAATCTCTGTGTCCAGTATGGGGGGGACTATAGAAGAAGCCGGTGTGATGTTTTGCAGTGTTTAGTACACTCTTGTGTACGGGATGGTGAAATGAAAAACAGATCTATTGTGTGCCTGGATACAACAGCTCTGAAGCCCTGTTTAGACCCATATTTGTTTTGTTGTTGATGTTTTTGTTGCTGTTGTTGTTGTTGTTCCTCAGCTAAAGCTCTGAGGTTCATTATTTTGCATATGTGACCATTTTTGGCCCACCATGAAGGTAGCCACATTCCGACTTCAGGGCTGTATGCTGTGTTGCGTAATCCACCTAAGGCTGACATGAATTACGGGATCTTTAACATGCATATTTGATCTTCTGTGTATATCACAGCGCACAAATCCAGCATAACCCAGTCAAGGGTCCAGGGCCCAGTGCTAAAATAAGTGTGCCCCTTCCTTTTACCACGTCCAAGTGTGGTCAGTTCCTGCTGTAATCAGCACCAGCTGGGATGGGATGGATAGCAGCTGAAAGTGGGGGAAACTGAAAGGTGTGATATATACATGAAGGGAATTAAGGCACTGGCAGGTCTGCACTTGAAGTTGACCTGGGAGATCATAAAACCCCCTGCCCTTAATTCACCAGATGACACTACCGAGATTCAAACCCATGACTTCATGGACCCATGGGATTGAAGTCAGATGGTCTTAACCACTCGGCTATGGTCTCTGCCTGACCAATGTTTGTGTGTATGTTTATTGTTTGTTTGCTTGTGTTTCTTTGTGTGTTTATTGTTTGTTAGCGTATGGTTTTGCTTATTATTTATTTATTTATTTACTTATTTATATCACTTTAAGTCACGTCAGATTTCTCTGCGTGAAATTCGGGCTGCTCTCCCCGGGGGAGAGCGTGTCGCCACAGAGCAGCGCCACCCAGCGCCATCTTCTTTCTTTTCTGTCTACAACTGCATTTGTTTGTTTGTCTTTACTGACAACAGTGGCACTGATATTTGGGATTTCAGTGGAAAATGTGAAGAGAATGCCACTTGCTCAGATCGGGTGAAGTGGCATTCCCCCCCCCCCCCCCCCCCCCCCCCTCTATATATGGAGTGAAGTTTTCATAAGTCTGTCAGGGTTGTGGAGCTTGGGGCCCTACTATAGTGTAGATCCTTGGTTCAAACACTAAAATGACGTTCCATCACATAATGAGTTACACTGCACCATAGGTCAAGCTTTGGTTGTTAGCATGTTATTGATTTTCCTTGAATAGGCTATTCAATACCAAAAAAATCAGATTGAAAATCGGACAGTTCTATGAAAAGTTATTACAACTTGAAATGATAGACTGCAGGAAGTGACAAAATGAGAAACTGACAAGTTTTGCATCGTAACAGGTGGTCAGAATGAGGGCTTGGATGTTTTTAAAGCAAAAAGGAAACATCATTATGCCTTGATACTTCAGTGCAAGGTAAAATAATGGCTATAGTTTTATAATCCATCAAAATCTCAAAATCAACAACCTGACCCCCACTTGGTTTGCTTTCTTATGAAAATGAAGTTTGAGCCTTCATTTATGATGGATGTGTTAACTGTTTGTGATTCTTGCTGTGATAGTAGCATTTTATTTATATTCTTGCTTTTAAAAAAAACCAAAACTTGTACTGTTTTAAGACTATGTATTGTAGCAGGAAAGTTCTGAAAGGTGTAAACTTTTTTGGTGAAATGTATGATTCAGGTTTGTGTGAATATTTAAACATTTTTTTCTGTTGAGGAAAAAAACGTTAATGTAGAATTTTGAGTTGTGTATACTGTTATGTACAGCTTGTTGTGTTTGTTCATTGTTTGTTGTTGTGTTTTAAGATATGACTGCACGTATTTGATGTAAATATTCTTCAATGTGTTTGTGGATACTGTTGTATTTTTATCTCTATCTGTTTCACTTATTTATTTTAATCTTTTATTCTTTTATTTTGAGGATGATGAAACAAGCACTCGTATGCTTTTTTACATTTGGTCCCTGTGTATATGTTACTTAGTAAATGTTGTCATCATTTCCTGTCATGTGTGCATGCATGTGCGTGTGAACACTCCTCTCCCCTCATTTGGCAAATACCATCTGATGAATTAAAGGGGATGTTTGGCACCCCCAAAATTTACAATTTTTCATACTTTTTGTGATTCTTAGTTGGTGATTTTGTGAGCTCGAATGTTTGTGTGTGTGATCAATTTTCACTACATAAAACCTGGAAATCATCTGATGTTTTGCAATAAAAATCATTTAGATGACCTACCCACTGTGTTCTTGTTTGATGAAGTTGACAAAATACAGAAAGAAATGCCAGCAACTTTCTCACCATTTTTACAAGCATAAGGCCTCACTCCACCTTTAGACTGTGGATCATGACTTTTTTTCAGTAATTAGTATTTTTTTATTAAAATTTTTATTCATATATTCATTTTTATTTTAGTTTTAGTTTTTGTCTGGATCAAGACTTAGTAGTGTCTTCTATAGAGTTGAAGTAAGAAACATTTTGGCTGATTTTCACATTTTTTTTAAGTATGAAAAAAATTTGCTGTGTACTTGTCTTTTTTGGGGATTGAGGACATAAAGCAATACCAGGTAGTCACGAGAAACTTGGAAATAATAATCAAATGAGGATTGCTTGTGGGGGGCAGGATAGTCTAGTGGTTAGAGCGTTGAGCTCATGATCTGACAGCCTGGATTCGAGCCAACTCCATGAGCTTGTCAGAGACTGTCAGCTCTTTCTTCCCTTGACGCCTCAGACGGTACAAGAGTACGAATAAACTCAAGTAAGTAAGTACAGACACCACTCTCCCAAAAGTCGTTTGCATGAGGTCCTGTGTGTGAATACATGCAGAACATCTTGCACGTATGTAAAAAAAAAAAAATTCCACCTTTCAGAAGGCCATTTCTTGCTAGTAGGAATGGATGACAATATTTGAAAAAACCACAAACCCGCATGTACTAAACATGTCATGTTTTGACGTCATCACTGAAGTCAGAATGTGAGACTGATGTTGAGATGGGATGGTTGTGATATTGTTTTGGTATGGATCCCAGGGCAGGTGGGAATTCGGGGGCAATGAAACGGTTGACCAACTTGCCAGGTGTGCCACAGGGAAGGATATCTTCATGTCTACCGTGCCATACACAGATCTGAAACCTAAAAGCAAAGGTTACGCACAGTCTCTCTGGCAAGAGGAATGGAATGCTCAGATAGACAATAAACTTTTTCAGATTCGCCCTAACCTGAAAGAAGTTCTCCCTCTTTGTGTCAAAAACCGATGGGAAGCAATAGTGCTCAACAGGCTACACACGGGTCATTCTCACCACCCATGTTCATTTACTTAAAGGAGAGGGAACCCCATGGTGTGTGACTTGTGATGTGCGGGTAACCATCAAGCATCTGCTTCTGGAGTGTCAAGATGTCCAGGATATTAAGCACAAGCATTTTACTGCAGGCTCCCTGAAGATCCGTTTTCATGATGTTCCACCGGACACCATTTTTAACTTCCTGAGAGAATCTGGCTCTTTCTTTCTGATATGAGTGAAAGTGTTATAGTTGGTCACTAAGAGCAAGGTTGTTTTAAGGAATCTGGTTTTTGTTTTTATCTCTGTATGTGTTATTGATGCAGTTTTTCTCACAACGCGGTGCCCATCCTGGCTTGACCCTTATGGTTGACCAGGGCGTTGCTACAAGGAACGACAGTAGAGTTGGTTTTATTCCCTGTTTTAATCTGTGCATAGTTGCGCAGTTTTAATCTGGGATTAAAAATGTTACGAGGTGACAGTCCTAATGTGGCCTCTGTGGTTGGCGGGGCTGTAAACAAAGGATTGGAAGGCAGAATGCAGCTGCCTTGATGGTGGGTAAATGGTCACATGTCCTTTGCTTACATATCAGAACTATCCCACCTTCTCTAACCCATGTCCTATCACCCTGCTAAAGTATACGACCTGTGTGAGTGAGTGTGTGTGCTTTTGAAAAACATTTGACTATTGAAATTTTATTTCATAGATTTTGTCTGCAGCACACCATGTTTGTAATATCTGTTTGTTTAAACTATTCATTATTTATCATTGATTGCATGACTGTGTAAGATTAGGTTGAATGCATGCGCTTTGATTTGTCTTTGCAAGATATAGTGCTATATAAGTTCCATTTATTATTATTATTATTATTATTACTATTGGTGAAACTTGGCACTGTAGCAGAGGGATAAAAAAAGAAGAAGATGCTTTTCATACCTTTCTTTTCTCCTGTAGGGATGCTGGGGGCCTGTCAGTATAAATAGCATCCCCACCTTCTGGAAACTCTGTGCTAGGAATTGCCACTTTTCTATCCCTCTCTTTGTTCATTGTTTCTTTTCTTCCTGTCACATCCTTCTTGGTCCATTCCAGAAAGACTGTAAATATAACTATTTACCCCACACCGAAGTCGGATGCGCTGGGCCTGACTTGTCAGGTGCTTAACGGCAGCGTAATGCATTTTTGCTCATATGACAAGATAACAACTGTTGCTGTCTGAGCTTCTGAAGAAGAAGAAGAAAAATACCTTTTTTACTCCCCCCCCCCCCCCCCCATTTTGATTATGCAACTTACCACATCACTGTTTAAGTTCTTCATATCAACTAATTTATCATAGTACAACAATTATTGGATTAAGTAGAGTGTTCATTGTTTTTCAGTATTGCATGTTCTGCAACATTGGTTTTAGATGTAGAACATAGGTGCTTTAACCCTCTTGTCCCCGATCCGGCCGCAGCCGACAGTAACGGAGGCTGCCGCTAGATTCCAATACGACCGCAGCCGACAGTTGGTGCTGCCACGTGGGCAGTACTTTTCCATCACACACAGATCTCGTGGTTTTCACACTACGTGTCTGAAAATTGGTGGGGCGATGCAGGGAGGGTGCCAGAGGATGCCAGTGATAAATTTAGACCACTAACATGCCTGTAGTGGGGAGGGAAGGAAGAAATAACAGCCAGCGACCGGAACGCTTTTCAATGGTGCAGCGTGGCGGAAAAAAATGGCGTTTTCTTTAGTAGCAGACGATTTATCTGATTAGCCAGACGATAAATTGAATGTTATTGTCTTGGAAGTAGAAACATTTGAACGAGAATTGTTAAGTGAGTCCGATATTAAACGATTAGGAGGAAGAGGAGGAAGGAAATGCTGCAGTTAGGGAGAAGAGTGAGCCAGAAAATAACGTGCTACACAGCACATTCCTGACCTGTGCTACACACAGGGACTGTGGAGAAATTTGACCTCCCGGCCAGTCCGCGGCATAGACACCTGAAAACGTGATGCCTTTTGACTGTTTTCTCATTATTACCACACTTTTGCTTTGAAACTGCAATGGCAGAAACGAACAGATATGCTGATAATGAAAATAGCAAGAAGGAAAATAAAATAGGTCTCCGGTCTGCCAAGGTTCAACAGGTGAGAGCAATGGGTACACCCCCCCCCCCCCCCCCCCACACACATCCATAATTTTTGCTTTTTGTGATGTGATGTGACCCTGTGCCACCACTACGACTACTTTAGAGACTACCAACATTAAAATTTTGTAGAGTTACAGAAGTTCTATGTTGTTTCGAATTTGTCACACCTGTGCTGTGACAATGGTGACAGTGTGACAGTCATGTACAATAATACACTTCTGTACACTTAACAAAAATGTGGTAGCACACGCAGATATGAACTGCAGTATATAGGTCACATGTCGATTGAATATGACTTGTTTTCAAAAGAAAAAATAGTTAAACAAAACTTCTGTCTCCTCGAGACATACCATAAAACAGCAGGTGCTATGGGGACATTGTGTGACGCATCCTTGAAGTACTATTGCACATAACCATTGGTAAACACATCAGCTGGGTATCACTTCCTTATTCGACATTGATATGCTTGAACGATTGTCAAATCCATGCAGGTTTTGCTGTTTTATCATATATACCATATTTTTACCTGTGATTGGTGACAAATAAGGTGATCGGTGACCAGATACATAAACTTGCGCCTAAATCCAAGTACAAAGACATACCTAGCTTGTGACAAAATTTCAGCTTGATAACTTGACATGCACACACACAATTGTCTTAGGAGTAAAGTAAGTCAGATGGAGGTAGAAAACCTTCAAAGAATTCAAAATCTACAGGCAGTTTAGCTCTGTAGAATCCAACAACAAGAGGGTTAACTTATCTTATTCATATTGTCATGACAATTTTTGTTTTTTTTAATTTCTACTTCACTTATTTTAGTGATATTCTCATGATAATATATATATTTTTTATTTCTACTGTTGCTAATTTCTGGGTTTTTGGGGGTTTGGGTTGGTATTGATGTTTTATTTGTGTTGCTGTTGTTGTCATAATTGTTGTAATGGTATGATAAATTAAAAAATTTTTCATTCATACTGACATGCATATATATAACTACACACTTGTTATTGAGTTACTGAGATAGACACACACAGACACACAGGTAGACAGACAGACAGACAGACACACACACACACACACACACACACATGTGCGCGCTCTTGACAACACACACACACACACTCACACACACCCACACACCACACACACACACACACACACACACACACACACACACACACACACACTCTCTCTCTCTCTCTCCTCTCTCTCTCTCTCCTCTCTCTCTCTCTCTCTCTCTCTCTCTATGTGTCTCTCTGTCTGTCTGTCTGTCTCTTAACAGAATAGATACATATCTGTGAATAAGCCAACATGCTGACTGTGTGGTGTGTGAAAAAAAAATCTCCATAAATTCCCATCACTGGGTTGGACATGTAATTTGTCTCTTTGACTGATTGATTGGTTGATTGATCGATTGTCTGATTGATTGACTGTTCTGATGGACGGGATAGCTCAGTGGTCGGAGCACTCGCTTTCCCTCAGCCAAGTTAAGCAGCGTCGAGCGTGGTTACCAGTTGGATGGGTGACCGTTTGCGCGCCTTGGCTTCAGTACAGTTCCCCCAGTTCACCCAGCTGTAAATGGGTACCTGCCCTCTTTAGGGTCAGGGAAGGTAAAGCAGCGAGGGAGAGGAGATGGGCGCCGCCCTCAATATGCTGGCCCTAGAGAAGTGAGGTCTCTGACGCCTCGCTCCCCTACGACCTTATAGGTTATGGGACTCCTTTACCTTTTTACCTCTGATGGATTTTCTGATAGGTTGAATTATTGATCATCTGGTTGATTGATTGGTTGATTGATTGATCGTCTGATTGGTTGACTGTTGTGATGGATTTTCTGATTGGTTGAATGATTGATCATCTGGTTGATTGTCTGATTGATTGACTGATCGATTGTCTGACTGATTGATTGACTGATTGATGGATTGATTGATGGATTGATAACAATGTCAAAACTTCATTTGATTCTTTGTCAGATTAATGGACTGATTGTTTGTTTTTGTTTCTCTGAGGTTCACCAATGGTAAGATTTTGCATAGGCAGCCTTTTGTTGTTGTTGTAACCCACCATTAAGGTAGCCACATCACGAC
>CM054145.1:10123966-10160451 GCA_028751875.1 Rapana venosa
GGCGCCGCCCTCAATATTCTGGCCCCTAGAGAAGCTGAGGTCTCTGACACCTTGCTCCCCAACATCTACTGAGGTTAAGGGATTGATGATGATGATCCTTTTTTGTTCCTGGGCTAGAGCTACGAGGTTCACACCAATAGGGAGGTTTTTGCGTGTGCGACTGTTTTTGCCCATCACTAAGACAGCTGTATTCCGACTTCGGGGACGACGTGTAAACACGATACCAGTGTGCATGGGTTTTGTAAATGATTGTTGCCATTCGATCCTGCCGGCACGCTATGACCTACTCTTTCGAAAGGCGGAACGGGTTTTATTAACATGTGCACACAATGTTTTGCGTGCGTTCGCACACGGGACCTCGGTTTATAGTCTCATCTGAAGGACTTTTGGGGGGAGTGCATTCGGTACTGATGTTAACTCCACGGGAAAAATCCAGTGGAACAGGGGCCTCAGTGGTGGCTCAATCCCGGGCTGTCAGATCACTAGCACAACGCTCTAAACACTAGGCTATCTCTCCCCCAGCTGTTGCTGCTGCTGCTGCTGATGATGATGAGGATGAGGATACTGATGATGATGATGATGATACTGATGATGGTGAAGAAGAAGATGATGATGAGGAGGATACTGACCATGATGATACTGATGATGATGATGGGATGGGATGAGGGGGACGGGATAGCCTAGTCTGACGACCCGGGTTCGATTCCCATTCAAGGGGATATTTTCCCCTGGAGTTAACATCAGTGCAGACTCCACTTTCCCCCAAAGTCCTTCGGATGAGACTTTAAACCGAGGCCCCGTGTGCGAACGCATGCAGGACATCTTGCGCACACGTTAAATCCTCTTCCGCTTTTCGTAAGAGTAGGCCATTGTGTGCCGGTGGGAACAGATGACAGAAGTTACAAAACCGCATACACACGGGGATTGGATGTAAAAAAGCACATACGTGCTTATTCCATTATCCTCGATATAAAAGAATAAAATAAATATAAAATAAATAAAATGATGATGATGAAGATGATGGTGATGATGATGGTGGTGGTGATACTGATGATGATGATGATGCTTCTGCTGCTGCTGATATTGATGATGATATGATGATACTGATGATGATATTTATGAGGAGGAGGAGAAGAGGAAGAAGGAGATGATGATGATGATGATGATGATGATTTTTAATCACCTGATCCAGCAGACAATCAGAGCCGTGAAGAGAAAGAGGAAACCAGCCCCCACCCCTATCGACACCCCGATGATCAACTGCAGCATGCGTTTGTCGTCTGCAAAAGGCAGAGAAACACAGGTTAATTTAACGGTGAAGTTTTAACAGTAACTGAAAACCCCCCAAAGTAGGCCTATTGGGGAAAACTGAGAAAATGACTTGAGAGACACAGCCTACAGTTGAAAGAGAGAGAGAGAGAGAGAGAGAGAGAGAAGAGAGAGAGAGAGAGTGTATGTATTGTATGTATGTATATATATATAATTTATATAATTCTCTCTCTCTCTCTCTATATATATATATATGTATATATATATATATAGAGAGGAGAGAGAAGAGAGAGAGTAGTATATGTATATTTATACATATATATATATATATATATATATATATATATATATATATAAAATTATATATACAGAGAAAGAGAGTTTATTTTTATTTATTCTTTTAATGGAATAAGCACTCATGTGCTTTTTTTTTACAACAAGTCCCTTTGTGTTTGCAGTTTTGCTAAATTTTATCATCCCTTCCTACGGGACACAATGGCCTACTCTTCCTAAAAAGCGGAACGGGTTTTAATTAACGTGTGCGCAAGATGTTCTGCGTGCGTTCGCACAGGGGACCTTGGTCTATCGCCTCATCTGAAGGACTTTGGGGAGTGGAGTCGGCACTAATGTTAACTCCAGGGGAAAATATCCCCTTGAACGAGATTCGAACCCGGATCAGCAGATCACGAGCACAATGAGAGAGAGAGACAATGACAAATGACAAATTCTTTTATTTCGAGGATAATGAATAAGCACACATGTGCTTTTTTACATCCAGTCCCCGCCCGTTAGGGATACATCTTAATAATAACCCAATACTTATACAGTCTCACAATAAAAACAAGGGGAAATAACCCTTTTCAAACAGCTCCCCCCCAACAACCCCCCCCCCCCCCCCCCAAAGCAAGCAAATAAAAGAAAACCATAAAAATACCCCACCCCCACCCCCAAAAAACCTTAACCAAAACAAACAAACAAACAAAAGAGAAGGAAAAACCAAACCAACAAAGATGATAAAAAAGAGAAAAACAGACAGACAACAACAACAAGAACAAGAACAACAACAGAGCCAAGAAAAATAACACAACCAAACTTAATAAGTCATAAAGATAAACATCTACACATTGTCAAATGGTACACATACTTGTTACACATAATTATAAATCAATTAATTAACAAACAAGATCATTTCAAATAACAATGAAATATTTCACTCAAACTCCCATTCAATTAGTGAAAAATCAAGAAATCGAAAAATCAAATGAATAAAAAAACCAATTAAACAAGAAAAAAAGACCCACAAAACACTCCCCTTCCCAACACCCCCTCCCTAAACAAACAACAACCCCCAAAAGTCCAGACTAAATACAAGCGTGCGCGCGCGCACGTGCACACACAACACACACACAACACACACACACACCACACACACACACACACACACACACACACACACACACATATACACACACATACACACACACTTACGCACGTATAGCCACGCATGCACACCACACACACACACACACACTCTCTCACACATACACACTCACACACACATAATACCACACACACACACACACACACACACACACACACACACACACACACACACACACACACACACACACATCCTGGATACATATCCATTCGCAAGACATTTCCTCACCTACAAGATAATAGACACATGTCATAATTATCAAAATATCATAACCGTACATTTGTACAGACAAAACCAGGAAATAAACATTATTTGATGTACGAAGACAGCAAGCCACAAAGCATCAAGAAAAATGACCAGTCTAACATCAGCTATTTCAACAATAAACACACAGAACTGCTTTCTTTCCGCTCTCATCTGCACACACTGTGAATGGGCGCTCATTACTACTCACTGACACACACACACATACACACACATATACACACACACATATTCATGCATGCGCAATCCTATATACACATTATTAGAATTGATACAAAAGTCCACAGAAGTAATGAAATTGTCCAACAGAACATTGCAAATTAACAATCCATACCATTCTGCATTAACAACAAAATACAACCCAAACTTCATTTTAAGGGGGAAAACTCAGACAAGTTCATTGTTAACAAAATCAAAACAAGCAAGGGTACACACACACACACACAATTATAATTCAAAGCAAGCTCACTAATGTCAGTTACAGAGAGAGAAGAGAGAGAGAGAGAGAGAGAGGAGAGAAGAGAGGATGAAAGAGAGGAGGATATTTGGTATAATGCAAGGGAGGATATATTTACTTTGTTTCCAACAGATCAATTGTGGATTTTTATTTTTGATGCATTAAGTGGATGAAAAAATGACTTTTGAAGATTGTTAATGATTGGAGTTGTCTAAATGAGTCAGGAAGGGAGTTCCACAGCACAGGGCCTGAGTAAAGTAAGCTAGATTTGAACAAATCTATTCTTGGGATTGGGACACATGGCTTTTCGGTATTTCTGGAATGATTCATTGGGAACTTGTCTTTTAGGATGAGGGAAAAGTTCCTGTCATTATCTTAAACATCATGATGCCTTTGTTAAATCTTAGTCTTTGGTGTAGGGGAAGAATATTTAACTGGGTATAATCCACTTCTAGTAAGGTAGTCTTCTTCAGAAGAACCAGTTTAAGAGCACGTTTATACAGACTTAATAATGGTTTCATAGTGTTTGCACTAGCAGAATCCCACAGGGTTGAAGCATAATCTATTGAGGATTGTATATAAGCTTGAAAGAATAGTTTTCTTGAATGAAAGTCAAGAAAATGTTTGATTTTAGTCAGTTGGTATACTCTTTGAGACATGTATTTGCACAGATGGGATATGTGATGGTACCAGCTGAGATTTTCATCAATTGTTACTCCTAGAACTTTGTGGTGAGAGGCTTGTTCTATTGTTTCCTTTTCAATATGGATTGGAGAAAATTTATTAGATAGATTTTGTCGCTTTTGTCTGGTAGTGATAAGCATGCATTTTGTTTTTTGGGGGTGTATAGACATGTGATTTTGTTCAGTCCATTTGACAAGATCATCAGTGCTATTTTGCAATGTCTTTGCAAGAGAGTTAATGTCAGTATGGCTTGTATGTATGGTTGTGTCGTCAGCAAAAAGTTCGCATTTAGATTTGATATGGAGAGGGGACGGGATAGCTCAGTGGTCGGAGCACTCGCTTTCCCCCAGCCAAGTTAAGCAGCGTCGAGCGTGGTTACCAGTTGGATGGGTGACCGTTTGCGCGCCTTGGCTTCAGTACAGTTCCCCCAGTTCACCCAGCTGTAAATGGGTACCTGCCCTCTTCAGGATCAGGGAAGGTAAAGCAGCGAGGGAGAGGAGATGGGCGCCGCCCTCAATATGCTGGCCCTAGAGAAGTGAGGTCTCTGACGCCTCGCTCCCCTACGACCTTATAGGTTATGGGACTCCTTTACCTTTTTTTACCTATGGAGAGGAAGGTCATTTATGTATAATGAAAAGAGAATTGGTCCTAAGATGGATCCCTGTGGTACTCCATAATGAATGGGTTTTAGTGTGGATGTGGACGTAGCTATTGAAACACATTGTTGCCTGTTTGTAAGATAAGAAGCAAGAAGTTCAAGAGTATTTGTAGAGAGATTATATAAGTCTAGCTTTTTAATGAGAAGTCTTCGGTCAATTGTATCAAATGATTTTTTGAAATCTACAAAGAGAGAGAGAGAGAGAGAGAGAGAGAGAGAGAGAGAGAGAGAGAGAGAGAGAGAGAGAGAGAGAGAGTTAGTTTTATCACATCAACGACAGCGGGAGATATTAACAATGACAATGATCTAGTGTGGTAAGCTTTCAAGATTATTTGCATGGGGACAATGGGAAGGGGACTGAACACAGACCACAGTATTTTAACAAGCATAATAAATAAATAAATAAATACTTTGCGCTCTGGAGAGGTCATTCCAGCTTCGCTTTGCAGCGTGTGTGTGTGTGTGTGTGTGTGTGTGTGTGTGTGTGTGTGTGTGAGAAACCCCACTGAATAATCACCATGTCATAGATTCCACAGTGTGCTCTTTTTTCTTTGTTCTTTTCTGATTTTGGACTAGATCTTCAAGGCTTACCAATGGCGATATTTTTGCGTGTGCAACCGTTTTTCCCACCATCAAGGCAGCTGAGGACCCACAGCAGCTCATGACTCGCTTCAGCGACGCCTGCCAAGACTTTGGGCTTATAGCTTGAAGAAAACGCGTCTTCTGTCAGGTCAGAGGTCTCCTCTGCTACTGGTAACCATGTAAGCCAGTACCACCTGTGTCATGTGGGCAGATGGAGCTCATCAGTCTGGGAAGAGACGGTCCATCTAGGAGAAGGAAAACCCTGATTTCAAACCTCCGCTGCCTTGCGGCCATACCGACTCATAGGAAAGGCTTCGGGAGTCAACCTTGAGGAACAATCGGGAGTCAACCCAAGGCAGTCTGAGGCTGTATACAGCATCGTTCTGGCAATTTCTGTGACTGCACTGGAACCATGTGTATCGGCGATTGTCTTTCCAATGAACCATTCCAGCGACGTGGAGGAGGGGGGTAGGGGAGTCTGCTGCATGGTAACAGCTTGCCCTCCATGCTCACTTACTTACCCAGGCTTTGTGCTCTGGAGAGGTCACCACTCCAGCCTCGCTTTGCAGCGTCGACACAACACGGGAAGCAGCAGTCTACCGGTTGTAAGTCTGCATACTCAACTGGTGTAGAGTCAGACGCCAGGGGCTGCTTCCCACAGTGGGGGAGGTCACCGCATCTCACAGGGCAGCTACCTCCCGCCTGAAGCTGGGCAGCCCCCAGCCAGTGAGGTGCTGCCCCGCCACGGTCCGTTAGCCTGACTGGGGGCGTGGGGTTGTGGGTGAACACCGACAAGCGGGTCGACAACTGTGCACCAGGCAACAGAAAAATGAAAACTCCCGCCCTGAAATTGGGCACATGGAATGTTGAGGACAATGACACCAGGCTTTTCTGATGACCTACAAAAAGTGAGTGATGCTCACAAGACATCTGTCATTGACAGAGAACTGAGCAGACTGCAGATAGACATTGTCTCCCTTCAAGAAACCAGGCTCCCAGAAACGGGATCTGTGAGGGAGAGAGAGACTTCACCCTGTTCTGGCAGGGAAAACCATCAGACCACATCAGAGAACACGGTGGGGAATTTGCAGTTAGAAACAGCTTGCTGGGATCCATAACCCCATCAAGTAGAAGGAATAGAGCATTTCCTGTCTCTCCAACTCCAAACATCCTCAGGACTAGTCAGTCTAACCAGTGCCTACGCACCAACTTATGCATCCACAGCAGAAGCAAACAAGTTTTATGCCGACCTCAGTGCTGCTGTAAGGAGAATACCTGACAAAGAACTTCTGTTCATCGCCGAGGATTTCAACGCCAGAGTAGGTGTTGACCACAATCCTGGCCCACCTGCTTGGGTCAATTCGGCACTGGGAAAATGAAGGAGAATGGTCAGCGCCTGCTGGAGCTTTGCTGTCATCATGGGCTGTGCCTCAGTGACATCTTCTTCAACACGAAGCTTCAGCATCGAGTCTCCTGGAGACACCTGCGATCCAAACACTGGCATCAGCTCGACATGATCCTCACCAGACGTGTCAACCATCAGGATCAAGATCACTCGCAGCTACCAGAGCGTGGATTGTGACACTGACTATTCTTTGGTGTATAGCAGCAGCAGTGTGAAGCTCTGTGCTAAGAAACTGCACCACTCGAGGAAGGAAGGAAGACCTCGCATCGACACCAGCAATACACGCGAACAAGTAAAAGTGGAGGAGTATGCGGATGTATTGGAGGATACGCTCCATGGTCCACCCACTGAAAATGCCCAAGAACGATGGGACCACTTCAGAGATGCTGTCTACAACGCCGCCATGTCCTCCTTTGGCAAAAAGGCCAGCAAGTCAGCAGAATTATGTGCGACTGTATGCAAAAAAGAACCCGAGAATAATCTGGATTGTGTGTGTTTTGGCAAGAAACATGTTTCACAAAACTGCCCAAACAAACAAAAAACCCTGCCAAAGTCAAAGCAAAAAAAAAATCCAAACCCTCCCTAAACAATAAGCACACACACACATCAACACACACACACACACACACCACACCACACACACACACACACACACACACACACACACACACACACACACACCACACACACACACACACACACACACACACACACCCCCCTACGGAACCCATCTCACTTACTATCATCCTCCTTCTCCTCCTCTTTCCCACTACTCGTCACCTCCACCACACTCGTTGACGTCATCATCGCCGCCGATGACGACCTACATCCGGGTCCACAATCTACCACAGGACTGGTGGTCATAGGCCTTCCAGTCACCCTGCTGACGTCAACGCAGACGTAATCGATGACGGAGTAACTGGACACGTCCCCGTACACCTTGGGGGGCTTGGAGCAGCTCCCGCTGACGTCAGTAGCTCTGACCCTACACGAAACTTGACCGTCACAATCCTGCTTCACGCGCTGCCCGTGCTCCCGGGAATATGACGTCATGCAGTCCGTGGTGACGTTGTAGCGGCAGCAGGGCTCCCGAGTGACGTAAGCGCTGCAGTCGGAGAGGACAGCGGCGCAGGAGTAGTGGTTGTACGTGGCCTCGTTCTTGAAGCCGTAGTACATGTCTTGCACGGAGATGTACAGACCGCGTTCGCAGGCCAGAGAGTGGAAACCGCAGTCGCCGCCGCTGCTGTAACAGGCGTTGGACGTGCGGGACTGTGGGCTGGCTTCGGTGGAGAGCAGCACTGGAACATGCGGGGGTGGGTGTTAAGTGTGTTGTGTGTGTGGTTTTTGTGTTGGTGTGTGTTGTGTCAGGGTGATGAGGATTGGGGAGGAGGGTGTGTGTAGAGAGTGACTGTCAGCGCTTACTGACAAGCAGCTTTGGTTTTTTATTAGTTTTGTAGACTGGCTTGTCGGTTTGTCTATAGCCAGCCAGCCAGTCAACAGACAGACACTCACGCACGCGCATCTATCTATCTATCTATCTATCTATCTATCTATCTATCTATCTATCTATCTATCTATCTATCTTCTATCTGTCTGTCTGTCTGTTTGTTGAATGTATTGTTTTATGTATTATTTTACATATATATATATATAATATATATATATATATATAATATATAATATAATATTAGACACACGCGCGCGCATGCACACACACAGATATTATATATATTATATTAATATATATTATATATAATACTATATCTAATATATATATATATATATATATAATATATATATATATATAATCAGAGACACACATGCGCGTGCACACACAGAGATATCTATCTATCTATCTATATGTATGTGTGTGTGTCTATATATATATAAATATATATATATATATATATATATATATAATAAGATTTTACAGAATTTGTAAGCAGGTTTGACCAACACTGCAAGTAGCTCCTGTAAGGGAATACATTACTGTGGTCTAGAGGTAACGCACCTGCCTAGAAAGCGAAAAGTCCGGGTTCGAAGTGTGCGGTGGTTTGATCCCCGTTTGGGCACGAAACTTTTCCTCCTTCCTTTAGACCATGAGTGGTGGTCTGGGTGCTAGTCTTTCACTAACCCGAGGTCCGTTCGTTAGGCATATGTTGTATGTGCACGTTAAAAGAGGGCGACGTGAGAAATCTGCAGAGCCTTGGTTCAGAGATAGTTTGTTCCCTTAGCCAAGGTAAGCACACAGGAGCGGTACCAGGATATGACCGTTTGCGCGCCTTGCTTCATACGTCCCCCCTCCCCCCCCCCCCCCGCCCCTCCAAGTTCACCCAGCTGTAAATGGGTACCTGCTTCTTTAGGGTCAGGGAAGGTAAAGCAGCGAGGGAGAGGAGATGGGCGCCGCCCTCAATATTCTGGTCCCTGGAGAAGGTGAGTTCTCTGACGCCTCGCTCCCCTACGATCACATAGGTTATGGGACACCTTTACCTTTTAAGTATGTAGGCTAGATCACCTTTGATGACCAAGTTAGTACAACACCTAGCTTCATACTACTACTACTTCAAAAGGTGTTCGTGTTCTAACATATGACACACACTGGCTATTGTGTATATGCTTTAATCACAAAGTGTGGCCATTGCTTTTATCCTCTAATCACCAAGATTTCTCTAACCACTAAGACTGGTCGTACTCTGATCACAAAGTTTGGTTAGAACACAGGCACAAGCCCACACGTACCTTGCAAAAGCAGACCCAAGCATTCTACAATTCTCTCTGGCACGATTTGCAGTAAACATACTTATACTGAAACTGCCATCATTGGTTGATTACATTGTGGTTTTACATTGACCATTTTGAACAGAATTATACGCGGCATAGATTAGAGATTTCTTCCGCCGAGTTTAAATTGGTTTTGATAGTATTATTCTGCAAGATTTTTGGGGTAACGATAGCGTATTGGTTAGAGTGTTACACCGGGAATTCCCCCCCCCCCCCCCCTCCTCCCCTGGAATTAACATCAGCACTGAATCCAATCTCCCGCGAAAGCCCTTTAGACAAGATAATAAATCGAGGTCCCGTGTGCGCACATTGTAAAATCCAGTCCGCTATTCGGAAGAGTAGGCCATTGTGTGAGGGTAAAGGTAAAGGAGTCCCATAACCTATAAGGTCGTAGGGGAGCGAGGCGTCAGAGACCTCACTTCTCTAGGGCCAGCATATTGAGGGCGGCACCCATCTCCTCTCCCTCGCTGCTTTACCTTCCCTGACCCTAAAGAGGGCAGGTACCCATTTACAGCTGGGTGAACTGGGGGAACTGTACTGAAGCCAAGGCGCGCAAACGGTCACCCAACGGTGTGAGGGTAGGAACAGACAAAGTTGAAAAAAAAACCACCCAACAACAACACAAAACAAACAAAACTAATATTTTCCCCCAACTCCCCCCCCCCCCCCCACCCCCCCCCCCCCCCCCAACCCACACGACAACAAAAAACCAAACCAAAACCAAACACAGAAAAAACCCACACGCACATTGGTGTCGTGTTAAGACATCATCCCACCCACAGTCGGATACAGCTGCCTTTAAAGGTGGTTCGCAAAATCTCACCATTGATGAACCTTGTGGAGGTCTAGCCGCGGACGAAACACACACACACACACACACACACACACACACACCACACACACACACACACACCACACACAACACACACACACCACACACACAGAGTGCTAATGACAAAATGTACAAAACCGCATACACACGGGGACTGGGTGTAAAAAAGCACATAAGTCTTAATTCCATTATCCTCGATATAAAAGAATAAAATAAATAAAAAGATAAAAAAAAAACCGCACAGACAGACACAAATACACACGCACGTACGCACACACACAGACACACCCAACACAACCACAACACACACACACACACAACCACACACACCACACAGTACACAACACACAACTTTTTGTTCTTTCAACATAGATTAACGTTTGTCTTTAAAATGCTTTTTATAAGTTAAAATTGCTTGATTTTAAACATTAAACCACATTTGTGAACAAATCTAACCCAAAAAGCATCATTTTGTAAAATTAACTTTCACACCATACAAACACAATCATTTTACTACTCACACAACACAACTACAACACACCCCCAACACACACAGACGCCACACACACACACACACACACACACACACACACACACACCACACACACACACACACCCACACACAACCAACACACACACACACACACACACGTACAAACACACAACACTACACACCACACACACACACACACACACACCTACACACACACCACACAACACACGACAACAAACACACACACAACACACTCTCAACCCCATCACCTCACTCTCTCACACACACACACACACCCACTCACACACACACACACACACACACACACTCACATCACACACCACACACCCCCCACACACACACCCCCACATCACCTACACCACACACACACACACACACACACCACACACACACACACCCTAACACCAACACACACAACCACACCCAACACAAAACCCTACACACACACACACACACACATCACACACACACACACACACACAACACACCACACACACAAACACCTCAAACACACACACACACACACTCACCAACACTCACACCACACACAACACATACACACCCTCACAACACACAACACACACACACACACACACACACACACACACACACCACACACACACACACAGGGTAGAACAAGCCTTTCCTTCAGTAAAACAGTCCTCGCAAACACGTCCACCTTAGGTACACACGTCATCTTGCCAGTTCCATATTTCACAGTCCCCGTTTTTTTTTCTCCTAACAATGAACATGTTTTCTTTTGCTTCACACCAATGTTCAGATATCTCTCTCTCTGTCTGTCTGTCTGTCTGTCACTCTCTCCTCTCTCTCACACACAACACACACACACTAACACACAAACACACACACGCGCCCGCGACTCGGTTGTAGTGTGGTGCTGTACGTGTGTGCGTGCTATTTAACATATATAGATCTTTTTGTTTAATTCTTTTTTGAGGTAAAATATGCATTGTCTTTTTTCCCTATTTTTGTATTGTCATGTTGTTTTGTGATTGTTGTTTTATTGTGTGCGTCGTGTGTTGTTTTCCTCCACATCAGTGTGTGTGTGTTGGATGTGTGTGGTGTGGTGTGTGTGTGGATAGTTGTTGGGTGTGTGTGCTGTGTGTGTGTGTGCGTGGGTGAGTGTTGCAAAAGCAGGTTTCGAAAACTGTCCTATCTTATTCTTCATTGCAACCGCACTCATACATTAATTCACACCCATCCTCACGAATTCACCTTTGAAGGCAAAAACAAAACTTAGTCGCTGCATCATCTTTCCAAAACAAACACAGAAGAAAGAAAACAACCCAACCCTCCTCCTTCCCCCCTTCTCCCCCCCCCCCTCTCCACACACATACTACACAATCGCACGCACGCACACAACACACACACCACACACGCACGCACACACAACACACACCACACACCCACACACACGCACGCACGCCAACACACTTGCAAAACACACTTGCACACACACACTTACACACACACACTCACACACACACACACACTTACACACACACACACACACACACACACACACACACACACACACACACAACACACACACACACACACACACACACTTACAACACACACAAAAACACACACACACACACAAACACACACACACACACACACGCACACACACACATACACATACACACACAACATACACCACACACACACACACTTACCACAACACACACACACACACAAACACACCACACATACACACGCACGCACACACACACTTACACACACAACACACTTACACACACACACACACACACTTACACACACACACACACACACACACACACACAACACAAACACACACACACACACAACACACAACACACACACACACACACACACACAAACACACACAACACACACACACACACACCACACACACACACACACACACAACACACACACACACACACACACACGCTGATAAAGGAAACTCACTGGTGCGCCTATCCACACCAGCACGCGTAGACCTGCCTCTTTCTTCTGAAACCAGACAAAGAGTATTATTGGAAGAAAAAACACCCCCACCCCACCACCACCAAACCCTTAAAACCAACCCTCGCTTTAGGTTACAGCCATCCATTACGCTGTTGCTTATGATTCCTGGAATGTTGGAGATAAGCGGGTCTGTGATTAATGGCAAAATGAAACTCTTTGGGTAAACCTAAGCCACCGACCTTTGCCACTGCTATAGACGTTTAATGGGGACTTTAGAATAGCAGAACGTGGGTGCGAGAGCGTTCATTTTTGAGAAAGTTTGGAGATATTAGTTTTAGTTGCTGGTTTGCTTTTACGTGTTATTTAGGCATGTATGCGCTTTGATTTGTCTTTTCAAGATATAGCGCTATATAAGTTCCATTTATTATTATTATTATTAATTATTATACAAAACGCGCACAAGTAAACATTCAAGGATGTAGGAGTGGGGGTGGGTGGGTGGGAGTGGGTTGTGTGCGCGCGCGCGTACACATACATACATACACACTCACAGACATAGACACAGACAGACAAACAGACAGACACACACACATATGTAGGCTCGAACACACGCACGCACTGTCTGTCTGTCTATCTCTCATGATGGTGATGACCTCAGGTTGCTATGCCCATCATGAAAGCAAACACCGGAGGATGAAGTACATTTTGTGTTGTGCTGTCCAGTATTAGAGGATGTTAGGCAGAACTACATCCCCGTAAAATATAGTAGACAGCCTAATTTCTGTAGACTCTGTTTACTCATGGCGTCAAGTCATCCTGAGGTTGTGCGCAGCCTCACTTTATATTTTGTGTAAAGCTTTCAGAATAAGAGACATTGTTATCTTAATTTGTATTTTTGTAACTGAGATTTTTATTACACAATACCATTTTGTTACTGTTGTGCTCCTACCCCCCCCCCCCCCCCCCCCCCCCCTCCCCCATCCAAACACTAAGCAGTTCGGCAACCCCCTTCATATATGGGCCAATGGCCTTTTTGTGAATCAATCTCTCCTCTCTCTCTTCTCTCTCTCTCTCTCACTCTCTCTCTCTCCTCTCTTCCCCTCTCTCTCTCTCTCTCTCTCTCTCTCTCTTCTCATCTCTCTCTCTCTCTCTCTCTCTCTCTCTCTCTCTCTCTCTCTCTCTCTCTCCATCCAATCCAATCCAATCCACTCCACTATATTTTCCTGTTGACGAAGTGTAGACATTACTACATATAAATTGCTTTGGTACTGATTAATATGTCTTTACTAAGTGAATTACTGTTAGCTTTACTCTCTTATTAAATATGTTTGTAATATTCCACAGCTCCAAAAGGGGTTAACAGAATTAAATCTTGAACACAAAGGTTTTTTGGGTTTTTTTTTGTGTTTTTTTTGCTGCCTCATCTTCTGTGACGTCCCCCGTCCTACTGTTCCCACGCCGCTCATTCCAATCTCCCCGCCAAAGCAGTACCCAGATTTGTTATGTCTCATCCTCAGGGTCGGAAGTCCACAGGGAGCCCATCACTATCAGGCCGCCGTGGGGCCACCAGCCGAGGGGCCCTGCACTCTGCGGGTCACTTTGGTGGTGTTCAGTGGTGCCTGTTCTGAGCTAAACATACGCAGGACAACCACCTACTAAGCCCCTACTAACGACAGTATTAGCTCAGTCGCGGAGCCAGACTGAGTGAGTTGCCCACCCGAGGTGGCAACCACCACAACGTCCCTCCAACGACTGTCCCCCGCGAACTCCAACCCCAAAGGCTTTGACACAAATTCACCACAGGCACAGAAGTGTATGGGCAAACCGAATCTGAGGTCACCATGAGACCAGAGAAACCGGGACCACCGACTCAGAGGCAATTTTTTTTTTATTGCATGATGATCAATGACAATGAGGATGACGTAATGATGCTGCTGTGGAAGTGCATATGCTTTGAGACTACTTGACAGGGTTGTACTCTACGCTTACTATCATAATATATCCCGGCGTCAACCGGGCCCGAGAGATACAGACACCTGCAGTGTCGGTCAGGTAATTTGAGCAACACTCTCAAATCTCGCATCCGTTAAGTGGATGAAGCTCGACTGTGTGGTCCCAGTCTTCCCACTGAGCCCACAGCACACTCACTCTGGGTAGGAGCCGGCCTGAGTCCGAAAAATCCCTATGACTCTTATGGGAATCGAACTTCCAGTCCGTAACCCAAGGCGCTAACCATTGCGCCATGGCGGCTGGTTGAACACAAAGTTTTTTCTTTCTAAAGATGGCAAATCTGCTTTAATACTCCCTTCAGTCCACCAGGTATAGTAAGACTATTCTGTGCTTACAGAATTATAGCAGAGTAAATGTAAAGGTGTCCCATAACCTATGTGGTGGTAGAGGAGCGAGGCATCAGAGACCTCAGCTTCTCTAGGGGCCAGCATATTGAGGGCGGCGCCCATCTCCTCTCCATCGCTGCTTTACCTTCCCTGACCCTAAAAAGGCAGGTACCCATTTACAGCTGGGTGAACTGGGGGAACTGTACTGAAGCCAAGGCGCGCAAACGGTCACCCATCCACTTGGTAACCACGTTCGATGCTGCTTTACATTGGCTGGGGGAAAGGGAGTGCTCTGACCACTGAGCTATCCCGTCCCCAGAGTAAAGGACTATGCATAAATGTAAAATAGAGACATGTTCATGATGGGCTGTGTGGTTTCAAACCCTTTATTGTTGATCAGTTGCAGATGTTTGGCCCAGGCCAAAAGCTGTGTCAGTTATTGATGTCAGCTAATTGCCAAGGCATACACTAAAATGTTGTTATGTTTAAAATGTTGTGTTGAGATTGCCTTCAGCCATGACAAGCTCTTAACATAGCAACCTGCACTCTCCTTTACAGGAGAAAACAATCCTCTGAGGTAGGAGTATGGCTGCCTATATGGCGAGGTACTGTACAAAAACAACAAGAGTCATACACGCAAACTTCTCATTCAGTGTGCAATTTCAATCTCACAGTGATTCCCAGGCGGGATGAGTGAGTCAAGAGTACATGTTCTGGGTGACCCCTAGAGTGTTAAGCTGGGGAACGCACAACAAGAACAAAAACAATAATAGCAGTTGCAGATGTTAAGTCTACGGTAGGACCCTTATTATGATTGCTATTATGTATATTCATGCATTCCCATAATTATTTATGACAGTGTTGATGATTTCAGCAGCAGACACAGGGAACTGCCCTCCCCACCCTGCTTTACATTCTTTCATCATCATCATCATCATCATCATCATCATCATCATCATCATCATCATCGTCGTCGTCGTCGTCGTCGTGGTGGTGTGATCTCATCATTTAGTTGATGATATGATGATGGTGGTGTGGTGGTGTAATCACCACACGCACCACCACCACCACCACCACCACCATCATCATCATCATCATCATCATCATCATCATCATCATCATATCATAATCATCAACATCACCACCACCACCACCACCCTCATTCTTTTTAAACAATGTAGGCCTATTAATTATGAATAAGTATTTAAATCACATCGAAGTGAATAGACATCAAACAAATCGTCAAGTGAAATCAGAAACACTTTAATCATCCCATGAAGGGCACTTACAATACTGACAGGCACATTGATACGAATCATTATCATCAAAAAACACACAAAAGCAGAACACATTACGCTACACAATACTACACTCGTACGCCACAACACAACTGTCCATTCATTATTATTATCATTATTACGAACATTTCCCAATATGAATCACTTAGTAGTAGTAAATAGAAATAAAACCAAGGAGGGATAAAAACCACCATTGCCCACCCACCCACGTATCTTCAAATACTGGCTACCCACCCTTCTATTCATATACTTTCCCGTGAAAATGCCCTGGGCTCTTTCAATATGAATAGCATCCCTGCCTTCTAGAAATTCTGTGCTAGAGAAACTTCCCCTTTTCTATCACCCGCTTTGTTTCTGTTTCCGCCCCCCCCCCTAATCTTCTAGGATCTCTCTTAGATTATTTCTGCCTTCCAAATCAATTCTCCGCACCTTTCAGTGAGTAAAATCTGGCAAATATTTTCTTTTCAGATTAATTGATCCTGCTTGTAGAAACTTCCAACTCAGCAATTTCCCCGTCTACTATTATCGCTTTGTTTCTGTCTCTTTCACTGACCTTTCTGTCATCTCTCTTGTTTATTTTTATGCCTCCGATCCATTCGCCCGCACTTTTTATGAGTAAACTCTGACAGATTATTTTCCTTTCATAGTACATTGTGGTCGGTGGTTAGAGGTAACGCGCTGCCTAGAAAGCGAAAGGCGGATCGGAAGTGTGGGTGGTTCGAATCACCGTTTGGACCGAAACTTTTCCCACATCCATTAGACCTGGAGTGGTGGTCTGTGGCTAGTTTTTGGATCAGACGATAAACTGAGGTCCGTGTGTTAACAAAATCTTAAGCGCACGTAAAATACCCCACGGCAACAAGGATTGTCCTGGCAAATTCTGTAGACAAAGATGTAGGGAAACAAATCCAGTTGCAGACAGAAAAAACAACGGGTTGGCGCTGGCTTGTGGCGGACACGCTCTACCGAGGAGGCAGCCGAATATTCACGCAGAGAAATCTGCCGTGACTTAAAGTGGTATATATAATAATAAATGAATTGAATACTGACATTTTTGCCCTGTATTGCTTTGTGTAGCGACCAGGTAAGATGCTGTATTTGTTATTTCGTTTTATTTTCTTTTCATTTATACCACTTTAGTCACGAGATTAATCTGCGTGAAATTTTGGGCTGCTCTCAACCGGAGAGCAGCCGTCGACAACGAGAGCGCCACCCTTCTTTTTTGTTTCCTGTCTGCAACTGTATTTGTTTCCCTAACAGAGTGCTTTTTCTAAGAATTTTGCCCAGGGACATCTCTTGTTCCGTGGGTTCTTTTACGTGCGACTGATATTTTTTAACACACGGGACTCGGTTTATCGTATCAACCGAAAGACTAGCGCCCTAGACCACACTCATGTCTAATGGTGGGGGGAAAGTTTCGGGCGAGGGATTACGAACCACGGCACACTTTCCGCCCGACTTTTCGCTTCTAGGATGGCGGTTACTCTAGGACCACCGATCCACTGTAACACTGGATTGGCACTAAAATGAATCCATTCTGGCCAGTGTTTTTGCCCAATTGTGGCATTTTTATGAAAAGTATTGGTACTTTGAAGTAATTGTACCTTTTCGTAATCTGGGGACGATGAATTAGGGAATGGCTGGCGTCCTAGCAAAGCTGGTTTATCACTTAAGGAATGAAATGATTGAGGTATTGTGTTATTTCATGTTGTTGTTTGTTCGATGGATGGTGTAGTATTTGAAGGTTTTAGAGTGTGTTTTGAATTTGAGTGAAACTTACTGAGCACTGAAATATCAAGGTGACAGCCCTGATATGGCTTTCGTGGTCGTAGGGCTGTAAAACAATATGAAACATTGATCTATTGATATAATTAGCGAATGTATGTCTGTCTGTCGTCTGTCTTGTCTGTTCTGTCGGCCTGTCTGTTGCGTGTCTGTCTGTGGTCTGTATGTTAATGTTTGTATGTATGATGTATGTACGTACGTCACGTAGAAGTTAGGTATGACTCAGTATATTTCAGTACATATTAACATATTATAAGTTTACGAAATAAAAGCATTGGATTTTCAACATAGTGTTAAAGCACGGACACATACAGTTATGTCATTACCATGTTTTTGGAAGAAACTTTAACGATAATATCATTCTGTTTATTACAATTTTCATTTTCATTCGGCGCTTTGATTGTGCTTTACAAGATTCAGCGCTTAAATAAATCCGATAATTATTATTTTATTTAATTTGTACTGAACTTCAGAAATGCACAGTCTCGGACTATATTGTTCAAGTCATAGAGCCTCTGATCGTTTTATTCGTAAAAAAACCAGCCAAGAAAGATAGAAGGTGAAAGATATATCACTGAAGAAAAAACTGAAGATAGGAAGGTTACAAAGGAAGAATAATAAAAAGAAAAAAAGAAGATAAAACAGATGTAAAACAGAGACTTCATTGGGTTCCAAATTTAAGTAAGTACAGAAATACTATGATAAACCAGACGCCTAACTAAAATTAAATTAACGAATATGTTGAAAAAAAAAAGTGTTTGAAAAATGAAAAAAAGGGTAACAATTCAGAATAGTTTTTATAAAAAATTTGACAATATCTTGTGAATGCCACAACATTTCTAAATTCCGAAAAGTGTCTCGCTGTAAGGTATCACAGCAAGTGAAGCTTCAATCACCACCAGGACCTCTGATGAAGGCTGATCCAGGAGCCGAAACTCGAGTCAGGTCAGGCCAAAGGCATGGTTCTTACTCAAGAATGCTTAAAATGCTGCCATTGAAAGATTTTATTTTCTAGAATTTTATCAAATTGAATCTTTGATAAATCATTTTAAAAATGATTCAGAAGTTGCAAGTGCCTGCCCTTGTTTTCCTCCACTACTGTTTTTGGATTTAGATAAAATTATGCGAACAGTTATTCAATCAATAAATCAAACTCGATACACAACAACACACACACACAAGCAATAAATTCACCACACAAACAAAAACAAACCCAGTCTCTTACCATAATTTCTTCTTTAGCCGCAAAGCACCAACTCCCCAAAAAACCTGGCAAGACCAGTAACTCCCGTTTTCACACCGCTTCTCCCATAATCGTCAAAATGCAAAGTTTGCGCCTCACACTTCCACCACCCCTGCACCCACACCCACCAAGTTTTGAGTTCCAACACATACACAGATCACACAAACTCGTTAAAATCAAGAAACTGATTCCCGAGGCTGAAAAAGATCACATCGTATTAAAACATCGTTTTTGCCACAACGGTCGTATTGGGGTTTTTTTTTTTTTTTCGCTGGTGAGGGTTGTCACTCTGCCTTCAAACTAGTAGCAACAAGTTTTAGGAGAAGAAGAGGGTGGCTCCAATGTTGTCACCGTGGACAGTCATTGGTCAGGCTGGCTCAGGCCAGCGGAGGGGGAGGGGGGGGGGAAGGGGGGGTGCTAGGGGGGCAATGTTGTGTGGAATTCTTCGTCTCCGTCCCGTTGTTACACAAGGGGGTCTGATTCATCCCGGGGAGGGGGCTGTTTCTGTTACCCCTGTGGGGGAGGTCGGGAGGTTTCTTTCCTTTAGATCAACCCTCCCTTTCCCCCTCCCCCACCCTTCCCCCCCACCTTTTCTAAGCTGTAATGCTGTATTTTATTATATTAATTATTACTTTAAAGATGAGATGAAGTCAGTTTAAACAAGCCATCCCCTTTTCAAGTTGATAATGCTGTATTATTATATTTTTATTATTACTATTAACAAATGAGGATGGTGATTGTCAGTTTACAAAAAATCCCCTCTTTCAAGTGAAAATGCTATTATTATATTTTTATTATTATTTTTATTATGAAGTCAGTTTTTACAAGCATCCCCTTTTAAATTGAAAATGCTGTATTATTATTATTATTATTATTATTACTTTGAGATGATGAGGATGATGATGTCAGTTTTAAAAGCCATCCACTTTGTAAGTTGGTAAGCATGTATTACTGAAGATGATTTTGATGGATTATGACTCGATTATGTCAGTTTTACAAACCCTTTCCAAGTTAAATTGTATTTTTTTATAATTATTGTAAAAGTTTACAGTCATCCTCTTCCAAGTTGATTAATGCTATATTATTTGATGTCAGTTTTACAACCCAAAACCAGCTAACCATCAACCATCTATTTAATACCTATAAGTAACAACTAAAACAACTTTCCGATAGTTTACAAACAAGTGGGGGAAAAACGCTTTTACAGTATGCTATAATGATTGTTGCAGCTGTCTGTCTGTCGTCCTTACTTTCCTTGCTCTCTGTCTTGTACTGTCTTCTGTCCTTTAATTCTTTCTGTCTGTCTGTCCCCTTAGTTCGTTAACGGTCTTCCCCTTCTTTCATTGTATCAATCTGTCTGTCTGTCTGTTGTCTGCCTGTCCCTTACATTCATTGCTACTATATCTATTATCTTTCTATCTTTTCTATCTATCTATTTTATCTATTATCTGTCTGTCTGCTGTCTGTCTGTTGCCGTCCCCTTACCATTCATTGCTATCTATCTATCTATCTATCTATTATCTTTTATCTATCTATCTATCTATCTATCTATCTATCGTCTGTCTGTCTGTCTGTCTGTTGTCCCTCCTACATTCTTTTGCGTCTGTTGTCCCCTTGAGTTCGTAACGGTTGTCCCCTTACATTCATTGCTATCTTTCTTCCTTTGCTGTCGTCTGTCTGTCTGCCTGTCCCCTTACATTCATTGCTACCTATCTATCTTTCTATCTATCTATTCTTCTATCTATCTATCTATCTCTATTATCTATCTATCTATTATTCTATCTATCTGTCTGTCTGTCTGTTTTGCCTGTCCCCTTACATTCATTGCTATCTTCTATCTATCTATTTTATCTATCTATCTATCTATCTATCTATCTATCTATCTATCTGTCTGTCTGTCTGTCTGTCTGTCTGTCCCCTTACATTCATTGCTGTCTATCTATCTATCTATCTGTCTGTCTGTCTGTCTGTCTGTCTGTCCTCTTACATTCGTTTGCTGTCTGTCTGTCCCTTACGTTCGTAACGGTCTGTCCCTTACATTCTTGCTGTCTACTGTCTGTCTCTTCTGTCTGTCTGTCTGTCCCCTTACATTCATTGCTGTCTATTTTGTCTGTCTGTCTGTCTGTCCCCTTACATTCATTGCGTCTATCTATCTATCTATCATCTATCTATCTATCTATCTATCTATCTATCTTTTATCTATCTATCTCTGCTGTTGTCTGTCTGTCTGTCTGTCCTCTTACATTCGTTTCTGTCTGTCTGTCCCCTTACGTTCGTTAACGGTCTGTCCCCTTACATTCATTGCTGTCTATCTGTCTGTCTGTCTGTCTGTCTGTCTGCCTGTCCCCTTACATTCATTGCTATCTATCTATTTCTGTCTGTCTGTCTGTCTGTCTGTCTGTCCCCTTACATTCATTGCTGTTTTATCTATCTATCTATCTTTTCTTCTGTCTGTCTGTCTGTCTGTCTGTCTGTCTGTCTGTCTGTCCGTCCGTCCGTCGTCCTTCGTCCATCTATTTTCTACCTGTCTGTCTGTCTGTCTGTCTGTCCTGTCTGTCTTTTCTATCTATCTATCTATCTATCAAACTTTCTATGTATCTATCTATCATCTGTCTTCTATCTATCTATCTGTCTGTCTGTCTCTCTGTCTGTCTTTTCCCCTTACATTCATTGCTGTCTATCTATCTATCTATCTATTATCTATCTTTATCTAACTGTCTTATTCTATCTATCTATTCCCTTTCTATCTATCTGTCTGTCTGTGTGTCTATCTATCTATTATCTATCTATCTTTTCTATCTATCTATCTTCTATCTATCTATCTATCTATCTATCTGTCTGTCTGTCTGTCTGTCTGCCCTGTCTGTCTATCTATCTTCTATCATCTGTCTGTCCTGTCTGTCTGTTTACTACCCAATCTGTCTGTCTGTCTATTTATCTAATATCTATCTGTCTGTCTGTCTGTCTATCTATCAAACTATCTATCTATCTATCTATCTATCTATCTGTCTGTCTGTCTTCTTTTCTGTCTGTCTGTCTGTCCTGTCTGTCTGTCTTTTCTGTCTGTCTGTCTTCTGTCTGTCTATCTATCTATCTACCTACCTTTCTATCTATTTCTTTTCTATCTATCTATCTATCTATCTATCTATCTATCTTATCTATCTTTTCTATCTATCTATCTTTATATCTTCTGTCTGTTTTATGTTTTCTGTCTGTCTGTCTGTCTGTCTATCTATCTGTCTGCCCTGTCCCTTACAATTCTTTGCTGTCTACTATCTATCTATCTATCTATCTATCCAAGTTGAGAAGGCAATGGCAAGGAGCAGCAAGGAGGCGTACCAGACCATCAGGTACAAACCCAAGTCCAGCAGCCAAAGCCTCCTTTTTATTAAAGACAAAGAGGGGTCAGTCCTTACAGAAGCGGCCACTATCATGAAGGATGGACAAATTTATTGCAGCGCTGTACAACTACAAGCTGAAGGCTGATCCGACAAACTTCACGGCAAGATCCGACCAATCGATCCTGAAAGCACACAGGTGCTGGAGGAAGAAGGTAGAAAAAGCAGTAGATCCTTGAAAGGAGCAAGTCCCAGGGATTGAACAACTCCGGTTGAGCTCATCAAGAACGGAGGCCACAGAGATGATCAAGGGCCCATTAACAATATCTCCCAAAAGCTCTGGACCAGCAAGAGTGGCCTGAAAGTGGACCCAATCCATCAAGTTCCACTTCAAAGAAGGGAGACCGAGAAGTGCCAAAATTACGAACAATCAGTTGTAAGCATCCAAAGCAAAGGTATGCAAAGCATTGCTTGAACAGACGAAACCACAAGGGCAGAAGAACCCTATCAGAAGAACGGGGGCGGTTCAGCCCAGGTCAAAGCACTGTCGATCAGATCTTCAAACATGGGATGCTAATAGAGAAGCATCTCCAACATCAACTACGGGCTTACAACAACTTCATTGACTTCAGGCATTCGAGATGTGGCAAAAAAGCTTGTGCAGTCATGAGGGACTATAACTTCGACGGGGGGACCTGATTCAAGTCTTCCAGGCGCTGTATGACAGCTCCCACAGTGCAGTTCCTCATGGGTGGGAAAGGGGAGTTCTTCCGGACTTAAAGTTGGAGTTCGACAAGGTTTCCCGTATCCCCCGTTCTTTTCAAGTGTTCTGGAAAACACTGGGAGGCCCCCCTTTGATTTAAAGACCACAATCAAATAGGAGGAAGGCCAGTCTAATCTTCGATTGCAGACGATATTGATATAATGGGCCGCAGTGAAAAGAAACTAGGATCTCACCACCAGACTGGAGAACAAAGCAATGCCACGGTATGGGATCAGAGGAAAAGAGAAAAGTCCTAGTGAACAGTACCACACCAAACACTCCACAGCTTCAAGTGAGTGGCGAGGACACTGAGGAGGTGGAAACTTTCAAGTCCCTTGGGAAAGTCATCACCAAGAAGGTACGAGACAGAGGTGAGATCAGACTTGTGTGGCACCCTCAGGACTAAATGCGAAAGTGTGGGAAACCACAAATCAGAACCAACTAAGGTCAGACTTACAAGGCATTTCGTCACTCCATTGCTTGTACGCTGTGAAGCGGGGAACTTACTGCCGATTTAGAACGTGATTCAAGCTTTGAGGAAGTGCCTCAGGCGGATCTGACATCACCCAGAGACCATAAACCATGATAGTTGCAGCAGATCGAGGCACTGCTGGCAAACAGAACTTGTGATACAGTCAAAGGGGAAATGAAATGGTTTTGGCACAAAAGGATAACGCCTGTCAAAGCGCCCTGCAGGGAATGGTGGAAGGAGGCAAGGAGGCAGGGACGACACGCAAAGCTGGTTATCAACTTAAAGGGAGTGGACGGCCTAACTGTACAAAATCCTGAAAGAGCCAGGAAGAAACCATTTGGCGGTCCACTTGCACTTTCCGTGGGGTACCCCAACGGTGTCCCGACCAAGGATGAAGTGAGTGGTGAGAAAAATTAATCTGTTGTCTGTCTGCTGTCTTCGGGTCTGTCTCTGTCTGTCTATCATTATCTATCAAATCTGTCGTTGTTATTATTTTCTATCTATCTATTATCTATTATCTATTATCTATTCTATCTTTTAAATCTATAATCTATTTCTATCTGTTATCTATGTCTGTTGTTGTCTGTCTATCTATCTCTATTTCTACTATCTATTATCTGTCTGTCTGTCTAACCATTATTGTTTAATCTATCTATCGTCTGTTGTCTATTCTCTGTCTTCATCTGTTGTCGTCTGTTCCTTACATTAATTTCTGTCTGTCTGTCTGTCTGTCTATCTATCTATCTATTACTTCTATCTGTCTGTCTCTCTATCTATCTACTATCTATCTATCTATCTATTATCTATCTACTATCTATCTATCTATCTATCATCTATCTATTTATCTATCTAATCTGTCTGTCCCCTTACATTCAATTCTATCTATCTATCTATCTATCTATCTATCTATCTATCTATCTACATCTATCTATTTATCTATCTATCTGTCTGTCTGCCCCCCTTACATTCAATGTATCTATCCTATCTATCTATCTACTATCTATCTTAATCTATCTATCTATCTATCTATCTATCTGCCCTGTCTGTCTGTCTGTCTGTCTTTTCTATCTATCGCTGTCCCTCACATTGCTAATCTATCTGTCTGTCTGTTTCCTTTACATTAATTGCTGTCTGTCTGTCTGTCTGTCTGTCTGTCTACCCTATCTATCTATCTATCTATCTATCTATCTATCTATCTGTCTGCTGTCTGTATGTCTACATCTATCTATCTATCAAATTATCTATCTATCTATCTATCATCTATCTATCAAATCTATCTATCTATCTATCTATCTATCTTTTCAGTCTGTCTGTCTGTCTGTCCGCCCCTTTACATTGATTGTTGTCTGTCTCCCCCCCTTAGATGTGTGTGTGTGTGTGTGTGTGTGTGTGTAAGTGTGGTGTGTGTGTGTGTGGGGTAAGTGTGGGGTGTGTGTGTATGTTGTGTGTGTGTGTCGTTTCTCTTGACGTGTAAAGTTTATTTTTCATGGAACTTCCTTAGTTTTGGTGACAGTTTTTGAAAATGCTTATTCAGTCCCGAATAACACTTCTTCAAAGGCATCTTTTTTAACTTGCACCCTTTAAAAAAGTCAGAAAACTGACGTAGAATAATTTCATAGAAGATTTTTTAAAAAACACCCCAAAACCAAAAAAACAAAAACTGCACCACAAAAGAGCGTAACAAAACCACAAACTCTTTCACAACAACCTCCACCTCTCCCCTCACCCCATATACACACGAACGCGTTACTTGCACGTAAGCATATATACACACTTGAATGCGCGTACTTGTATCATCAGCAAAGGACAACAACAAACACACAACACACACAACACACAAAACACAAAACACACACACAAAACCCCTCACACCACAAAACCACACAAAACACACACACACACACAACACACCAACACAACAAAGGCAGAGAAGGAGGAGGAATAAGTATACTTTTCAAGCCCGGAGAAAAAAAGAAAGCTGTGTGACCAACTGGCCCAGCCTTCAAGGTCAACACAGAGGAGGAGTCTGAAGACAGCAGAGCAGAGCAGAGCAGAGCAGGGCTGCTGATGTTTGTACAGGGCTGTGTGCGTGTCAACACAGGCTTAGGGCCTTTTCTATACACCCCCAGGGCCCCTGGCCCCCTCACCGCCTGGGTGACAGGCTTTTTTGACAGCCGTGACACTGATCCCCGAGATGCTGACACTGTGGAGATGTGGACACGCCATGGGATGTGGCCTGTAATGTAGATGTGTCTTGTAGTGTGGATGTGTCATGTAATGCGAATGTGCCATGGGAATGTAGATGTGGCATGGAATGTGGATGTGTCTTGTAGTGTAGATGTGTCGTGTAATGTAGATGTTACATGTAACGTAGATGTGCCATGTAATGTAGATGTGTCGTGTAATGTAGATGTTACACGTAACGTAGATGTGCCATATAATGTAGATGTGCCAAGGAATGTAGATGTGTCATGTAATGTGGATGTAGATGTGCCATGTAATATAGATGTGCCATGGAATGTACATAGAGATGTACCATGTAGATGTGGCATATAATGTAGATGTGGCATGTAATGTAAATGTGGCATATAATGTAGACGTAGATATAGATGTGCCATGCAATGTAGATGTGCCATGTAATGAAGATTTAGATATAGATGTGCCATGTAATGGAGATGTGTCATGAAATGTAGATGTGCAATGGAATGTAGATGTGTCATGTAATATACACGTGCCATGGAATGTGGATGTGCCATGAAATGAGGATGTGTCATGTAATGTAGATGTGGCACGGTGTGTAGATGTTTTATGTAATGTAGATGTTTCATGTAACGTAGATGTAGACTTTTATGTAATGTAGACTCATGTCCCTTAGCCGTCTTCGTATATAGCAGAAACAAGAATACCATTGATAATGTCATAACCTCGATTTAAGTACACAGTCAAAACAGCAAGAATAGTGGTAGTGGTAGAAGTGGTTGGTTGGTTGGTTGTGCGTTCCCCAGCTTTACACTCTGGGGGTCACCCAGAACGTGCACTCTGACTCACTCATCCCACCTGGGAATCACTGTGAGATAGGAAGCACACCGGATGGAAGTTTGCATGTATGACTATTTTCAAGTACCTCGCCAAATAGGCAGCCATACTCCGACTTCAGAGGATTTTTTTCTCCTTTAACAAAGGAGAGTGCAGGTTGTTATGTTAAAGCTTGTCATGGCTGAAGGGACTCTCAACACAACATTTTACAACATAACAACATTTTAATGTAGGCCTTGGCAATTAGCTGACATCAATAACTGACACAGCTTTTGGCCTGGGCCAAGGTAGAAGTGGTAATAGTAAAAGAAGAAGATGAAGTGGTGGTGGGTGGTGGTGGTGGTGGGGGCAATCACGAGGAAAAAAGATGACGATAGCCATTTCTACTACTTACTACTACTACTACTAACTATACTAACTACTACACACTACTACTACACTAACACTACTTTACTAACTACCCACTACTACTACTACTACTACTATCACTACTACTCTACTACTACTAACTACTACTATATCAACTACTATACTACTACTTTACTACTATACTACTACACACACAAAACAACACAAACTACTACTACTACAAACTATACTACAACTACTACAACTACTACTATACTAATACTACTTACAACACCCACACCACCACCACCACACCACCACCACCACCGCACCCCCGATGATGATGATGATGATGACGACGACGATTACAATTAATAACGTCTATATAAAAAAATTTAAAAAAAAATGATTAAAATCAATCTAAATTAACAGAATATAAATTTTTATTAATATTAAGATAAATTTTAACAAGATGAACAGAATAATGAGGGGATAAAAACTAAGCGATTCTTTACAGTTGTTCAAACAAAATTTCTCAACCGGCCCTATTTGGAGACATTTGGAGACGGGTACTAGTGGTTTTGAACATTGCGTCGCAATCTGACGAAAGGGTTCGATTCCCGTTCAAGGGATATTTTCCCTGGAGTTAACTTCAGTGCACTCCAACTCTCCCCAAAAGTATTTGGAGACATAAACGGGCCTCGTGTGCGAATGACGCAGAAATTTTGGTAAAGTTAAATCCTGTTTTGCTTTTCTAGAGTACGCCTTGTGTGCCGGGGGAAATTTCCCACCCAAGGGGATGGTTTTAAAAAGCAATAAGTGCATTACTTTCCCGTATAAAGTTTAATTTTAATATCCTAAAATTGTTTCATTCTTCAAAGAATGCTAAGGAAAAAATTCGATTTTGCCAACAATAAAAATAAGAAGACCAGGGTTTGTTGAATCTAGGGTTAGCCTTTTGAGCCGGTTGAGAAATTTTTTTGCTAAACAAAACCTTGATTTCTGAGTGAAATGTGTGTTGAGGTTTAAAGTCTGGATATTAAAAAATAAAATATGACGTTTATATAATCGTTTTTCAGGTTGAAATTTTTTTATATTGTCTTGCTAAGAAATGAATGGATAGAAGGGGGTTTGATGGGATTGTTTTTATTGGTGTCGTACATATTAGAGACAAAACAAAAGAAGAAGAGAGAGAGAGAGAGAGAGAGAGAGGGGAGAGAAGAGAGAGGAGCAGGCACGGCAGGGCAGGCAAGAGGACCAGCAGACAACACAGAGGCAGACAAACAACAGAACATTAGACATACATACACAGACAGGCACCCACATCACTCACACGCTCTCTCTCTCTCTCTCTCTCTCTCTCTCTCTCTCTCTCTCACCACACACTCTCTCTCTCTCTCTCTCTCTCTCTCTCTCTCTCCCCTCCTCTCCCCCACACACACACACACGCCGCGCGCGTGCAAACAAATCACTCACACACACTCACAACACATACACACACACACATTACACAAAACACCATACACGCGCGCACAAAGACATGCGCCTCTTCCGAAAATTTGTGCACCCCAAAACACACCACAACAAACACCACACCACAAACACGCCAAAAACACGCGCTCTCGCGCATTCTTGTGCGTACACACACACATACACATGGACCCCCCCCCCCCCTTCCCTTTTCAAAACCCACAACAAAACAAACCCCCACTAACAACAAAAAACAAAACAAAAAAACAAACACACCAAACGAAAAACAACCACCTAACAACAAAAAACAAACAAAAACAAACAAAACCCAAACAAATCAACGAGCAAACAACCCCAAACCAAAAACCCAAAAAAACCAACCAAACAACAAAATGAACGCACCCCTCCCCCCCCACCACCCAAAAACCAAACTGAAACACAACTAACATAACAAAAAACCCTTCTTCCCCTTTTCCACCCCCTCCCCCTCCCTCACCGCAAACAGTCACCAGCTAGGCCTAATGTTGCAGCGTCACTCGTGTTCAATCTTGGTAGCGCTTGGCGCCAACATAAAGGGAAGGCGATCCGGTTTGTCAACAGTTGCTGTCTAATTTGTTGTGCATTCCCCAGCTTAACACTCTGGGGGTCACCCAGAATGTGAGCTCTGACTCACTCACCCTGGCCCAGGCCAAAAGCTGTGTCAGTTATTGATGTCAGCTAATTGCCAAGGCCTACACTAAAAATGTTGTGGTGTTGTAAAATGATGTGTTGAGATTGTACCTTCAGCCATGACAAGCTCTTAACATAACAACCTGCACTCTCCATTAAGGAGAGAAAAAATCCTCTGAAGTCGGAGTATGGCTGCCTATAATTATGGAGAGGTTACTTGAAAAGAGTCATACACGCAAACTTCTCATCCGGTGTACTTCCTATCTCCAGTGATTCCAAGGGGGATGAGTGAGTCAGAGTGCAGTTTGTGTGACCCCCAGGGGGTAAAGTGGGGAAACGCACAACAAAAACAATCACTCATCCCCCTAGGAATCAACTTTGAGTTTGAAAGTGCACACTGAATGAGAAAGTTTGCTTGTTATGACGGTTTGGTGTTTTTTTAAAAGTACCTCGCCATATTATAGCAGCCAACTCCGACTTAGGGGAGTTGCTGGGGATGACCACTGTTGTCATTGATGTATTTCATTTCATAGGGGCGGGTAGCCTAGGGTTAGGCGTTGCGCCGGGTCTGACGGCCCGGGATCGAGCCACCACAGAGGCGCCCGTTTTAAGGGGATATTTGTCCTGGAGGTTAACATCAGTCTGATCCCTTCCAAAAAATCCTTCGGGTGTGATTATGAAACGAGTCCCTGTGTGCGAACGGTGGGAGAAGATTTTGCGCACATGTTAAAAACCTGTTCTGCTTTTCGGAAGAGTAGGCCATTTCGTGCTGGTAGGAACGGATGACAAAATTTACAAAACCGTATATACAGGGGAAGTGGGTGTCAGCACATGAGTGCTTATTTCATTATCCTTGAAATAAAATAATAAAATAAACACACACATACGTGGCACGCGGCACACACGCACGCACGCAAGCGCGACCACCCCACACACACGCGCGTTTTTTTTTGTTGTTCGGTTTTTTTCTTGGGTCTAAAATCACTCAGAGTGGACAGACGTTAAAATCGAAGACAACAAAAATAACACAAATAGTCGTAAAAAAAATTTGTGTGTGTGTGTGTTTTGGGAGGGGAAGAGGGTGGCAGGGAGGAGAGGCACACACACCACACACACACACACACACACACACACACACACACACACACACAACCCCAAACACACTCACACACAACACACATACACACACACCACCACACACACACACAAAATCCAAAACCCCACACATACACACACACACACCACACACACACCCCACACAACACACACACCACAACAACCACACACCAAGAAAACTCACCAAAAACAAACATATCACACAAATAGGATCCATAAACCGGACAGTTGGTTATCCCCACAAAGAGTTATGGAAGCCATAACACTCTATTGACAAGCGTTTATCAGCATTTTTTAGTCAAGCTTATAGGAGAGAGAAAAGCCCATAGGATTTCGCTATCAATCATAGTGGCACACAACTTCGAAATAAGAAGCCTTGGACAATTCGTGTTTTCATCAGTGTTTGGCCTTGGATATGACACAGTGAGAAGGTCGGTTAGCAAACCACGTTAATAAATTTCATTAACCCAAAACACTGTCTTGACAAACTTGACATGGGTTCTCTGCGAATCTTGAGAAGTCTTTAATGCATTGAATTTTGGGGGTTGGTTTTTTTTTTGTGCGGCAGTGGTGTTGTAATCAAGTTGGAACTGGCGGAGCCCATACCTCTTGAAGCAGCAAGATGCATGCTGGGTATATTCGTGTTAGCCATCTTAATCGTCATAGCCGTTCTACTCATCCATGAAAGGCAGGACAAAATTGACGAAATCTCTCATACACACAGGGACTGGATGTAAAATAAAAAAAAAGCACAGGGGTGCTATTCATTATCATTGGAATTTTAACAAAAATTAGGTAGATAAATAAATGCATAAATGTTAGTATAAATAAATAACCAAACAAACAATTGAATAAATAGAAAGGAATGGCCCAGGCCAACAGCTGTGTCAGTTATTGATGTCAGCTAATTGCCAAGGCCTACACTAAAATGTTGTTATGTTGTTAAATGTTGTGTTGAGATTGCCTTCAGCCATGATAAACTCTTAACATAACAACTTGCACTCTAAAGGAGAAAAAAAATCCTCTGAAGTCGGAGTATGGCTGCCTATATAGCGAGGTACTTAAAAACAATCATACACGCAAAACTTTTCATCCAGTGTGCAATTTCAATCTCACAGTGATTCCCAGGTGGGATGAGTGAGTCAGAGTGCACATTCTGGGTGACCCCCCAGAGTGTTAAGCTGGGGAACGCACAACAACAACAGCAACATAGAAAGGCAGACTTGGGAGGGAGTTTTAACGCGTGGGCGAGGTGTTGTCCTATGCGTGTTTGCACAGGGGACCTCGGCCAATAGTCCCATCCGAAGGACTTCGTTGGACAAGACCTGGTTGGGTAAATTAGACGGGGGAGGGAGGGTGGGGGAGGGGGGGGGGGGGGTAAAGGAGTAACAATAGAAACTCCAGGAGGGGGAAGGGTGGGGGGGGGGTGGGGGTGGAAAACCCTCAAACGGGCGGATATCTCATCAGTGAAGATTCCGTACTCAGACCTTCAATTACCATCAAAATCCCCTGTGGGATGCCCGGGGTCTGTTCAGTATGAGTACTTCCCCCACTTACTGGAAATTAAAATTATATATATATATATATAATATATATATATATATATATATTATAAATATATATATATAATATATATATATATCATGTTATAGATATTAAAGAAATAACCACAACCCAACGTTACTCTGCTTTCAGTCTTAGAAAAAACCAAAACAACCCCAAATTGTTTTCTGATGATGGTCTGATAATAATTATGGCCGTACAAACTTATGTCACCCCCCGCCCAGCGAGAATGCTGAAGGTCATCATCTTTCATACGTGATAATAGCTGTGGTGCATTGACATCGTTTTTGCACACGGCTCGCTACAACCTCCCCCCCCCCCAATCCCCACTCCTCACTCATTGTTTCTGTCGTTCTGTGGGTCCAAGGTGGGATTGAGTGTAGTGTGGGAGAGATTCTATGCAAACTGATTGATGAAGAACACTTATCTGGACATCAAGAAAATAAGTAAGCTATTGAAACGAAACGTGTACAACATGAATTGCTGCTGTGTGTGTGTGTGGTTGTGTGTGTGTGTGTTGCTTCCAAATCCCGTTTTGTTTTACATCTGTATGTATTTTCCACCATGTCTTTATTTTTCACACACACACACACACACGTTTTCCCCCCAGAATTTTCGACGCAGCAACCTCTTCCTCGGGGGATCTTTACAAGGGGGTCTATATGTGTTGCATACTAGAATATCTGCATTTTCAGTAGGCCTACATGTAAAAAAGCGACCGCTCTTGCATTTGTTTGGTTGGCTTTTTTGTATTACTGTAAATATTTTTTTCCTTTGGTATGGATTATTCACCCGTAGTATTTGTTGTTATTTCCGTCAGTTGTATCTTTCCTATATTTTAAACACATATCTTTTTAAGATAGGCAAAACGCAATCTTTTCGAATTGATAACAGACAAACCGTGGTAACCGTGGCAAGATGGCGGCTGAGTGAGGCAGTGTGTGGGTGCGCTCCCCTGATTATGTAGAATTTATGTTTCACAGTGGACGTTGAATAGCAAAAGTGTTATGAGAAGATGTGTGTGATATTCTGGTTGTCAAGAAAGTAGTAACTGTGAAGCTCCATGATCAGAAATAGTGCAGTTAATGGAATATTTGAATCTCATAAGTTTATTGTACGGAATATTTCTTCTTGCTCTCTCACACACGCACACACACAAACACGCGCTGCACCACAACACACACACACACACACACACACACACACACTCGCACACACACACACTCACACACCACACGCACACGCACGCACGAACAAAACAGCCCCCCCCCCCCCCCCCCCCACACAACACACAATCTAACACATCACTTATTGAACTGTCCTTAATTGCTACACACACCACACACAACACACAACACACACACACACTCACACACACACACACACACACACAACACACCCACACAAACACACGACAATGCACTCTCCCCTCCCCCCCCTCGCGCGCGCGCACGTACACACACACACACTCACAACACACACACACACACACACACACACACAACACACACGACTCACACACACCACACACACACACACACACACACACACACATAATCTACCTGTTTGTCGCTTGTTGTACTGTCACTAATTGCTGCAGTACACACACTACAACCACACACGCGCGCGCGCACACACACACACCACACACACACACACATACACACACACACACGCACAACACACAATGCAACCTCCCTCCACACACACACCCCAACACACACACCACACACACACACACACACTACATCACACAACACACACAACACAACACGACCACACACACAATGCACTCCCTCCACACACACACACAACACACACACACACACACACACCACACACACACACACACACACCAGACTCCACTCTTTGCTGCTTGTTGTACTGTCACAATTGCCACACACACGACACACACAACACACACACACAACACACACACACACACACACACACACACACACACACACACACAATACCGCGCAGCGCAACTCCCTCCCCCCCCTCCCACACACAATCTACCACTGTAGTGCGCTTTGCACTGTCACTAATTGCTACATTTATGGCTGTTTCCCGTTCAGTGTAAAACTATCTGCTCTCTCAGTATTCTAGCAGAAGAACTCGTGCACTTATATATATCCCAATTGTCACAATGAAGCTAAGCCTCATTCTGTTATTACCACTGATACTGTTACAACATTAACAATTACTGTAACTTTTATCGCTGTTGCCACCGCCGCAGCCGCTGATGCTGTTGTTGTTGTTGCTGCTGCTGCTACTGCTACTGGTGATTACGCAAAAATGTTATTGTTATTTTTTTCCCCGGAGATAGAGCACCGAGGTTCACCAATAGCGAAATTTTCCGAATACGACCGTTTTCGCCCACCGTGAAGATAGCCGCATTCCGACTTCCGTCATGTAGCGGGTAGGCGTATGTTTTGTTTCCGTACCCATCAAACAGTGACATGAGTTCTGAAATCTTTAAATCATGGCTTATTAATTTATCTGCGGGGATGGTGTATACTCACCACAGGAAGTAATGCACTGCAGTCCTGCATTTGAAGTTGACAACTGGAGATCGTAAAAATCCCCACCTTTAATTCATCAGACTCCCGCCGCGATCGAACCCAACGACTTCATGGACCCACACACGATTTGTAACTCAAAGATCTTAAAACCACTCGGCTAAACGTCTGTGACATGGAATGTAACGTGTGTCATTGTGTATGTTGTAGGCAAGTTGTCAGACCTGTGCCAGCGTGAATTGGAACAGAGACATCTGGCGAAACATGGCGGATACCAACCTGCGGCCTGTTCCTCTTTAAGACGAGATATCCACAGTATGAATACAGTATGTTTGTTTTGTTTGTTTGTATTATGGCTTATTAAAGGTAAAGGTGTCCCATAACCTATAAGGTCGTAGGAGAGCGAGGCGTCAGAGACCTCGCTTCTCAAGGGGCCAGCATATTGAGAGCGGCGCCCATTTCCTCTCCCTCGCTGCTTTACCTTCCCTGACCCTAAAGAGGGCAGGTACCCATTTACAGCTGGGTGGACTTAGGGACTGTAATGAAACCAAGGCGCGGAAACGGTCACCCATCCAAGTGGTAACCACGCTCGACACTGCTTAACTTGGCTGGGGGAAAGCGAGTGCTCTAACCACTGAGCTATCCCAGAGCTATGCTGGCTTATTACTCATTAAAAAAAGAAGTTCATCCCAGGCTGGTGCTCTGAGGTTCACCAATAGTGAGATCTTGCATAGATATGCGACCCTTTGCCCACCATTCAAGGTATCAGCATTCTTATTTGGGGGACGGAAAGAGACATGTGGACAGAGAGACAAGCAGGGAGAGAGAAGAGAGAGAAAAGAGAGAGAGAGAGAGAGAGAGAGAGAGAAAAGGAGAGAGAGAGAGAGAGAGACCCCACACACACACACACGCACGCAAAACACACACACAACACACACACCACACACACACACACACACACACACACACACACACCTATCTCAGTCTCTTGTTCATCCCCCATCAACTAACTATGTGTACAGGTGGAGAGGCCCATACCTGACCCAGGACCTGGAGGTATGTGTACTCTGTGTTGTGTGTTTACTCTGAATGTATGTGTTTTTTTTACTCTGTGTTTTGTATGGGGTGTGTATAGTAAAATATATATATAAAATATGTATATAATATTAATTTGAGTGTATGAGTTAAAATTTATTATTATATATATATAATATATATATATATATATATAATATATAATATATAAATATATATAAATATATATATTTTATATGTATATATATATTATATGTGTGTGTGGTGGGTGCGTGGGGTGTTGTATGATGTAATATATAAATTTATCTATATATATATATATCTTCTCTCTTTCTATATATAATATGTGTTGTGTGTGTGTGTGTGTGTGCGGGGTGTGTTTGTGTGTTATGTTTACTATTTGTGTGTGCCTCTGGTGTGGTGTGTGTGTGTGTGTGTGTGTGTGTGTGTGTGAGTGATGTTTACTCTGTGTGTGCACGCGTGCATACGTGCACATATCCGCACGCGCGTGCTTGTAGGTGTGGTTATTGTGTTTGCATGTTTGTAAAGCGGTTGCAGATATGCATGATCATGCGTACAAATGCTTCTTTCCTTTTTTTTTCTTCTTCTTCTTTCCTCTCCCCACCC
>CM054145.1:10165951-10261733 GCA_028751875.1 Rapana venosa
GGGGAACGGATGACAAAATTTGCAAACAACTGCATACACGCGGGGGCCGATTGAACAGACGTTAAATTGAAGACAACAACAACAACAACAACGCGGGGGCTGGATGTAAAAGAAAGCGCACGAGTGCTTATTCCATTATCCTTGATATAAAAGAATATTAAAAAAAGAGTAAATAAAAAAATGATAATATGATAATAGTGTAATTATCTACCTTCTCAGCGCCCCCCCCCACCCCCCTCTCCTCTTCCCGCCCTCCCTCTTTTCCCCTCTCCTCTCCCCTCTTTCCACCTCTCCTCTCCTCTTTCCCTCCTCCCTCTCCTCTTCCCCATCCCCTCCCTCCTAACCTGTCCCTTACGGACACTTGCACGTAACTCTCACACCTTGACTGCATGACTCTTAAAAGGCGATTCATCTCTCCCAGTCAGACAGACAGACAAGTCAGACAGACTCCAAAGGGACAGATAAGTGTTGCCAGGAGCTGGTGGCATGTGGATCCCAGAGCTTTTGACCTCTCGCGGCAATGCTCGGACCAGAACTGATAAAGGTAAAGGTGTCCCATAACCTATGTGGTCGTAGGGGAGCGAGGCTTCAGAGACCTCAACTTCTCTAGAGGCCAGCATATTGAGGGTGGCGCCCATCTCCTCTCCCTCGCTGCTTTACCTTCCCTGACCCTAAAGAGGGCAGGTACCCATTTACAGCTGGGTGAACTGGCGGGACCGTACTGAAGCCAAAGCGCGCAAACGGTCACCCATCCAAGTGGTAACCACGCTCGATGCTGCTTAATGGGAGAAAGCGAGCGCTCTGACCACTGATACAGTGGTGAGTTTCGTGGTCGGCGCGATTGTAAAAATGATGGTTTGGTTGTGTGGAGGTAAAGACATTTTCTTTTTGTCATATGAAGCGCGAGGTCCAAAGTTTGAATCCCGTCCATCTAGGCAGAAAAATACCAGCCCAGCAGCTAAATAAAGCATAACGGTATTTCAATATCAGTCCAGGCACCTAGACTAGCTTACGTCAACAACAGACCAATTTTTTGGCCTGAGCCATTATCCTCTCCTGGGGACGGGATAGCTCAGTGGTCGCTTTTCCCCAGCTAAGGTTAAGCAGCATCGAGCGGGGTTACCACTTGGATGGGTGACCGTTTATGCGCCTTGGCTTCAGTAGAGTCCCCCAGCTGTAAATGGATACCTGCCCTCTTTAGGGTCAGGGAAAGTAAAGCAGCGAGGGAGAGGAGATGGGCGCCGCCCTCAATATGCTGGCCCCTTAGAGAAGCTGAGGTATCTTGATACCTCGCTCCTCTACGACCACATAGATGATGGGGACACCTTTACTTTATTACTTGTATATCCTCTTTTTATTTTCTGATTATTTTCTCTCCCTGTCTCAAATCAGGTGGCCAACAGCAGTGGAGATGTTGTCCTCTGGGGCCATCGATGTCAAGCCCATGATCACTCACCACTACTCATTGGAGGAGACCCTGGATGCCTTCAAGATGGCGCAGTCCGGAAAAGGGGTCAAGGTCATTATTGACTGTGAAAAGAAGGCCGCTTGATTGGAGCAGAGTAGGGAGAGATGGTTGTGTTGTGTTGGGTTGTGCTGGGTTGTGTTGTGTTGTATTTTGTTGCATTATGTTTTGGATTGGGTTGTGTGGTGTTGTATGTTGTTACATTGCTTTGTGTTGTGGGGTGATGTATTTTGTTGCATTGTGTTGTTGTTGAATTGCATTGTGTTGGGTTGGGTGTTGTGTTGCATTGGGTTGTGTGGTGTTGGGTTATGTGTTGCGTTGCGTTGGGTTGTGTGATGTCGTGTTGTATTTTGTTGCATTGTGATGTGTTGGGTTGCCTTGTGTCGTGTATTGTTGCATTATATTGTATTGTATTGTATTGCAATGCATTGTATTGTATTGTTTTATATTGTATATCACGTACGTCAAATTTCTCTGCATGGAATTTGGGCTTTCTTCCCTGGGAGAGCACGTCGCCACAAGAGCAGCGCCACCCACTTTTTATCATATTTTCTGTCTGTATGTGTATTTTTGTTTCTCATTGATAGTGGCAATATTTCCCTTAGAATTTTACCAAGGACAAACTCTCTTGTTGCCGTGGGTTCTTTCATGTGTACTAAATTTATATTGTACACGGGACCTCAGTTAATCGAATTACCCGAAAGACTAGCATCCAGGCCTTTCCTCAAAGTTTAACGGATTGGGTGGGGGGGGGGGGGGGGGGGGAGTCATGTGTTCACACAGGGAACTTGGCCCAGGCCAAAAGCTGTGTCAGTTATTGGTGTCAACTACTTACCAAGGACTACACTAAAATGTTGTTATGTTGTAAAATGTTGTGTTGAGATTGCCTTCAAGCCATGACAAACTCTTAGCATAACAACCTGCATTCTCCTTTAAAGCAGAAAAAAAATCCTCTGAAGTCGGAGTATGGCTGCCTATTATGACGAGGTACTAGAAAAGAGTCATACACGCAAGCTTCTCATCTGGTGTACTTCCTATCTCACAGTGATTCCCAGGTGGGATGAGTGAGTCAGAGTGCATGTTCTGGGTGACCCTCAGGGTGTAAAGCTGGGGAACGCACAACAACAAAACAAGGATTGAACCCACGGACTGTTCACTCTCTAGACGGGTGTGTTACCGCTAGGCCACTAATCCACTATGTTAGTGCTTGTAATTAAGCTTAAATAAAAAAAAAAATTATTTTAAAGTTCATGATTTCAGCGTGCCAAGGTAAAACTGAACACAGAGTCTAAGTGTCAAAAGTAAATAAAAATGACAATTCTAAGTCATGAAGATGGTAGTTTTGTGTACATAGTTACTATAATTATTCTTTTTGTACTCAAACACTTCGTCATTGTGATGGGTTTGGGTGGGTTCTGATAGATTTGTTTGCATGTTTAAGTGCTTGTGTGGATGCACACATCCAGGCAATGATAGACCATTCGATAATATAATAACGTTTCACTTATTTATTTTCTAACCTCAGTGAACCGCGCTGAAAAAAAATCACCTAAGGGAAGTCATCCCACTGTTCACAACAGAGGTTGTTTCTCTTGGATCAATACGTGCGGTGTTGAAAAGATATACCCTACAATGAACTATCAAATTTTCAATACATTACAGTCATGATAAGATTTACCGTTTTAAGGTGAAAACAAATACAGTGGGTTTTTTTCTTTTTGACAGTCTTGGTGGTTACATTTTCCACTTATCATTTAGCGACCAATAAGCAATAATTATAAAAAAAATTTCTAAAATCAGAATTTGGGCTCAAGATTTATATCTAAAATGAAATGTTCTCCTATTCCTTATGAACATTTTGGATCAGTTTTATTTTAACAATCATGATGCAGTCTTTACACTTGAATTCCCATACGGTTGTGTTGAAAACGTTGCTCAGTTTTTGTCTTCAAGATTTTAGCACACACATACAGAAATAGCGGTTTTTCAAGGACTCAACCTCGTTCCTTCTCCCCTGTGGTAAAGAAAACCAGACTGGCGAGCACATCCTTCAGAGATACACGTTATTCAGCGACCTGAGGAAGATTGTGTGGCCGACGGAGATAACCCTGCAAACCAAGCTGTATGATCCAGGAGAGAATCAGGAAAGAACAAGCCATTATTTTCTCCAGACACATTTGCCGGTGTAAAAGCGAACGAGAGAAGAAGAAGAAGAAGGCCTCGCCGTTTATTTTGTTATTTATTTATCTGTTCATGTATTCATTAATTTATGTATTCATTCAGTCATTGCTTAATCAGTTATGATTTGATTTTTTAACATTTATTTCTAAAAGGAGAAAGAAGGCAGGGTTGGAGGTCAAGATGAAAGCTTTTCTATTGATCATTTGATATTGTTTTGCTTGTTTTTAATCTCGTTTTCAAAATAGATGGTGAAATAAAGAAATACATGTCCTAGTCTGGGTGTTTTTGATAGTTCCATTAATTTTTTGTTTTTTTTAAAATGAAAACACAAGTAACCTTTATTCAGGCAAAAATTATATGCATAAGCTGCTGCTGCTGCTGCCGCTACTTCTGTTGCTGCTACTACGGTTGATGCTGCTGTTACTGCTGCTTCTGCTACTACGTTTGATGCCGCTGTTACTGCTGCTTCTGCTACTACTTCTGCTGCTGCTACTACGGTTGATGCTGCTGTTACTGCTGCTGCTGCTACTACGTTTGATGCCGCTGTTACTGCTGCTACTTCTGCTGCTGCTGCTACTACGTTTGATGCTGCTGTTACTGCTGCTGCTACTTCTGCTGCTGCTATTACGTTTGATGCTGCTGTTACTGCTGCTGCTACTTCTGCTGCTGCTACTACGTTTGATGCTGCTGTTACTGCTGCTGCCCCTACTTCTGCTGCTGCTACTACGTTTGATGCTGCTGTTACTGCTGCTACTTCTGCTGCTGATACTACGTTTGATGCTGCTGTTACTGCTGCTGCTACTTCTGCTGCTGCTCCTGCTGCTCCTACCGCTACTTCTGCTGCCGCTGCTACTTCTATTACTGCTGCTGTTGCTACTTCTGCTGCTGCTGCTTTTACTGCTGCTGCTGCTTCTGCTGCTACTTCCGCTGCTGCTGCTTCTGATGCTGCTGCTACTACTTCTACTGATGCTGCTACCTCTGCTGCTGCTGCTACTTCTACTGCTGCTGCTACTTCTGCTGCTGCTGCTACTACTTCTGATGCTGCTGCTACTTCTGATGCTGCTGCTGCTGCTGCTACTTTTGATGCTGCTGCTGCTGCTGCTACTTTTGATGCTGCTGCTGATAGACTGTAAGGATGTCGCCCTCAGTGCGCTGTGTTCACAATTATCCGATAGAGTATAATTTTTAACTTTACTAGCATCTATTACTAGCAGTGTGTGTGTGTGTGTGTGTGTGTGTGTGTGTGTGTGTGTGTGTGTGTGTGTGTGTGAGTGCATGCGCGCGCGCGTGTGTTTGCGCGCGTACACAAGGGCAGAAGCGCCCACGCACGCGTACAATCTCATTTGCATAGGTTTTTATTTGCGTTCAGATGCAAGCGTGCTTATGCAATTCGAGCGCCATGCGTGCGTGGGCGCGCGTGTGTACAAATAAGTCAGTCAATCAGCCACGGCTTGTGCCATGGGGCAGGGCCGACGTGCGGGCGCCAACACACACACACACACACACGTCTAAAGACGTTGACCTGGTACATTATGCTGATGATATATGTATATGGATGAATGTCACTATGAAGCATGCTACAACAAAGAGGATGATAAACTATACCAGAAAAGTATATCAGAAAGAGCTAGATAATTTACATGAATATATTTTTGAAAATGGCCTGACATTATCTACAGAAAAAACGCACATTATGCTTTTTAATAATGGTAGTGATCCAGATACACTGCCACAGTTTACGATTGGAGGGGAGCCAATTCAGTTTAAAAATAATTATGGTAAAATTTTTAGGCATTCAACTTACATCAAAATTAACTTGGAATGCTCATATTGGATACATTTTAACAAAAGCAAGGAAATGCATCAATTTTCTTAAAATGGTTTGCAGACAGTCCTGGGGACAATATATCTTCACTCTTAAATGCTTGTCTAAGTCACTTGTACGTTCCAAACTGTCTTATGGACAAGAAGTCTTTTCAGTGCTCCTAATTCTATCTATCTATCTATCTATCTATCTATCTATCTATCTATCTGTCCCGTAGTCTGACGACCGTGGGGGCACCCTCAAAGACTCAGCAACCAGTTCCCTCCATTCTTCTCTCTGTTCTGCCTTTCTCAGGGTTTTGTTGAGTTCTAGGCCTGTCCATTCACTGATGTTATCCTCCCAGCTCTTCCTTGGTCTGCCTCTTCTTCTTCCTCCTTGGACAGTGCCTTGCAAAACTGTCTTTGTAATTCCTTGGGATCTTGTGACATGCCCATACCACTTAAGTTTACGCTTTTTCACGATCGTTAGAAGGTTCTCATAGGGTCCAATGGTTTGCTGGATTCTGTTATGCACGCTTTCGTTGCTTATGTGGTCTTTGTAGGAGATGCCAAGGAGTCTCCGAAAGCATCTCATCTCCACTGCCTGTACTCTTCTCTCCAAATCTGCAGTCAGGGTCCATGATTCACAGGCATACAGAAATATGGATATGACAAGGGAGCGCATTAGTCTGATCTTGGAGATAAGTGAGATATTCTTATCTCTCCAGATGGTGTTTAGTTTTGACAAAGCTGTTATTGTCTGTGCAGTCCTGCATACTACTTCTGGCTTGGATCCCTGGTCGGATACAATGGCTCCCAGGTACTTGAAGCTTTGAACTGTTTCCAGCTTCTGGTCATTAACCCTGATATCAGTGCTAATGCCGTTGGTGTTATTAGTCATCAGTTTGGTCTTCTCTGCACTGATTTCCATGCCGTATGTTTTGGAGGCCTTATCCAAGTGTTCTGTTAGGCTGGCAAGCTCTTTTTCTGATCCTGCTATTCCATCAATGTCATCTGCGAAGCGGAGGTTTGTGATCGTTCTGCCACCAATGCTGACTGATCCTTCATGATGTTCCAGTGCATCAGCCATGATTCTCTCAAGGAAGATGTTGAAAAGAGTGGGTGAGAGTAGACAGCCCTGCCTTACTCCAACTGTTGTTCGAAACCATTCTCCAATGTTGTTGTTGTAGTACACTGCACTGGTGGCCTCGCTGTACAGCTGTTTGATGACTCTGATCAGGTTTGCATTGATGCTGTACAAGTTCATGGTTGCCCACAAAGCTGCATGCCACACCCTGTCAAATGCCTTCTTAAAATCGATAAAGAAGGCTCCTAATTATTTACTTTAAAAACTCCAAAGTATAGATTGTAAGGCATACAAACTTGCACTTGGGGTGCCATTTCATGCATCCACCACAGAAACTTATAAGGAAATTGGGGAACTTCCCCTAGCTGAATACCGACAACTTTCATGTGCCAAATACATGTTACGAAGCACGAATGACAAAAATTTTGTCTGTAGTGAATTAAAAGTTCAAGCAGAAACGAATTTTCCAAAAAGAGCTAAACAAATTTCGTGTTTAATGCCTATTGGCACTTATGTATCAGACCTCTTTCAAAAATCTAAACTTAATCAATATGATTTAGAAACACAAAAAGAAGCTTTACCATGTCCTACATGGGAGATGGATAAAGCCTGTTTTGATATAGAATATATTAATGAAAAAAAGAATGAAAATCAAAACATCATGGTTGCAGATGTTCAGTCGCATATTGAAAATAAGTATGCTGACTGCTTAAAAGTTTATACAGATGGATCTGTTTTAGAAAATCATGACACAGGCTATACCAGCACTTAAAATTGAGAAATCGTACTATCTTGGTAAACATCGTTCAATATTTACAGCTGAACTTATTGCAGTTCTTATGGCTCTTAACTATATTCTTGATTTTCCATTTTCCATCTTTCATATCTTGCTTTGTGTTGACTCCAAGTCAGTATTGTATGCTATAAAATCCCCTTGTATGCTATAAAATCCCCAAACTTCAAGAAGATCTCCAGAATTTTTTAAATAAAATTAAATATGTCATACACCTCATAAGTTTAAGAGGTATTCCTATTTCTTTTTGTTGGGTGCCTTCTCACGTTGGAATTTTTTCAAATGAGTGGGCTGACAGCTGCAAAAAGGGGGCAAGACATGATATGGAATCGATAGAACTAGATGTTCCCTTATTTATACAGGAAGGATACCGTATATTAGAACAAACTTCATGGGGTAAGTTTAAAGAATCTGATCAATTCAAGGAACGATATTTAAAAAGTTGTCTGACCACTGCCCATATTTCTTGTTATATGGCTCCTTCTCAAATAGATTCGCGTTTTATAACAGTAAGAAGGGTTAATTCACTATATTTTAGAATGAAGTTAATTGCATTCCTTACAAAATTTTGTAAACATGTTAGATGGCTATGTGAAGATCATATTTCCAATACTCATATCATATTTGAGTGCCCTATTGTAAAACCTTTTTTACCTACATTTTCTGAACAGTCTCTGGAAAATGTATTTGAAAATTCAAAGCTAGCCTTTGCCATTGCCATTGCCAGATGTTTATTGCATAGTCCACTTGAATATTTATTGAAGTTACATTATTGTTATTTCATGTTTCCACATTGTTGAGTTTATATTTTGCTCCTGTTTAAAAGTATTGTCATTAATTTTCTAGGGTTGTTTTTTTTAATTTTATTATTATTACTAATTATTTACTTTTTTCCCCACAAAAATACCAACACTGATGCTGTTTCTTAACCTTTTCTCCTTCCACTCCTTCCTCTCCCTTCTATAACTTCCACTACACTTTCTATTTCCCTCGTCTAATATCACTTAGAGTGAACAGACGTTCAATTGAAGACAACAACAACAACAACAACAACAACAACACACACACACACACACACACACACACACACACACACACACACACACACTCTCTCTCTCTCTCTCTCTCTCTCTCTCTTACTTGCTTGGGGGGGGGGGGGGGGGTTGTTGGGGGGGGGAGCTGTTTTGAAAAGGGTTATTTCCCCTTGTTTTTATTGTGAGACTGTATAAGTATTGAGTTATTATTATTAAGATGTATCCCTAACGGGCGGGGACTGGATGTAAAAAAGCACATGTGTGCTTATTCATTATCCTCGAAATAAAAGAATTTGTCATTGTCATTGTCTCTCTCTCTCTCTCTCTCTCTCTCTCTCTCTCTCTCTCTCTCTCTCTCTCTCTCTCTCTCTCTCTCTCTCTCTCTCTCTCTCTCTCTTATAAGTCAATTTTCTTTCTTTTTGTGAGGGCAGAATAAAAACAAGTTGTGTAAACTTAATCTTTTACCCTCAATAAAGATCATTTTGACTTGACTTGACTCGACTCGACTTGCCTTGCCTTCACACACACACACACACACACACACACACACACACACACACACACACACACACACACACACACACACACACACACACACACACACACAGAGAACTAGGTGCAGTAATTGACTATGATTTATCGTGGTCATAACACATGGCCTCATTAGGAGTAATGCATTTCAGTAAGATAAAACGGACTTAGAAAAATCAGTAATTTTCTAAGTCTGCAGTCACCAAAACTTAACGCGCTTATTCTCTCTGATAAATGATTTCTACCTTATGGGATTGTGCCAGTGAAACAAACCTAAAGCATATAAGCCGCCTACATACAAAAGCTGTCAGACTAATCCGATTCAATCCTAATACACTGACCACGACCAACTACAAAGAATTAGGCATTCTTCCACTCAAAGACAGTCTACCTTTCAACAGGTGTCTATATATGTACAATATATTAAACAGAAAAGCCCTAAAGAAAATTGCCACAAATGTTGCTGTCAATAAAAACAGGCCTACTCATAGACTGTTTTTACCCAGGCCCCATAATAATCTCTGTAAGTCAAGCCTTGCTTATTCAGGAAGAACATTGTGGAGTAATCTACCTCCCTATTTAAAATTAGCTCATTCGAAACAAACGTTTAAGAAACTTTTGAAAAAAACATCCCATAGCCAGATCATGAGTCCACTTTTTATGCTCGAGGTTACCTTACATCTGGTTGCAGTGAGAATTGTTATTCTTTATTCTTACCCTTGTTGTTTCGTTTTTTCATTCCTTGTCTACATCTGTATTAAGCTATTTTGTACTGTTTTGGTTTTGTTTTTTTCTTATAGACCTACTGTGAAGTCTGGATTAAAAAAAGTTTTCCTCATCTTTTTTTGTTCTTTTTAACATAGATTGACTCCGCCTTTTAAAAGCGTATATGATTCAATATCTTGATTTTGGTTTTTTTTGGTGAGGATGAAAAAAAAGCTGCGTAAACTTAATCTTTTACCCTCAATAGAGATCACTTGACTTGACATGACTTTACACACACACATTTTATGAGGCATAAAACATTAAAAAAAAATTAACACATTGAAAAATGATAAGGTATAAGTCAACAGAATCACACGTATACATAGGGGAGAGAGAGGGGGGGGGGGAGGAGGGGAAGGGTTGAACGAATTAGGAGAGGAGAGAGAGAGAGAGAGAGAGAGAGAGAGAGAGAGAGGAGAGAGAGAGAGAGAGAGAGAGATCAATTTTTTAAAATTACGAGGATGATAAGCTCCCATGTGCTTTTATTTTATTTTTACATCCAGTCCCCACCCTTAGGGATACAGCATATACTAAAATAAACCAAATTCCCATACACTCACGCAGTAAAAAACAAAAACAAAACATCCCCCCTCACACCACCACCGCCCCCAAACAACAACAAAAACAAAACAACAACCACACAAACAACAAAACCAACCCCAAAACAAAACAACAACCACCCAAAACACACACACACACACACACACACACACACACATCGCGCGCGCACACACAAATGATGACATGACAAAATTTACAAAACCGCATACACACGGGGACTGGATGTAAAAAAGCACATGAGTGCTTATTCCATTATCATCGATATAAAATAATAAACAAATAAATAAAATAAAAGCATAAAGCAAAACAACAGAGAGAGAGGCAATGACAATGACAAATTCTTTTATTTCGAGGATAATGAAATGGATAACGTTATTCCAAAATATAGAAACAGCGTGTCATGGCCGAAAAATCACATGAGTGCTTACTCATGTGCTTTTTTACATCCAGTCCCCGCCCATATATATATATACATATATAAAAAAAATATGATAATACAGTTAAAAAAAATAAGCCCAATACTAATACACAGCACACAGTAAACGCGAAAAACAAATATCCACACGTAAAAAACCCATAAAAACAACCGAGAGAGAGAGAGAGAGAGAGAGATTTATACAAGTACAGATGACGTGGCAAAAAATCGATTTCTCTTCTTAAATCTTGAAGTTTCTCGACTCTGCCAGACATTCAGAGTCCCCGCTCATAATTATGATGAAACCAACGATTACGCATGCCCAATACGTTATTTCTAAATATAGAAACAGCGTGACATGACCGCATCTAGAAAAATCTAGATTTCGAGTCTCCTACATCAAATTCACTAGGCCTATATAAGGGGCTAACGTTTCATGCTTTCACTCAACCAGAGCATTTGAGAAGACGAAGCTTGAAGACACGACGGTTTAACGCTGAAACCTTGAAACTTCACGTACGTTTTGCTGTTACAATTCGCGTAAAGGCAAGGCCAGCGTTGTGTGTGCATTGATTAACCGAACCAAATAGGCCTATCTACAACTGTACAAGCCACGAACTGAACATAAAAGCTGAAGAATTCCTGAGCTCTACGATAGACTGCAACACAACTGGACGATGCAGTCCCCAAACTTCTGGAGTGATAACTTCAATCCTCAGGTTTGGTACCACGGTGAAAGAGTTGGCTGTCGAAGAAGACCAACCACCCCATCATCCCAGTTTTCATCATGGCCCGATCAGCTGCTGATTATATTTCAGAAATGATGAGCCCAAGACCAAGGTAAGGACAATGATAAAAATAATAATGATAACCGTTTGGATAGACGAAATATTTTGACAGTAGTACTATTAAAATAAAAGTAACAGTCACTATGAAGAGAGTAATTAGGCCTAATGCCCCAGACATGTAGCTTTAAATTAAAAACAAAATCAACATAGATTGAACTTCTTTAAATAGATTGAACTTCTTTAAATATGATACTTTGATAGTTTGCCCAAACGTTTTACATCATTAGATGTTTGCATAAACACATTTTATTTCTGTTTCTTTCTCTTCCTTTAAAGCCTACAACGTCAACTTCGCTAGTATATGGAGAAACCGGCAGATATCCTTGTCTATTTTGGTCTCTGTTTGAATGGTTGTTTCTGGATGCAGCTGCTTGACATCCAGTCTGAAAAGCTATCCTCAAATGTTTATCAGACGATGAAAGATTTACATGACAAATCTTTGATTCAATCATCATTGCTTAATAAGATAAAAAAATTTTAGTACAAAGCAGATTTGACTGTTGTGGGAGAGACAGTTTTGTTCAACTTCAAGTATTCATTCTACAAGTTCACACATCAAAGCCTTCTTAATAGAAAATTTTGTTAATGAATGGAGAACTGAGCTGTGGAGTAATAGTAGATGGCTTTATTATCAAAACTATAAGATCGATTTTGGTATGGAAAAATACATAACTTGTCCACCAGCTGTATATGTTTATGCTCTTATGAAGTTATGTTGTAGCTGTCACAAGCTTCCTATTGAGGTTGGACGTTTCCATAATATACCAAGGGAAGAAAGAATATGTTCAAAATGCTATATGTCTGTTTTAGGGGATGAGTTTAATTTTATCATGGAATGTCCCCTCTTCAAACATTTAACTTAAGACAAGATTTTATTCCCCGACATTTTCTTCAACCCATGTCCAGTTATAATTTTTGTAGGCTAATGAAATGCAAATCTTGAAAAGTTCTCCTGTCGCTCTCAAAAATCATAAGATTTGCAGGCATTTCTTGAAATTTCAATTGTCTTTCATATGTATAGATTATGTATTTTAAAGAAATGTTTATATTTAAAAATAGTAGTGAGTCATTAAATTGATTAATACTGTTTGCTTATCATTATAATAATAATAATAATGTATGGAATTTATATAGTGCTGAATCTTGTAAAGCAACAAATCAAAGCGCTCAGATTTCATTTCATACCACTTTAAGTCACGGCAGATTTCTCCGTGAAATTCGGGCTGCTCTCCCCGGGGAGAGCGGGAGAGCGCGTCGCCACAAGCGATGAACTGTTGCTTTTCAGTTACTGTTAGTATTCATATAATTTTTGGGTATATTGCTGTTAGGTTTATTCTCCTGTTCAATTTGTTTGTAATCCTCCATACCCCAAAAGGGGTGAAAGGAATTAAATCTTGAATCTTGAACTTTTAACCATGGAAAGCCATTCTTTAGAAATGAATCAGTTTGTAAGATGTTTTGTCTGAACAAATAGATTTTGACAATATTAAAAAATTTGTGTTCCTTTTTTTAATTTAGGTGTGGGGCAGAACATCAGCACCAGCATGGTCCTGAGACATCCCAACGCCAGACACCTTCCTCTCACACCGGTTCTTCTTTCACGCAACAGCAACGCCTCGAAGAAGTCCTCAACAGGGCTAAAGATTTGCTGGGGGAACTGTTTGGTCAGCAGCCTGCCACTCCAACTCCTGACACACCAAACCGAGGTCAGTCTGCAGACAAGCCGTCTTCCTCACAGAAATCGGCTGAAGGAAGCTGCCGCAAGAAAGCGCCGGCAGCATCCCACCCTAAAACTGCATCCGGCGCAACCCAGCAACCGTCATGCCAGGAGAAGAGGAACGAGTCCAAACCTTCGTCGTCACCAAGAAAAACTGAAGAACAGGCAGTGACCAGAAGCCAATCCCAAACAACACAGCCCAGCAATTCACAGTGGAGCCATTCTCTCTACTTCTCCAGTTTAGCCCCCAGCAAAGTCAGAGCCAAGGTGAGGAACGGTCAAGTCCTGATTCGCGTATGTCTTGGAACGGCGTCCGGTCCCGGTGCCTGCCAAAGCATGGTGGAGGTCACTCGCGCGGTCACGCTGCCCGAAAATGTGGACCAGAAAACAGTGACTGCCGTCATGAAGCTGGATGGGACTCTGGTGCTTCGGGCTCAGTTGAAGGAGGGTCGTTCTGATGAGCCGAAGGCAGCTGAGAAAACAGAAACACCAGCCAGTCAAGTGGAGAACGGGGGTACTGCTGAGAAAGAGGATGAGGAGACTGAGGGCTCCAAACTGAAACCGGAGAGAAAACAAGCCACAGCGACCAGCGAAAAGAAGATGGAGATTTCTACTCATCAGGTGGAGAATGTAACCCGTGCTGAACAGAAATCAGAGATGCCCAGATTGCAAAATGACGCTAAGGGTTTGGAACCGTTGGAGAACAAGGCAGATCGTCAGGCGTTGGAAAACAAGGGAGATCATCAGGCATTGGAGAACAAGGCAGATCATCAGGCGTTGGAGAACAAGGCACACCATCAGGCTTTGGAGAACAAGGGATATCATCAGGCTTTGGAGAACAAAGGAGATCATCAGGCATTGGAGAACAAGGGAGATAATCAGGCATTGGAGAACAAAGCTGACAAAATGAAGGCACTAGAAGACAGATCAGAGAGCATGCATGCCTTAGAAAAAGCTGAAGCTTTGGAAAGCACAACAGAAGCAGAAGGCAACAACACAGCTCTTCACAGAAGCCACCTGGAACCAGCAACTGATGACACTGAATCTCCACAATCAGCCGAAAAGAAGGAAGGCAGTACAGAGAAGACAGATGATGCGGTTACAGAGGAACAGCACCATCACCCAGAGGACGAAGCACAGGTGATGGACAATGACTGGACTTGTACAACCTCGTCTCCCTATGTCGAGGAACCAGAGGATGAACCTCTCTCCATCGGTGAGGAACTCTCCCCTCCATCATCCATGGAAGACTTTGTCATCATTCAGGAAAACTCCTTGAGCTCGGAGAAAACAGAAGCTGGAGATCATGAAGAAGCTACGAATGCCCAAAACATCCAAAGATTTGAAAACCTGGTACCACAAGATCAAGCACATGCAGAAGAGGAGACAGTCAAAGAAAATACTGACAGAGAAATCGGCACGTCAGACCAGACCGACCCCACCAGGCCCATTAAACGCAGCCAAGAACCAACGCATGACTCCACTGAAAACTTCCCACCACAACAATGCTGGGCAGCAGTGGGTAACATGCCGGTACAAGGCCCTGCTCACGGTGGCAGTTTTCGTGTTCATCTGCCACTTCAGGGGTTCAGCCCTGAAGACGTGAACGTGAAGCTTGTCGGCCACACTCTCCGGATCAACGCCATGCGTCGGTGCTGGTTGGGAGAGGTTTCCTACACGGAGAAGGTGGAGAAGGAGCTTGAGCTTCCAGGGCACCTGGATGTCTTGACCGTGAAGTGTGAGTACCAGCCGCGCAATGGATGTCTGGTCATCAACGCTCAGCATCAAGTGCCAGTTATTGTCGAGTAACTGACATGTTTATCAGTGTTAGGTGCCTGTTGTAGGCCAGTGACAGTAAAAGTCATCATCAATGTTAGTGCCTGTTGTAGGCCAGTCACAGTAAAAGTCATCATCAATGTTAGTGCCTGTTGTAGGATAGTGACAGTTAAACTCGACAATGTCTGCTGTTGTGAGACAATGAAAGGGATGAAAGATACCGATGTCAAGTGCCTGTTGTGTGATGATTGAAAGATGTTTTATTTTCGTCAAATAGTTTGTTGTGATGTACCAGGTGATGGTGAATTTATACTGTATGCAAGTTTTCTGTTTAGAGGTGTGTGTGCATGCATGTGGGCACACATATGATTAGTTTTTTAAAATGTTAGTTTTTACATTCCGTGTATCATTGTTCATGTATCATTGTATGTTGCTAAGTGGGTTCTTTTTCAAAGATCAGGTGTTTGTGTGCAAAACGTGCACATACAAAATTTTATATGTGGCTGTTTGTTGCAATTTTTATGACCATTTTAGTTGTTATGGGTTCCTTTGTTACTTTCACAAAGGTTTCATAACAGACATCAGTATTTTGACATTTAAAAAAATTTAACAATTTTTTTTTTACACTTCAGTATTTTAAAATAAGTACTTGTTTTAAATGTTATTTTATATTAGATTTGACGCACAAAAGCTGTAGTATCTTGGTATATATTGCGTAGTATATTCACACATGTCCCCAAAGGTGGAATGCAGCTACCTCGACACCTAGTGGTTCAAACATTTCATCCCTTGTGTTATGATTTTCTTTAGTTTAAACCTAATAAAGATGTCACAGCTGTCAGTTTCACCCACTTTCAGCTGCTCTCAGCTGCTATCCATTCCATCCCAGCTGGTGCTCATTATAGCAGAAACTGACAGCACTTGGACTTGGTAAAAGGAAGAGACTAATTTTAGCACTGGGTCCTGGATCCTTGACTAAGTTATGCTGGATTTGCATACTGTGACATTACTTTATTATTGTTTGGTACACAAACTTATAGAGGTTAGAATTGTTAGAGTTTAGTTGGTCAGATCTTGAGTAATCCTGAGAAAAACTGAGCTTGAAGATGGCTTTTGTTGTTTTGTTTGTTAAGAGAGCCTGCAAGGTTATAAATAGCTTTTTTATAGATAGGTTATTTTATAGTTGTTTTTTCATTTTTTTTTTCTGTTTTTTCTGCAAGTCTTAGTTAAGTGTCCTGTTGTTTTAGAGTTTGCTTCAGATGCACAATGCTACAAATCACTGTTTTCTTATCAACTAATGATTCCAGTTACATGCAAATTGTGTTGCATTTTTTATATAAGCTAATACTGACGGTAAATTTTCTCATCAAGTGATATGATGCGTGCACATTGTGTGCGTGTGTGAAAGTCGAATATTATTTCAAGATGGTACATTGAATAAGTAGTGTGTGTGTGTGAGTGAGAGAGATCGAGATCGTCTAATATCATTTAGAGTGAACAGACGTTAAATTGAAGACAACAACAACAACAACAACAGAGAGAGAGTGCTGTTCAACAGTAGTTTTCATACTTTTTCCTTAAAAAGTACAGATTAGGGTCTGCAATTGAACTTGTATTAGTTTTCTTTTATGATAAACTTATGTTTGAAATTGTTTTTATTGAATTACACATAAACTGTAGTTTTGACCCATTTTGTTTTGATTTTGTGTTTGAAGAAAATATATATTGAAAACATGAAAGTGTTTTTTTGGTTATTCATTGTGAGTGTGTGTAAGATACATGTATACTCACAACTATGGAAATGCATAAAAAATATGGTGCTTTAGTATGTATGGACAGATGCATGCTCAAATTGCCTCGTGTATTTCCATGCACACACATGGCACACACACAAAACAAGTCCATATTTCTCAAAACTGTATTCTCAAATACACAAGGCAACAGTGGAAAATCATACGCTTTGTATTTAAGCACACTGCAAATTCACACACACATTTATATATCCTTCTCTGACCCGTTAACCTGCAAACAATAAATACAATAACAGCACGCGCGCACACACAACCTGTATGCACACATACAAAAAAGTACAAAACACACACACACAAGGTATAAGTATGTTCTTTCGAGCCAGAAGGCCCATAGAGCCGGAGCTTATCCCGGTTTCTGTAGCGTTAAGCGAACTGATGGTTTTTCACCACCCCTGTGACAGGACGCTAGTCTGTCGCCAGATACTTCCCCAGCAGAGCTGGTACCCACTTGTACACCTGGGTGGAGTGAAGAAAATAGGAGTAAAGTGTCTTTCCCAAGGGCACAACACCGAGCCGAGCGGGGATCGAACCCGCGATCTCTGGATCACGAGTCGACCGCCTAAACCACTCGACCACGGTGCCTCCACACACACAAGGCCTACAAAACACACGCACACACACACAAACACACGTACACACACTTGTATGCACACACACAAATACACACGTACAACACACACACACACTTATACAACACGCATGCACACACATATGTATTCACTCACTCACTCTCACACACACACACACATGTACACACACACACATTTTTCTATCTCCTTCTCTCTCTCGGTTTTCATTATCAATCTTGCTCCAAACGTCCTTGAAAACAACTCTATCACATCAGTCCTCTGGCTGAACTGGCATTGTAAGTGTCAGAATCTGAAACAAGAAAACAAACCCTTAGTAGCATACTGGATGACATTAAGATGATACTACTGTTTATAAAGAAAATCAAAACAAACAATCGGATCTGAAGAACAGATTGCTAGAATCACATGTATAGATCTGCTTTGACAGGAATGGTGACTGCCAGAATGGGAATGGGACTATAAACCGAAGTCCCGTGTGCGAATGCATGCAGAACATCTTGTGCACATGTTAAAACCCGTTCTGCTTTTCAGAAGAGTAGGCCATTATGTGCCGGTGGGAACGTATGACAAAATTTACAAAACTGCATACACATGGGGACTGGATGAAAAAAAAGCATGAGTGCTTCTTCCATTATCCTTGAAATAAAAGAATAAATAAATAAAATAAATAGAGAACACTGACCCTGAACTTCTGACAGTTACCTGTAACGGAGGATATTGTGGCTCTGGCAGCTCTGATTCAGTGTTACCCACCTTAGCCTTTTCCCTATACGTAACCCGCTTTCAGGTAACCAACCATCTACTAACCCTTCCCTCCGTATCGCCCACTACTGGGTTACAGAAGCGTACAAATGCCCACAGTGCATGTGTACTGGGAAAGAGGGGTCCTCTCCTTTAACCTTTACCGGATCTCGCTTTTGACTACACGTGCAGGATGGCGCGGGTCTTTCACGACCCATACTCATTAAAGAGCCTTTTCAGTGCATATTCCTAAAAGGATGGCGCGGGTCTTCCATGACCCAGTGGTTGTTATTTCTGCGATGCCAGTAGGCCAAGGCAGTTGCTGCTAGACTAGCACCGTCCAACAATGGCAGCGGCCTCCGTGCATGTTAAAGATCCCATGGCAGTAGAAAGTCGAAAAAGAGAAGGGGAATGTCCCGGCTATATGGTCAAAATTGGTAGGTCCCTGTTCCCTAATCCCATTCCCCAAACTTGGTACCCAATGAAATCGGAGTGAAGTCGACTGTGCTCTTCGAGTACAGTGTGGGAAACCAGTTCCTGGTAAACAGGCTCACACATACCCAGCCATGCTGGAACGCCACCAAAAAACAAAAAACAAAAAAAAGCAAATGGTGCTCAGTACAATGCATTGTGCAGGTGATGTGGACGAAGGTGCCTCGAAGCTTATGCTGTCTCCTGAATTTCTGGCAGATTGGCGACGCACCCAGTGCACACTCTGACTGTATGCTCTGGGCAGATGAACTCTGCACATGAGGCACATCTCTGCTGGGTTTTTCTGTCTTTTTTCCATGGGCAGAACAAGCATCGTTTTCGCTCAGGAGTGCCACTCTCATTGCTGTTGCATTTGCGCCCTTTTGATGTTGGCTGCTGTGGCTTGTTTTTTCTGGGCTTTTTGGCCTTTGGTGCCTGCTGCTCATCACTGGCCTGCTGCTCAATGTTGGCAATCACCTTGTGGGCAGTCTGGGCAAGGTGCCTTGGAAGTGCCACTCGGGAGACACGTCTCTTGATTTGTGCTACAGTCATTTCCTCAGCGATGCTGCGGATGAAAGTAGCACGCGTATCCCCACCTGCCAGCCGATGGTCTGGGAAGTTGATGATGGCCCAGATGCGACGTGCAGCAATGGTCGCCAGATCCATGATATTGCTGAACATGACCATGGGCCACCGCTTTGTCTTGCGTTTTATTGTGAACGCATGGGCCATTTTGTCCAGGGTGTCCACTGCCCCTTTTGTGGAATTATAAAAGAGGATGATTTCTGGTTTCTTTTTTGCAGAACCTTTGTTCACAACACCATTGTTATGCATTGTGCTGAGTACCACTGTGCTCTTCCTCCTTTTGCTCTGGTAATTCACCAGAGTGAGAACACTGCTGTAGCTGAATTCAGATCCATGCAGGGGAAGCTTCTTGGGATCTTTGAATGAGGTGGGAAGAAATCTCTTGTTTGATCTCACTGTCCCTACCATGGTCAAGCCTTTTTGCAGGAGTGTTTGAGCCAGTGTGAGGTCGGTGAAGTAATTGTCACACTTCCTTCCACTCTTGCAAAAAGGTTCTGCCAGCTGGAGAGCAACATTGCGGCCGAGATTGACCTGCCTGTCCTGACCAGCTGGCTGACCAAGGTAGGGAATGCCAAACAAAGGGTAGTTATCCTCAGCATCAGCTACCCAAAATACTTTGATACCGTAGCGGTCAGGCTTGGACGGCAAATACTGCAGAAAACTGCATCGCCCCCTGAAAGGAACCAACTGCTCATCAATCGTGAGAAGTGGACCTGGGATATAATGCTTGAGAAGATTTCCCATGAAATCATCCCAAATTTCCCTAAAGGGGGCGAATGCATCTCGTTACCGTCTGGCATTGCGTGTTTCTTTTTTGTCGAAGCGCATGTATGTCAGAAGCGTTTGAAAACGCTTCCGGCTCATACATGCCCTTGCAACACCCCAACCATACACTGTATCCCACACTTCTACTGTAGATGCAAGGTTTTGCTTTTTGGATCCAAGGAAGAGGAGCAGACCAAGTAAACCTTCCATCTCGACTTCGTCGGTTTCAACCCAGGCCTCTTGAAGTACCCTGCGCCCTTCGGTGAAGTCTTGAAAAGTGGTCCACCCGGCTGAAGAAACATTCCTACTGGGTCTTCCACGACCGGCACCATCCTTTTAGGAATAAGCAGCGTTCTTCCTCTTTAAAATGTGTGGGTCTTCCACGACCCGCACAATCCTGTGTGTGTAGTTAAAATGTTGCGTCAAATAACAATAATTCTATTTCACGCACATCAATGAAATTTTACTTGCCGAAAGTTGTTTAGGTTCTTGACAAAGTCATGAATTTTCGTGAAGATAGCTCAAATAGTTTAAGAGATATAAGACTTTTTATGTGCCTCTGGGTCGTGGGCGACCCAGGAAGTCCGGTAAAGGTTAATGCAGGGATAGTGTTAAGAATGCATGCACAATATGCCCTCCATCTCACTGATGGACACTATAGCCAAGTGGTAAAAGCCGTTTGACTTCAGTACCGTGGGTCCATGAAGTCATGGGTTTAAATCTGGTGAATTCAGGGCCAGGATTTCTACCATCTCCCAGGTCAACTTCAAGTACAGACCTGCCAGTGCCTTGACTACCTTTGTGTATATATACATATGCAATAATAATACTGTTGGTTCATATGATGTAATGTAAAGGAACCGAAACAGAAAAAATATAGATAAGAAGCCAATTTCTAAAGCTTGCAATGCATTTATTTTCAATAATACTTGTGTAATTCATTCAGATTTGAGGGACGGGACAGCTCAGTGGTCAGAGCCCTCGCTTTCCCCCAGCCAAGGTTAAGCAGCATCGAGCGTGGTTACCAGTCGGATGGGTGACTGTCTGCAAGCCTTGGCTTAAGTACAGTCCCTCGGTTCACCCAGCTGTAAATGGGTGCCTGCCCTCTTTAGGGTCAGGGAAGGTAAAGCAGCGAGGGAGAGGAGATGGGCACTGCCCTTAATATGCTGGTCCCTTGAGAAGTGAGATCTCTGACGTCTCACTCCCCTACAACCACATAGGTTATGGGACACCTGTACCTTTTAATTCATTCAGAATAAGCTAAAAACTGGGCCAAGCTTCCTGATCTTACCTTGGTGCACCTGTCAAACTGTGCCCCGACGTCCTCTTGAATCAGGTAGTAGGGCAGATAGATGTCCAGGTGGTAGACATTGGACCGTGTCTCTAACAGAATGCGATCCTCACCTACATCTAGGGTGATGGTCTGGGCGGTTTTCTGAATAACAAACACACGGTGGTGATTTTAGAAATGTGTGGGAGTGCTGTGTGTTGTGTGTGTGTGTTGTGTTGTGTGTGTGCTGTGGTTGTGTTTTGTGTTGTGTGTGCACTGTGTGTGTGTGTGTGTGTGTGAGTGGTATGTGTGTGTGAGTGTGGTATGTGTTGTTACTTTGATTTTACGTCTGTTCATTCAAAGTGATATTAGACGAAGGGAAGGGGAGGGGACATTTATGTTGGTTGTGTGCAGTGAAATGGATATCTGTTGCTAGATATTGTAGGCAGTACACAAAAAGGGCTGAAAAATGATAACAAATAAATACATAAGAAATGCTAATATGACTTTAGTACTATACGACTGTTCATTAACGATTTTGTAATAATAATAATAATGTGTGAATTAGGTGTGTGTGTGTTTTATTAATTTTTTTATTAATTTATTTTATTCTGTTATATCGAAGATAATGGAATAAGCACTTATGTGCTTTTTTACATCCAGTCCCCATGTGTATGTGGTTTTATAAATTTTATCATCTGTTCCCGCCGGCACACCATGGCCTACTCTTAAGAAAAGCGGAACAGGATTTAATGTGCGTGTGTGTACATGTGTGCACAGTCACGTGTGTGTACACATGGGTATATATGTATGTGTGCATGGTTTTATATACATGCATGCAACCTACCATCCCTGCTCCAAAGCTCACTGTTACTTGAAACAGATTCAGATTTCCCAGTAATCGCAGTATGGAGATTTCTACGATCGCTGTGAACAGCATTCTTTGTTTAATGACACATGCATTGGTGATGGAATATTAGTTTTGCTGAGAAATGTTATTACCTGTGGCTTGCGTATGTTTGTTTGCTCGTTAAGTTTCTGGAATGTTTTATGGTATTCTAACGAGATGTTTCCAAATGTTGTACTGTCCTCTGGAGAATTCCTGAAGTTTCGGTAATGTTCTGGACAGTTCCTTAAATTTCTGGAATCTTCCAGTCTTTACCAGCGGCTATTACAAGTGGCCTGGTACTGTATGTGTACACACACACACACACACACACACAAGGGGCTGTTACCACAGCAGCAGGGAGGAGATGAGGAAAAGAAGGGAGGAGAGTAAGAAAGGCAGCAGAGGCAGAGCAGGGGAGGAAAGCGGATTGTAGATGAAGAGATTACTGGAAGAAGGGGAGAGAATTTGAATAGGAGAGCCATAAGGACTGTGAAAGTCATGCAGCTGTATTTAGTGAGTGTGGTCACAGAGTTTTGGCTGTTGATCCACAGTGATTGTGGACAGAATTTTTTTCTTTTTTGTTGTGGAACTTTTGTACTGGAAATGAATACTGTTTTGCAATGATTCAATAGAATAAAAGAAATCCAACTTGATTCCTGAGTCAACTTGTGCTCTGTCTGGATGTGATTTACTGAGAGATAAAAACCAAAGCGAGGCATTTCAGTCAGCGTTCTACATCCACTGGAGTGTTTTTCAAAACAGAGTTCATGTGTCAAAGAACATTGTAACGCTCACAATAAGATGTTTCATACCACCATTAGTGTATCTCTCTTTTGCGGTGAATGTTTGGGAATGTTCAAGAAAAAACAATGCGAAATCGGCGAACGTTTGGATTCCACTTGGTTGTTACGGACGTTTCCACTTTGTTCGTGTCACATGACCACTTTACTATCAGCATACATTCTACCATTTAATGGCAGCTAGAGGCTGTGTTTTCTTCTGTGCAAATTTTTTAAGTTGATCTAGTGAATGAGCGAATTTTAAAAATGAAGGACGAGGAGATTTACAGATCATGGTGCGATTGGTATGAGGCCAGCAATAAATATTCAGTTTTTGAGGGACACGACGTGATTAAACTACATGAGGTGAAGAGCTATGAGAGTGACCTAGATATTAACTTTGACAACATCGAAGTTTCGCTGCTGGTCCATAACTCATTACAAGAAAATTTTCATGTTTGGATTTTGTTGTTGTTGAAGTCATGTATCACCCAAAGTATTCAAAGAATTGTTGTAAAGTGTTCATAGATATGTTAGCAATATACATAAAAGAAAAGTAAAATAATATCTGGATGTATTTTGTGTGTGTGTGTGTGTGTGTGTGTTTGTGTGTGATGCTACCCTATCTCTTTTTTTTCCCCCGGAGATGCTTCCCTTTGCGTAGGATTTAGAAAGTATTTAACTCATACAGAGTCAGGAAAAAAGAAGGATATACACACCAGCTTTGGAAACAAGTCAAAGCACAAAACAACCACCACCCCCCAACCCCCCCCCCCCAATGATGAACGTACCACTTGTGGAAGATGAATCTCCGCTACCAGAAACTCTGGATGGCCCTCAGCCGGTTCCTTCAGGATGCTGAACTTGGGCTCTGGTGCCCTGCAGTCACAGGCAGAAGAGCGTGTGGAATGTTTCGACTATACATACTGCCCCCTCCCCTCGACATCAGCTTAGTCTTGTTCACACCCCCACCAATCTTCAAGTATCTCCACAGCTGTCAGTTTTCCCTCACTTTCAGCTACTCTCAGGTGCTATCCTTGGTCCAGGCCAAAAGCTGTGTCAGTTATTGATGTCAGCTAATTGCCAAGGCCTACACTATTTAATTTTTTTATATATTGAGGATAATGGAATAAGAACTTATGTGCTTTTTTTTACATCTAGTCCCCGTGTGTATGCGGTTTTGTAAATTCTGTCATCTGTTCCCACTGGCACACAATGGCCTACTCTTACGAAAAGCGGAACAGGAAATGTTTATGTTGTAAAATGTTGTGTTGAGCTTGCCTTCAGCCATGACAAACTCTTAACATAACAACATGCACTCTCCTTGAAAGGAGAAAAAGAAATCCTCTAAAGTTGGAGTATGGCTGCCTATATGGCGAGGTACTTAAAAACGGTCATATACGCAAACTTCTCATTCAGTGTGCAATTTCAATCTCACAGTGATTCCTATTGTTATTCTTGTTCTTCTTTTATTTCGAGGATAATGGAATAAGCACTCATGTGCTTTTTTTCATCCAGTCCCCCGTGTGTATGCAGTTTTGTCAATTTTGTCATCCATTCCCACCGGCACAGGTTCCTAGGTGGGATGAGTCAGTGAGTCAGAGTGCACATTCTGGGTGACCCCCAGAGTGTTAAGCTGGGGAACGCACAACAACAACAGCTGCTATCCATTCCATCCCAGCTGGTGCTAATTATAGCAGGAACTGACCACACTTTGACTTGGTAAAAGGAAGGGGCGTGCTTATTTTAGCACTGGACCATGCACCCTTGACTGAGTTATGCTGGATTTGCGTGCTGTACTCCTGGTGACCTATGCTCATAGGTTAGCCATGTCAAATCAAGTCAAAAACACTTGAATCATCCCATGAAGGGCAGCATGATAGATAATTTTTTTTTTTTTTTTCATTTAGGAGCAACTGTCATTGATCACTAAGAAACATTATTTTGTGAACTTGTGCATATTCAAGACTATAAACAAAGGATATGGTTTGATGTGCACTCTTTTAGAAAATACTTTGACACAGTCTGGATTTTTTTTTCTTTGATGGAATTACCAGAGTTTCTCCCCCCCCCCCCCACCCAAACTCCCCTTGGAATTACAATAGGTCCCTTCAGTACTGCAAAAGGTGTTTGCTATATCTTTTGGAAAAACTGTCAATTATTTAACTACTAGACTGCCTTACCCCGGAAATTTTCCGGGGCTAAACGATCACCCTATACGCCAACAACCCAGAAAATTTCCGGGGTGTCGAACTGAAGTAAACAAGCTTGCTTCCTTGACTACAGTTAAAGGGAAACAACTCCAAAATTAAAGAAGGTCACTCTCCTGTTGCTTGGCAACATCCAGCTGCAAAAACCGTGGCAAAAACGATCGTTTTTTCGCTCATATTTTGTGTTTTTATGCATGACTGCTTGGGAAGTTCGTGTTCAAAATTGCGGACACTTCTTGTTGAAGGCGTCAATAACTTTACACAGCTTTAAAAGTGGCAAATAAAGCTGTAGATTTACCTAACAGTGATGAAAACGATCGTGTATGATTCAGCTGATCGTGCATTAAAAAAAAAAAGAATGAGATTTGGCCTAGACTTATGTTTGACGTTATTGAGATCGGGGGTACTCAGAATGACAGTGGTGATGAAGAAATCGTATTTATGGTCAATTTTTTACATTTTATATATATTTTCGCAGTAAAATATCATGCTAACTAATTTGAGCTTGCCTCGAAGTAATCTAGAATATATATACTGTCACTGGGTAGACTATCAGGAATATTCATGTAGTAGTTTCTGAGTAAGAGGGATATGAACATTGCAGTGGTACAGAAGAATTTTATTCCCCGGCATATAGGGTGCACTTGCACTGGGCAGTGAAGAGGTTAATTATCTGTATATGTCAATACTGTTTATATTCTATTCAGTCATTTTTTCCGTTTTCTTGTTTTGGTCAGTGTATGGATCATAAGTTGCCATGTGAATGTTGATGTTGTACTTGAGCACAACATAAGCTACTTGCTTGTTGTTGCTATGCTGATGATGTTCATCATGTTATGCTTGTTCCATGTGTATTGATGAATAAAAATTACTTACAACAAAAGGTGAGTAGAAAAGAAGGAAGTTTAAATATATATGTATATATATAGACATATAGCATATAAAAAAAATATATTGCATATATAATTTTTTTTTCCTTTTTTGCACACAGTAGTAGAAATGGAATCAATGAAAGACTCCCCCCCCTCCCACCCCACAAAACCCCCCAAAAAACAACCCCACCAAACCAAAACAAAACAAGAATAATTTATTTTAACTTTCTTTGCCTGCTTTACAAAGTCTAAAAGAAACAAACAAGCCCCCCCCCCAACACCTACTCCCCCCCCCCCCCCCCCCCCCCCCAGCCCCCCCGCCTTTTTTGTGTGTGTGCTGTAAACAATCGTTTCTCACTAATTGACAGACGTGAAGAAGAAAAACCCCATTACTTTTTCTTTTCCACTTCTTGCTTCTCTGAATCTTCCATCTCCTGAATCAGTCCTGGAGTCTTTGGTGCAGTATTCATCATGCCAGCTGACTCTGTCCTGCAACAGACAGGGATCCAATTTCTCATTACCTGCATCAGTTTTTATTATAATACCTACATTGTTCATCACTCGCAGCTGTCAGTTTCCCTTTCAGCTCCTCTCAGTTGCTATTCATTCCATCCCAGCTGGTGCTGATTGTAGCAATAACTGACCACACTTGGACTAGGTAAAAGGAAAGGTTACACTAAATTTAGTGCGCATGCACACACACACACACACACAAGGAAAATAAAATTTCCTGAGAATAACATCAATGCCCAATTAAAAAAGAAAACAAAACAAAGGGTGCCTGTATCTGTCTATATAATCTTCAACAAATCCTTTCCTGGACAATTTTGTAACCATTCTTGGCAGCTATCAGATATATTTGAAACCCAATTTAACTGGCACGAGTTTAGGAGTTTGTTGTTTTTTTATTTTGAGAAAAAATGTGCTTTTTTACATTCAGTGCCCAAAATGCATGCTGGGTTTTTATGTGTGCTCAAGATGTTCTGCGAGTGTTTGCACATGAGACTTTGGTTTATCACCTCTTTTAAAGGAATTTTAGGGGAGTGGAGTCAGCACTGACGTTAACTCCTGGGGGAAAATCTCCTGGTACATGGTACAGGCACTTCAGTGGTGGCTCAAACCCAAGCCACCGTAAGCTCAATGTTCTAACCACTAGGCTATCCCAATCCTCATGTAGTACATATTTCTGTGCGGAATTACAAAGTGAGGTTTGAAGTTTGCTTGCATGTCACTACTGTTGCTGCAGCTGCTTCTATCACTCCTCCTCATGCTGTTTGTAGTGCTGTCCTTCTTCTTCTTCTTCATTGAGCGCTCAGACAGCAACTATTTTTGTCTGTTATATGAACGAAAATGTGTCACGCTGCTGTTAAACATCTGACAAGTCAGGCCCAGCGCATCTGACTTCGGCATAAGAGAGAGTTGTTATCTTTTTAAGTCTTTCTGGGAAAAAAGGCAGGAGATTGGACCAAGAAGGCAGAAAATAGACAAGAAAGATGTGACAGGAAGAAAAGGAACATGGCAGAAACAAGGAGAGTGAAAGAAAAGAAGACATTTCTCCCACAGAATTTCCAGATTGTGGGATTGCTATTTATACTGACAGGCCCTTGGCAAACCCACGGGGGAATGCTGTCCTATTATCATAACCACGTAAACATATATATATATATATATATATCACCTGTCATCCATGTCCATGATGAAAGGCTTTGACTTGGAGCGGACATTTTGTTCCTGGAGTGTGCCAATACATCGTCTGTTCTTCAGGATCACCCAATCTGAAAGAATGATTTGTAGGCAGTTTGAGCACAGGGATTATCTTGCTGTGCATTCAACTTGAGGTAACAAAATGTTAAATAATAATAATAATAATGATAAATGGAATTTGTATAGCCCTATATCTTGCAAAGACAAATCAGAGCGCTTGCATTCAACATATTCTTACAGAGTCATGCAGTCAATAACTATTAATAGCTTAATTAAACAAAGTCAAATGTGCGCACCTACACACACACACACACAGGTTATACGATTTGGCAGGGTAATGGGATTTTGGCTGTTGAAGGCAGGGGCAGTTTTGAGATGAAAGAGGAGGGAAAAAAGGTTAGGTTTTAAATAAATATATCTTGAGGCTAGATTTAAATGTGTCGTAAGTAGGTTTTTTGTCAAAGAGAGAGAGGAAGGTTATTCCAGATTCACATTACTGTTAGGTCTCTCCTGTCTCACTTGTTGGCATCGCCAAGTTTGGTGTTAGCCACTGTACCCAATGAAAATGACACGATCCTCCTTCTCTATTCTTACTGTTAGGTAAATCAGTTCAATTGTTTTTACTAACAATCAAAACCTTTCTATGTTAAAATTTTAAAAAGATATAAATCAAATAAGATTAATGAATACTTGATAACTATCAATATTACATCATGATCTGTACATTTGCTGCTCTTGTGGCGACACGCTCTCCCCAGGGAGAGCAGCCTGAATTTCATGCAGATAAATTTTGTGACTTAAAGTGGAGGAGGACAGTAGAGGAGGAGATGAGAGAGGCAGGCAAGACCTGGAATGAATTGAGCTGGCTTGCCCAAGACAGAAAAGGCTGGAGGGATTTTGTTGGCGCCTTGTGTCCCGGCACATGGGATGAAGAGGATTTAGTAAGTAAGTAAAGTGGTATAAATAAATAAATAGATGTTGCCATGAAAAACAGCTCATACTTATATATGTTTCATGTCTATCACGATATCTCATCCCCCTCTCTTCATTTCTCCTTCCTTCCTACAAGACCCAGTTCTGTCTGGCTGGTAAAGCTTTACCAGCAGTAAGTGTTGTTCAGTGTTCTAGCTCTGCTAAAGAATTACAGTAATCAATCATAGTTTACAATAACTGTGTTTTGTTGCAGCTGTTGTAATCAATCATAGTTTACAATAACTGTGTTTTGTTGCAGCTGTTGAACCATGACGTGGAATCCATGTCATGAGGATTATTTGAGCTGTTGTGAATCGTTTTTCTTGTCTTAGTTGAATATGTGTTTTGTGCCCAGTCCCCTCTCCATTGTCCCCCTGTGAAAGGGCTTGAAAGATTACCATAATAAACCTTTGTCATTGTCCTTCCTTCCTACCATATACAAAGTTTTCATTTACCAAGCGACAGTCGCGGTGATATGTAATACACTAGAGTGGACTTTTAAAAACAAAAGACTTGAAAAATAATAACAGTTCACCAAAAAATCGCACATGAAACGAAACATACCTCGCTTGAGTTGGGTGTTGTATTTTTGTTCAATGCCTTCAAAGGTGACGGAGAGGAAGAATGCCTGGAACAAGTCGCTCGTTTGTAGTTTCTTGATGAAGTCAGTGTGAACGATGACATCGTACACCGTACAGCCACCCCCACCTGGTGTTTTGGAGGGGAAAAAAGTAAATCAGCTTTTCTTCATCTTCATCAAATGCTCAGACTACAACTATTGTTATCTGTCATATGAGTGAAAATGCTTTGTGCTGCTGTTAAGCGCCTGACAAGTCAGGCCCAGCATATCCGTCTTCGACATTGGAGAGAAAATCTTTTAAGTCTTTCTGGAAAAAAAAGGTAAGAGAATCGACCAAGAAGGCAGAAAATAGATGAGAAGGTGACAAGAAGAAAAGGAACAAGGAAGAAACAAAGAGAGGGATAGAAAAGAGGGAATTTGTAACGTAGAATTTCAAGAAGGTGGGGATGCTATTTATACTGACAGGTCCCTGGCATCCCTATGGGGAAATCAGCTTTGCAGTTTTACTTTCTTTTTAATGTAACATCTTACTAAAAATAAAAGAGAATTAAAAAAAAACAACAACAAATTCATCAGTTCAACCCAAATGAACTTTCTGTTCAAATCTTCTTCCTTTTTTGTCATGTTTCTCCCAGGGGAGGTTTCACATTGATGAGCCTTCTCCATCTCCTCTGTTTTGAGCTTCCTCCTCATCTGCAATACAGGTAGCCCAGGTTTTGCTAGGTCTTCCCTTTGGTCTCTTTCCATCCACTACGAAGTTCATTGCTCTTTTTATGATGTGGTGGTCTGCTTTCCGTTGAACGTGCCCAAACCAGTGCAGTCTAATGGTACTAGCTACAGACTTCAGATCATCAACTTTGCACATTCTCCATAGTTCTTCATTCGTTCAAATATTACTGTTAAAAAAACAAAACAAACGAGAATTAAATGATACAAAACAGAAAAATCATCCCTTCAATAAAAATTCACTTTCTCCAAATGTCTCTGTACTAAATTGAAAAAAAAGGAAAAAAAGAAAGAATGAAATAAAAACAAAAAATTGTCTATTCAACCTAAATTCACTTTCTCTTTGTATGTCTTTCTATGTACAGTACTACTAATAAAAGAGAAAAGATCAAACAAACAAATTCATAACTTCAATGCAAATTCACTTTCCCTTCGTGTAATGTCTTAGTTACTACTAATAAAAGAGAATACAATAAAACAAAAAAGATAACGAATCAGTTCAACCCAAAATTCACTTTTCCTTCATGTAACAATGAAAGAGACTAACCTTATCAACCCAAATGTAAAAGATAAAGGTAAAGGTGTCCCATAACCCATGTGGTCATTTTTTATTATTTTAAAAAATTTTATTCTTTTATATTGAGGATAATGGAAAAAGCACTTATTTGCTTTTTACATCCAGTTCCCATGTGTATGCGGTTTTGTAAATTCTGTCATCTGTTTCCACCGGCACACAATGGCCTACTCTTACGAAAAGCGGAACAGGGTTTAACGTGGGCGCAAGATGTTTTGTGTACATTCACACACGGAGCCTCAGTTTATAGTCTCATCCGAAGGACTTTTGGGGAGAGTGGAGTCTGCACTGATGTTAACTCCAGAGGAAAATATCCCCTTGAACGGGAATCGAACCCGGGTCGTGAGATTGCGAGCGCAATGTTCTAACCACTAGGCTATCCCAGCAAGGTGTCAGAGGCCTCAGCTTCTCCAGGGGCCAGCATATTGAGGGCGACGCCCATCTCATTCTCCCTCACTGCTTTACCTTCCCTGACCCTAAAGAAGGCAGGTATCCATTTACAGCTGGGTGAACTGGGGGACTGTACTCAAGCCGAGGTGCGCAAACGGTCACCCATCCACTTGGCAACCACGCTCAATGCTGCTTATGCTTAGCTTGGGGAAAGCGAGTGCTCTGACCACTGAGCTATCCCATCCCCAAATTTGATTCATTGGTTCCACCGAAATGCACTTTCTCTTTTGTAATATTTGACTATTGAGAGAATATTCCCTCTTTTTCAAAAAGAAGAAAACCAAACTTATCAACCTAAATGTACTTTTTGTTGTTGTTGTTAACATCTTACTTTTATCCAGCTCAGCATGAGGATCCCCTAAGCACATAGGGACCCGGAACTGGGTCATGTCATCTGATTCCAGAATCTTCTGCAGTTCCTCATCACTCAGATCCTTGGTCGGAGGCACCTAGATACAAAGATTCATCAACACAGTTAACTTTCATCATGATGATGATTATCATTTGAAGTGCTTAGGTGATCGTTCTATAAAGCATTAGACACTTAACAAGAAGCAGTTCATACCCACACACAGTCACATACACACAGAGTCTCTCTCTCTCTCTCTCTCTTCACACACACACACACACACACACACACCACACACACCACAATTTTGTAAACAGATAACTTGTCTATGTGGTTCTGACTTATCACCTAAGCATGTCATTCTTCATTGTGACTACTTCGACCTTATTTTTCTGGTACAGTTATAGATAAGATTTCAAATATGTCATTTGAACATTTATTGGCCAATAATGTGGTTATGTTGGAGATAGTTAGTTGTTTAGTTAGAAGCCCTGTTGGCAAACTTTTGTAATTGTTCTTGCTGCAGTTTAAGCTGTTCAATGCTGGCCCCCCCCTCCTGCCCACCTCATCCCCGTCCTTCCCATAATTTCTTTGTATTTTTTTTCCTTTTATCTCGTGCACAGACACTAATAGGTAAACACACACACACACACGCACGCATGCATGCACATACACACACACGTGTTCTCTATATATTGTAACACTATCTTTTGTCTAATATCACCTTGAGTGAACAGATGTTAAATTAAAGAAAGAAAACACACACACACACATAGTCGCACACACACACACAGTCGCACACACACAGTGACACTGTAATAGCCGTTCATGGGATGATTATAGTATTTTTGATTTGATTTGACTTTGAAACACACACAGACACACACACAGACACAGAGTCGGGGGACGGGATAGCCTAGTGGTTAGAACATTGCGCTCGCAATCTCACGACCCGGGTTTGATTCCTGTTCAAGGGGACATTTTCCCCTGGAGTTAACATCAGTGCAGACTCCACTCCCCAAAAGTCCTTCGGATGATACTATAAACCGAGATCCCGTGTGTGAAAACACGCAGAACATCTTGTGCACATGTTAAATCCTGTTCTGCTTTTTGTAAGAGTAGGCCATTGTGTGTCAGTGGGAACAGATGACAGAATTTACGAAACTGCATACACACGGGGAATGGATGTAAATTGTAAGAAAGCACATAAGTGCTTATTCCATTATCTTCAATTAAAAAAAAAAGAGTGACATACACACATAGTCATACAGTGATACACACACAGAGTGACATACACACACACACACATTTATAAAATGCTTACTTTATCAGACTGGCAGACATTGATGAAAACTTTCTCATCATTTGAGGTTTTCAGTTTGACACAAAAACCTGAAAAAAAGCCCTGTACATTAGTCTTACACAATGCACTGGCAGTGTTAGTCATATTTTTAATATTGTGTATAGCTGTCTTAGAATACACTTCAAAGGAACATCAAATGATCAATTTAAAGATACCTGTTTTAAGCACCATCAAAAAATATTTTAAAAAATCATCAAATTGATGAAATCAAATTTCAAACTCTAATTCAGTAAATGACGTAATGTACAAAGCACACAAACACATTTCTGTACCCTTTAGTAAGACTTCTAAAATACTATCAGCATAAACATTTATTATTATTGAAGTATTTATAACATTTTTGTTTCAAGAAAATCTTCATGGAGAAAAAATCTAGTTCTGTCAGACAAACAAATTATAGACTCAGACTGTACAGTGTATACATGATTCAAAATGTGTACCATAATGATAAAAATTTTATCATATCAGTCATAGTCACAGTCTTTGCAATAATGAAGACTAACAACATAGCAAAGTGCCAGTAAGACCAAAATTTTACCTGGAGCAGGAGTGATTTTGGTGACTGGCACACCTCCCACTGTGTTCTGCCCTTCACCCTCTGCTCCCATTGGAGGCATTCCCATCTTGGATGGATCCATACCCTGTGCAAGAAATGCCAGACATACTTGATACTTGTAATATGATGCTGATTTTCAAATGAAAATTATCAAACACGAAACAGGTGCATTTACCTTTCAGCAAATTAATTAAATAAATCAGTACTTGTAACCATGTTGTGAGCATTCTGTGGTGCGAATCAGGAGGTAGTTTGATTAGCATCCATAGGGTAAACGAGTATTGCTATTTGATATATCATTATATGGTTAAGGTTTTGCTAATGCATTAATAACAAAAACAAACAAAAAAGCATAAAGTGGAATTTCCGATTCAGGGTCAAACGGAAAGAATCGCTCTAATTCGGCAGCCTGCCGCTGTAAATAATGATGATAATGATAGTAATAATGCTAATAATAATGATAGTAATAATAAAAGCTTCGAATACGAAATAGGCCTATTCTGTATTCACTTACCGATTCCATTAATAATTTCCCCAAAAGAGCATGATCTGCCCCCAAATCCTCATTGTCTAAAAGACTGGAATCCATGGTAGTCACCTTTTTAATCACCAATCAACTAATATGGACCAGCTAATCACCTATCAACTGCTCGATGACAAACAGATCACAGATATACTAAAGAAAAATAAACTGAAGTGCGAGAACTACAGTTTTCACATGTTCCTGGTCGCCGCCATTTTGACGCTTCTTGCCTAACATCAGCCAATCAGCTATTTCGTTTTAAACTTGTTCAAGGCATCAATCGATTTGCGTCACAACCTTGACCTTCGTCAGAAATGGCAGCCACGAGTGTGCAAGCTTCGTCCGGTGCTTCGGTTAAAGACATCTTTGAAAGCTTAAAATATGGATCAGCTGTTGATGCCGATGTTGTTGCAAAGGTTTGTTCTAAATGACGCATCAGCTCATATAATCAATGACGTTGTTGCTTTGAAGAATTTTGTAGAATTCATAAATGTCGCGTTATCTTGCAAGCTGAATAGGCCTAGTAAGTAGTATTATCAGTGAGGTGCTGAGAGTGAGAGCGACGTGAACCCACACGATGCTGGTATGTCACATGTCATTAGGCTATATAAAACAAAGCTGGAGTCAACATAAAGTATAGATTAAAGATTTGAACAGACATGGATAAACTGCATATGAGAGTTTGTGTGGCATAATGGTGACTTACATTTGACAAGAATTCCTTACTTTAAAGTGAGCTCTCAGAACTTGTTTTATTTTGTTGTCGTTAGTTTTATCCAGGAAGAAGGCAAAATAACGGTGAAAAATTTGTTTTAAAGAAAATTTTAATGATTTTGTTTCCTACCACTGGCATGCACTTAGCAGTCTTATCAATATGTTTGTCATGGAGTTCTGTAAATTTGAATTAACCATACTTCTATTAAAAGTTTTATACTTTTAATTTCAATTAAATGTGAATGCATTGACAGCCTACTTGAAGCTTGCTCCCTTTCTTCCCTGTTCTCAGTCCCCCCAAAGGGGCTCATTGTTGGTGCCCCTTTATTCGTTGCGAATTTGTTAAGCTTCGTGCTTTTTGTGTTTTCTTCCTCTCCTTTTTTTCCACATATTTTGCCACTCCATAACATTTCTCTAGTCCGTCAGCCCTGATTGTATGGCTGAAAAACTTGAGCTGTCTTTCTCTGAGGTTGAGAAGGGATTGTATCCAGCCATTTCCTTTTCTTCTGCATTTGTTTTTCTTTTTGTCCATGAACTTTCATGATTCTCCCGGAATGAACCACATCTCCATTGCTTCTAGTCGCTGTTTTGTGTCCTTGGCTAGGGTCCAGCACTCACATCTGTACAGAAGAATGAACCATAAGTAGGCTCTCACAACATGGATCTTTGTCTTGAGGCTTATCGTACTGTTGGTAAAAATGCATTTCATGTTGTTAAAAGTTGCCTTAGATTGACCGATTCTCTTCTTGATTTCTGTGTCACATTTGCCGTCCGGGGTGATAGTACAACCAAGGTATTTAACCACTAGACTGCCTTACCCCGGAAAATTTCCGGGGCTAAACGTGCACCCTATACGCCAACAACCCAGAAAATTTCCGGGGTGTCGAACTGAAGTAAACAAGCCTGCTTCCTTGACTACAGTTAAAGGGAAAGAACTCCATAATTAATGGAGATCACTCTCCTGTTGCTTGGCAACATCCAGCGCAAAAACCGTGGCAAAAACGTTTGTTTTTCACTCGAAATTTTGTGTTTTTATCATGACTGTTTGGGGAAGTTCTTTTTCCCAAATTGCTGACATTTCTTGTTGAAGGCATCAATAACTTTACACAGCTGTAAAAGTGGCAAATAAAACTCTAGATTTACCTAACGGTGATGAAAATGATCACATATGATTCAGGAGATCGTGTATTTAAAAAACAATGAATGAGATTTGGCCTAGACATATGTTTGATGTTATTGAGATGGGGGGTATTGAGAATGACAGTGGTGATGAAGAAATCATTACATTTTAAATATATTTTCGCAGTGAAATATCATGCTAACTAATTTGAGTTTGCCTCGAAGTAATCTACGACATATATACTGTCGTTGGGTAGACTATCAGGAATATTCATGTAGTAGTTTCTGAGTAAGAGGGATATGAACATAGCAGTGGTACATACAAATTTTATTCCTGGGCATATAGGGTGCACTTGCACTGGGCAGTTAAGAGGTTAAAGGTGTTTACTTGTCTGATTCTCTCTCCTTTACAGGATATGTTGCATTGTGGTATAACAGCTTTTTTTGAGATCACCATGCATTCTGTCTTCTTTGCATTGAGCTGTAATCCTTTCTTTTCGCCTGTTACTACTGTTGTTAAAATCTTTTGCAGTTTTTCTTCAGAGTCGGCGATAAGGACTGTGTCATCTGCATATCTCAGGTTGTTGGCCACCTACACTAATTCCCTCATGATTCTCAATATTTCGTAGAATTATTTCACTATATGCATATATATATTCACTTACCGATTCCATTAATAATTTCCCCAAAAGAGCATGATCTGCCCCCAAATCCTCATTGTCTAAAAGACTGGAATCCATGGTGGTCACCTATTTAATCACCAATCAACTAATATGGACCAGGTAATCACCTATCAACTGCTCGATGACAAACAGATCACAGACACACTAAAGAAAATAAACTGAAGTGCGAGAACTACAGTTTTCACATGCCCCTGGTCGCCGCCATTTTGACGCTTCTTGCCTAACATCAGCCAATCAGCTATTTCGTTTTAAACTTGTTCAAGGCATCAATCGATTTGCGTCACAACCTTGACCTTCGTCAGAAATGGCAGCCACGAGTGTGCAAGCTTCGTCTGGTGCTTCGGTTAAAGACATCTTTGAAAGCTTAAAATATGGATCAGCTGTTGATGCCGATGTTGTTGCAAAGGTTTGTTCTAAATGACGCATCAGATCATATAATCAATGACGTTGTTGCTTTGAAGAATTTTGAAGAATTCATAAATTGTTATCTTGAAAGCTGAATAGGCCTAGTAAGTGGTATTATATGAGTCGCTGAGAGTGAGAGCGACGTGAACCCACACGATGCTGGTATGTCACATGTCATTAGGCTATATAATACAAAGCTGGAGTCAACATAAAGTATAGATTGAAGATTGGAACAGACATGGATAAACTGCATATGAGAGTTTGGTGACTTACATTTTACAAGAATTCCTTACTTAAAGTGAACTCTCAGAACTTGTTTTATTTTTATGTTGTTGTTAGTTTTATCCAGGAAGAAGGCAAATAACGGTGAAAAACTTGAAAAATTTGTTTTAAAGAAAATTTTAATGATTTTGTTACCTACCACTGGCATGCACTTAGCAGTCTTATCAATATGTTTGTCATGAGTTCTGTAAATTTGAATTAACCATACTTCTATTAAGTTTTATACTTTTATTTTCAATTAAATGTGAATGCATTGACAGCCTACTTTGAAACTTGTTCTTGAAAAACAAAACTAAAACTCAGGCCTATGAAAACAAAACAAAAGCCTATTCAAATATCCACACCTATGAGTATAGTTGCATGGCTAGGATAGTAAGACGGTAAGGGAGAAGGAAAATAATGTGTATAAAAAGACTACAGAATTGTTGGTCAGGGAAAGTTGTAAGCTGTATCAGATCGATATCTTGTTTGTTGTCCATATGATATATATTCCTACAGGGTCATTGCTATTACATTACTCATTAGGGACATCCCCATCATAAGACTAAGAGCTCATATTATCATGAACAGTAGTAAGCACACATGCTCCCACGCTAGTAGGCATGCACATCCCCCCCTCCCCCCCCCCCCCCCCCCCCCCCCACACACACACATACACTACAAGTTTTTTGGGAAAAGAGTTGTTGCATGGTCATTTACATAGACACTATCATTAATTCATTTTTTCTGAAGATTCCTTTTTTTGTTTTTTTTAAAAAGAAATATATACATGGCTGGGATGATTAGGGGGAGGGGGGCAGCAACAAATGGAAAACCTGCTGAAAGGTAAGCAGTATCAGAAATGGCCATATGCTATAAACTGGAAAAAACCTAGACTTGAGACATGGTGTAGGTATTGAAATACCTCAGCAGCAGTGAAGATAAGAAAGTCATGTTTGTTAATCCATTAAAGACTGTCAGCAGCATAGTAAATGGCCACTAGAGGACTGAACACTCTCTTAAGTCTTACTATATATATATATACATTATATATCCATATCAATAATCATTATTTTGCTTATTATACTAGAGTGGAATGTGAATGTAACTTGTAACTATTGTAAGGCACATGTGTTCATTTGTATTATGTACAGTAGATGTGCACAAGTTTATATATCATACATGCACATGGATAATATATCATGTTTAAGCACACTCTTATGAGCATGTAATGATGTATGCACTGAGCACACATACACACACGCATGGATGCATGCACACATGCGTGCACGCACACATGTATGCACAAACATGCACACAACACACAAACATGCACACACACACAAACATGCACACAACAAACATATGCACACACAAACATGTACACACAACAAACATGCACACACACATGCACACACTTAAACATGCACACACTTAAACATGCACACACACACATTGAAACATGAGCGTTTATTCCATCATCCTTGAAATAAAAGAATAAAATGTATAAAAACACCAAATAAACACACACACACTAACAGTAACACAGAGTATTATATACACCTTTACACACATTTCATCCTGCCACAAAAGTGAGTAAATAATAAACAACAACAACACTGATCACTCTCCTAATGCGGCATTTTCCACTGATCAACACTTCTGACTTATCTGTACCTAATGAGTTATGCCTCCAGTGCCTGGGCTTTCTCACAGTTCTTGATTAAACCATTGACACTGAGGGCAACAGCAAAGTGAGAGAGGATGTAACTATGACAGTGGCTTTCCCACTCATGGTATTCCCCTTTACAGCTTAGTCTTTAGGGATCGCCTATTAGTATTACTGACTAGGAGGCTTGACTTGCACAGTCCTTATGTTCACAGCAGCCCTGAGGGCTGGTAGGCCTTTGGAGAACATCTTCAACACTGACTGTCCTTATATCCACTTGGCCGAGAGAGTGGGGGTGTGGTGTGCATGCAGGCAAGGCATCTCCACTATAAATAGTATAATCAAATTTGAAATTTCTGTCCAATTTCCAAAACAGTAGCTGCCTCTTATGCTGTTTAGTTGTTGAACATGATGGACAAACATAAATGAGTTAAATTGCACTTTCTCTTTGTTATCAGTTTTTTTTTACTCTGTTGTGATATTTCTGTTGTTTGTTTGTTTTTTAAAATCATATTTCCACAAGTTCAGGTCCTCTCTGCTGGGTGTAGATCACCTCACTGAAACCAGTTTACAAGATATTAAAGATATATTCTAAGATGGAGTTAAAAGACTTTACTCAATACTGGCAAGTGCATGTGTGTGTGTGTGTGCGCGCGCGTGTGTGTGTGTGAATTTTAATGATATTGAGTCTTGACAGAGTCATCAAACAGTTATTACATATATATATATATATATAATATATGTAATAACTGTTTGATGACTCTGTCAAGACTCAATATCATTAAAATTCACACACACGCACGCGCGTGAGTATATATAATATTATATATATATATTATATAATAAAATATATATATATATCTTTTGATTCAAGATTTAAGATTTAATTCGCCTTTGACCCGTCTTGGGGCATGGAGGATTTCAGTAAACAAAATCAACTGTAACATGTAGTTTGCATTATCAGAATATGTTTACAACTCTGAATTTGATAGAAAATCAAATGTAGTCAACTGTTTCATAGATGTCTTGCAACTTTTCCTCCAGACTATAAATTTGCTAAGTTTTAATATCATAAAGCATTCTTGTCTGTAACATTGATTGAAATCAACACTGTAATAATAATATTAAATTTTTGGGGGGGTACCAACCACTGAGAAGAGAGTGGTGTCACAACTGTCAACATTGTGTGTTTTGCAGGCATGGCTGGATGACCATGGCCGGCAGTTTGGTCACTTCATTGACAACCAGTGGTATAAACCGGACGGTGGCATTCAGATCCAGACACACAATCCATGCACTGGTGAGATCACTTGGGACCAAAATTCTTTATGTTTTTGCTCTCAATGTTTACGTGTGGAGTTGCTCACAAAGTTTACATGTGATGTATAATAACCCATGTTTTACTTACCCCCCCCCCCCCCAAAAAAAAAAACCAAACCAACCCAACCCAATCCCCCCACCCCTCCCCATGTTTTACTGATTATAAACATTTTTTTAAACCAAACAGATATTCACATACGACATTAAATAATGACCAAGGAGGGTGGTGGCAGGATGGTTAAGATGTTCACCTGCCAGTTAGTAAACTTGTGAGGTTCTGGTTATGATTCCCAGCCTCAGCCTTTCCTCCCAGTTTGACCCCCCCCCAAAAAAAAAAAAAATCAAACTGAATGCTTAAGTCCTTCAGATGAGACTATAAACCAAGGCCTTGCGTGCGAACACATGCAGAATATCTTGCTTACATTAAAAACCTGTTTTGCCTTACAGAAGAGTAGGCCATTGTGTGCTGGTAGGAATGGATGACTGACAAAACCCCAGTATGCACACAGGTGTCGTTTTTGGACACCATTTCTGGAGGAATATGGCTACCTAAATATTTTGGGGGAAAATAGGGTCGCATATGCAAAAATGTCACTATTGGTAAACCTTGGAGCTCTAGCCCAGGAATGAAAAAAAAAAGATTATAAAGTTTATTTAGAAAGCCTGAGTGGATCAGTGGTCTAGAGGTAATGCACCAGCCTAGAAATTAAGAAGTGGGGGTTCGATCCCCGTTTGTGTATGACTGTGCTTCCCCCCCTCCCCCCTACCTACTAGACCTTGAGTGGCGGTCAAGGTGCTAGTTGTTCAGATGACTCGAGACGATAAACCAAGCTCCCATGTGCAGATTGTTTTGTTATGAGCTTGTCATGGATGAAGGCAATCTCAACACATTTTACAACATAACATTTTAGTGTAGGCCTTGGCATTTAGCTGACATCATTAACTGACACAGCTTTTGGCCTGGGCCAGACCTCCAAGGTGATGCCTTTCCCTCCACAGAAATTGGTTAATGCTGACTTTGCTTTACATCAACACCAGCACTCTCTCAGCACAGTCATGTGGAGTAGTGAAAGATGTGATACTGAAGCGTTAATGGCATCGTTATACTTGTGTGTCGTTTCCTTTCATCCCTGTTCCACCCACCCTCCTACTACCACTTTTTCCCATCTGGATCCTCACTGGTGATTTTTTTGTCTTTGAAAATAGGATGTCTGATGTATACATGTGTAATGTTCACCATGTTATTGTGTTTCTGATGTAAATGCTTTTCAGTGTAATGAACATTCATTTGTGTTTTTTAGTTTTGTTTTTGATGTGTAGGGAACACTGTGTTAGTCTGTGTAGTGTGTGTGTGTGTGTGTGTGTGTGTGTGTGTGGTGTGTGTGTTAGTTAGTGTGCGTGTATGTGTGTGTGTTTGATTCATTTTACGTCTCTTCACAAATTGAAATATTAGATGGACAAGTTGGGGGGGGGGGGGGGGAGTCTGGATCAGTGTTTGAGGGTGGAGGCACATGTATTTTGAAAGCTGGTGAGTGAGTAAATGAAAAGGAAATGACTGACCTACCATTAAAAAACTACAATATGCAACTCTTGAATTATGCTGAAGTACAACAGGCAAAACATAAATGAATAACCCCCAAATAATCACATTTGTAACAAGGTCTAACAAGTAAACAGTAAAAACCATATGTCTAACAATATTAACCAATGAAAGGAAATATATTCTACCAAAAGAGAATGTCTTCAAAGTCCATAATAATCATAATAATAATAATAAATGGAATTTATATAGCGCTATATCTTGTAAAAAAACAACAAATCAAAGCGCTTGCATCCATTCCACTCCTACACATGCAACCAACAATAATTAATAGTTTAAAAAGTTCAAATACACACAAACACACGCGCGCACACACACACACACACACACACACACACACAGAGGTTATATGCTTCAGCAGGGTGATGAGAATTTTGGCCACTGAAGGCAAGGACAGATAATTATGAGATGAAACTGTAGGGGGAGGTCTTAGGTTTGAAATAGGTATGTCTTGAGGCTGGATTTAAAAGTGTTGTAAGTAGGCTTTTCGCGAAGGGAGAGAGGGAGGTCATTCCAGATCGCTGGACCAGAAACAGAGAAAGAGCGACGTCCAACGGTGGACTGGTTGAATCTAGGTATTTGTAAGCACAGGGTATCTGCAGCAGAGCGGAGGGAACGAAAAGGAGTGTACAGGTGAAGACATTCACAGAGGTAGGAAGGTGCTGTTTTATGGAGACATTTGTAACAGACGGTACAGATCTTGTACTTGACTCTCTGTGGCACAGGTAACCAGTGGAGAGATCGCAAGAGAGGAGTAGTATGTTCAGATTTTTTCTTTTTGAGAACAAGTCGAGCAGCAGAGTTTTGAATTCGTTGAAGGGAGTAGATAGATGATGCTGGCAGACCAGCCAAAAGAGAATTGCAATAGTCCAGACGTGAAAGAATGAGAGATGTGACAAGTTTAGATGTTGCATCAGTGGACAGGTACTTTCGAATTGCACAAAAGAACCAACTGGACTATGCAATCTAACGATTTGAAAAAAAATTATACATCAATAGAGGATCACTGAAGATTACCGATGAAGATAATGAGGTAAGAATAGGTATGTAGTCTTTAAGCATCTGGCATATTAGTATATATGTTCAACAGTTAAGCTGTGGTCACATATACAAAAAACGTGTCCAATATACTTAGTCTTCAAAGAGTTTAATTTACATCTGAGGGCCAGAGATACAATCTGTTTTATATGGTAGCAATCTGTTTCTTGTTTTTTTTAACACAAGACTCAAGGGGTATCATTCCTCTATATACATCTAGGCAACCACTCTCTGTTTCTCACACAGGAATGCATTTTGCTGTGCTTTTTTAACTATCTGATAGCATTTTTGCAGTGACAAATGGAGTTTCAAATTTGCAACATCTGATAAACCCTTTGCTCCCTGTTTTGCTAAAATGTCAAACTTTTTAATTATTATAAAATATACCAGAGTGAGATGGAATCCAATGAAAAGTTAGACCTGAGCCCTTTAAAGTGAAGGGATGGATTAAATGACAAATTTCATTGACTAGTGAGTTTTGTTTGCATAGAACTGATGGCTTTCTTCTTCTTCTTCCTTTTTTGTCATGTTTCTCCCAGGGGAGGTTTGACATTGATGAGCCTTCTCCATCTCACTCTGTTTTGAGCTTCCTCCTTATTTATGCCCCTTTCTCTAAGATCATCTGCAATACAGGCAGCCCAGGTTTTGCTAGGTCTTCCTTTTGGTCTCTTTCCATCCACTACGAAGTTCATTGCTCTTTTTATGATGTGGTGGTCTGCTTTCCGTTGAACATGCCCAAACCAGTGCAGTCTATTGACTTCAGATCATCAACTTTGCACATTCTCCATCTGATGGCTTTAATTACTGATTTTGAGTCAACACAAAAAAGTATTTGAAAGACAACTTTCTGAAAATAAGTTAAGAAATCAAGAGCCATTAATATCGCTACGAGTTCTGCCTTAAAAATTGATATCTTCTCCCCAAGATGAAACATATTTTCATTTTTTTTAGATGTGGCATTTTAGTGTGTGTGTTCGATTTTACGTCACACTCTATTCTCTCTGTGTGGTGAACACACTCTTTGCCATAGCTTTTGTTTCTGAAGTAAAGCTAAGCTGTGTGGAATGTTTCCCCAGGAGAACTGCTGGCCACAGTGACAGAAGCCTCGGAGGCCGATGTTGAGAAAGCGGCCACCTCGGCCAGAAAAGCTTTCGACACATGGAGCAAGTTGACTGACAACGCTAGGGCTCGCCATCTGTACAGGTGAGTGTGGTTTTGTGAGTGCGTTTACTATGAGTTTGTTGAGATCTGTGTGATCCATGTTTCATTTTTGTTGTTTGGTTTGGTTTGGCTAGGGTTACTTATGGTGAGTTGGTGAAAGAAGCTTGGAAAGGCTCTGTGTGTATGTGTGGAGGTCGTGTGTGCGTTTTATTTTATTATTTTATTTCCAGGATAATGGAATGGTGTGTGTGTGGATGTGTAGGGGTGTGTGTGTGGGGGTGTGTGTGTGCCTGCGTTTCAGTCTGTCTGTCTGTGTGTGGTGGGGGGCTATGTGTGATGTGGTGGTAAAGTGTGTGTGTGTTGTTTGTGTGACAGAGAGAGACGGACAGAGAAATTTAATTTTAATTTTATTCTTTTATATCGAGGATAATGGAATACACACTTATTTGCTTCTTTTAAACATCCAGTCCCTGTGTATGTATACGGTTTTGTCAATTTTGTCATTTGTTCTCATGGCCTACTCTTACAAAGAGCGGAACAGGGTTTAATGTGTGTGCAAGATGTTCTGCGTGCATTCGCACATGGGGCCTCTGTTTATAGTCTCATCCGAAGGACTTTTTGGGATAGTGGAGTCAGCACTGATGTTATCTCCAGGGCAAAATATCCCCTTGAACGGGAATCAAACCCGGGTTGCCGGGTACATGAAAAGAGAGAGAGAGATACAGACAGAGAAAAAGAGAGACAGAGTGAGAGAGCGAGAAGGAGAAAGAGAGAGAGAGACTCCTGCTGCTTCTGTCCAGCTGTCAGATGTCAGCTGCATATTGTTGTTAATTAACAGAGCTCTGTTAATGTTCTGTCTTTCTTTGATTTTTGTTTTTTTTAAAAAAAGAAAAGAAAAAAGTTGGCACTTATTTTAATAGCTCGAGGTATTTCGTCCTTCCTTTGTTCTCAGGCCATAGTGTTAATTTATCGCACACCTCGTGGTTATGGATTATTGCTGTTATTGTTTATTATTATCGCACACCTCATGGTTATGGATTGCTGTTATTTAAAAAAAAAAAAAAATGCACACCTCATGGTTATGGATTGCTATTATCGCTGACTTTTATTGCACACTTCATGGTTATGGATTGCAGTTATTGTAATTATCACACACCTCATGGTTACAGATTGCTGTTACTGTTTATTATGGCACACCTCATAGTTATGGATTGCTGTTAATTGTTTGTTATTATTGCACACATTGTGGTTATGGATTGCTGTTATTGCTTGCTATTATCACATACCTCATGGTTATGGATTGCTGTTATTTTTATTATTATTATCAAACACATTGTGGCTATGGATTGCTGTTATTGTTTGCTATTATCACATGCCTTGTTATGGATTGCTGTTATTTTTTAAATTATCACACACATTGTGGTTACGGATTGCTGTTATTGTTTGTTATTATTGCTTACCTTGTGGTCATGGATTACAGTTATTGTTTGTTATTATCGCTTACCTCATGGTTATGGATTGCAGTTATTGTTTGCTATTATCGCATATCTCATGGTTGTAGATTGCAGTTATTGTTTGTTATTATTGTACACCTCGTGGTTATGGATTGCAGTTATTGTTTGTTATTATCCCATACCTTGTGGTTATGGATTACAGTTATTGTTTGTAATTATCGCACACCCCGTGGTTACAGATTGCTGCTATTGTTTTATGTTTGTTATTATCGCACACCTCTTGGTTATGAATTGCTGTTAAATTGTTTATGGGTTTGATTATATTGAAAAAAGGGGTGGGGAGAGGGATGATGGTGGAATTCATTAAATCATGGGGTGTTTGTTGTTAGCTGGGTTTTTTGTTGTGTTGTTTTGTTTGTTTTGGTTTTGTTGTTGTTTTCTTTTGGGGGGGGTGGGGGGGTGTTATAAAGTTTTGGTTTCATTTTCTTGATTCCCCCATGCTGAAGAATAAACAGCATCCCCACCTTCTTTAAATTCTGTGTTAGGAATTCCCTCTTTTCTATTCCCTCTTTTCTATCCCTCTCTTTGTTTCTGCCTTGTTCCTTTTCTTTCCTGTCACCTCCTCCTTGCCTGTTGTCTGCCTTCTTGATCCATTATCCTGCCCTCTTTTCCAGAAAGACTTTAAAGATAACAATTCTCACTCATGCCAAAGTTGGATGTGCTGGGCCTGACTTGTCAGGCACTTAAATGGCAGTGTGATGCGTTTTCGCTCAAATGACAGGTAACAATAGTTGGTGTGTGAGCGCTCGACGGAGAAGAGTTTTCTTGACAAATTGTTTATTTGTTGATAGTTTTTTGTTTAATTTTTTGGACGACATGTTTGTCTGTTGACAGCATTGCCCGCCATGTGCAGAAGCATCAGCAACTGTTCACTGTGGTGGAAACGTTGGACACCGGGCGGGTGATGCGCGAGTCTCGCGTGAACGAGGTGCCCCAGGCTGTGCGCTTGTTGTATCACTACGCAGGATGGGCCCAGCTGCGTGAATCAGAGCTGTCAGGGTACAAACCTTACGGTATGTTGTATTGTATTGTACTGTATTGTATATGGGACACTTCACCACTTAATGAGTCGCATTGCACCTGAGGTCAATTTTTAGTTGTTACCGTTTTTGTTAATTTGCAAAAACGAGGCTATTTAATACCAAAAAACACAGGTTGAAAATCGGACAGTTCTATGAAAAGTTATTACACATTGAAATGATAGACTGCAGGAAGGGACAAATTGAGAAAATGACACGCTTTGCATCGGTAGTGGGTGGTAAGAATGAGGACTTTGGTGTTTTTGAACGCGTTTTTTTTATAGCATAAGGAAACAAAACTATGCCTTGATACTTGAGCACAAGGTAGAAGAATGACTATAGTTTTATAATCAATCAAAATCTCAGAATTGACAACTTGACCCCCAACCTGCCTAAAATGGCTCCTAGTGGAAAAGAGGGTCAGGTGCAAAGCGACTCATTTTGTGGTGGAGTGTCATATATGTGTATGTGTCTTAGGACTGAAGTTCAAATGTGTCTGTAGATTAGTGTTGTGTTCTAATAATGCTGCTGTCTGTTGGGGTTTTACTGTTAATAGTTTGGTACAACTAGTTATCAGTGATTCTGTTCACATTTTACACTATAATCTGTGCATGAAATAGTATTGTATCAGCTGTATAGTTTTGGTGGGTTTATAATTTGTTTATAATGGTCAAAAGAAAAAGGGTTTTTTCCCCCCCCCACCTAGAAGTTTGTGAATTAGGAGGCAGTTATATAAAGAGTGGTTGCAAAATCTGTACTTTTTTTAACCCATTGACTGCTTCAATCTTTTTGCATGTGTACTTATGTCTTTTGGTAATGGCAGACGCCTATATATACATTGAAAGTATGTGGGCCGCTAGGTGCAAAACTTTAGGGAGACAACTATGTAAACAGGTTCCCATGTCTTAAGGGCAGTTGTTTCCCTTTAACTGTTTGCTAAGTTTGTGTGCTTTTTACAATGTTGCTTGTGTGAAGTTGTGCGAGCTGAGATCTATCTGTTTTCAAGATGGCTGACCAAACACGAAGTTCGAAACATCGATCCCCTTCTAAGGTTTATACAGCTTGGGAAGTGGCAAATGAGATTGTGAAGGATGATGATAATGGGGAGGATGACTGGTTAGTGTATTTAGACAAAGAAAGGACACAGAATAATCAAAACAACCTTCGTTTGTCAGGGATAGTATGAAAAAGAGCATGACATTGCATATTTTCCCCTACAAGCCTGTACTGTGCTACCCACAACATTTTCCTGACTACCTCTCAAAATGTGATTACTAAGAAGATGTGTGAGTGCCAGATGTTCATTTTGATACTCCGTACTCATAAGTACCATATTTTGTGTGATTTTGTGTGCTGTAATGTATGAATTTATGTTCCAAAACTCATTTTTTAATCTGAGATATGTTGGTTTAAATGAAATTTTATTCCAAGAAAATCATAGATGTACAAAAAAATGTGTTGATATCCATTTTTCCAGAGTTATTATCAGACAGTCAAGCAATGTCATAGTCATATATGAAAGACTTTTCATATTTAGTTCAGGTATTTATTGGTATATTTTAAATATATAGTAGGCTGTTTTGCCTAAGAAAAATCTTTAAAATATATCAATAAATACCTTAGCAGTAAATAGTTTAATGAACCTTCTGAAGAAAATGAAATTTTGCTGTAGCAGACTGAAACTCAAAAGTATATATTTTGTAGGGTAGTTGAGAGCTTAATGGTTATTTTTCTATTCTTTCATTCATGGATTCTCAGTTACAAGAAGGGCTTGCCATCTGTCGGTTGCGCTTTAACCTTTTCCCTATGGGTAACCCTCTATAGGGTAACCAATCATCTACTAACCCTTCCCTTCGTATCACCCACTACTGGTTGCATACAAATGCGCAGTGTAGTGGATTGGGAAAGAGGGTGTGGGTCTCTATCGTAACGAACAGATAGTGTTAATGGTTATATTTCTATTCCTTCTTTCATGGATTCTCAGTGCCAAGTAAGGACCTGCCATCCCTCAGCTGTGCTCTTAAGCGATACATAGTCATATCATCATACATAGAAGTTGGCTGAGACCATGAGCTGAACTGATGTGTACTGTGTGTGTGTGTGTGTGTGTGTGTGTGTGTGTGTGTGTGTGTGTGTGTGTGTGCAGGGGTGGTGGCAGTGCTGCCTTCTCCATCCCGTCCCCTGGTCTCCCTGGTGCAGCGCTTGGCCGTCTGTTTGGCTGTGGGCAACACGGCGGTTGTCTGCCCCTCGGCCCCTACCCCGCTGTCGGCACTGCTGCTGGCGGAGGTGTGTCGGGAAGCGGGGCTGCCCGAGGGCGTGGTCAACGTGCTGACGGACGGCCGTGACAGTGGAGGCCTGCGCAAGCTGGTGATGAGGGAGGAGGTGGACAAGGTGGCTTACGCCGGAACAACCAGGGTAAGGGGGAAACCCTGACTGCTGAGATTTGTGTGTGCTTGTGCTTTAACCCATAGCACCCTGAGGTCACCCAGTACTTTGTCACACAATTCAGGACTGTCAAGGGAAGTAATTTTGACAACTTTCAATAGTCACTACACACAAAAAATGATTAAATATATTTATGCTATCTTGTACTGCAAGAAATATTATTTCCTGCATTCTGTATTAAATTAAGTACACACTGGGCCAGGCAATTTATGCATTCATGCAGTTGTTTACAAAAACAAAACAAAAAATCACGATACCTCATCACTTTTTGCTATCGGTATGGCAATCGCGATCTCTTCTACTAAACTTGTAAACAACAGCTTGTAGGCCACTCTGCCCCATCTGCTTGATCAGTCTTAACAATATTCCAATGGAAAAAGCCTTTAAATCTGCTCTATAGGCATCCAAATCCTCTCTCAGCACGCATCCCAACCATTGCCCATAACAAAATTTATTTAGCAAACTTTGAAAATTCATAATTTGCTTAAAACCCCACTGATTTGGACACAGTAAAGTGCAAAAATTTAATCAACAATGGCGGCGCCCATAGTAGGCACATATTTGAGGGCGTTATTGGGCGTTTGCAGGAAAACTGGGTCTATTTTTACCAGGGCATTTGTGGGCGGTTGCAGTGGTGTTGGGTTAACTTTTCGCTAGGCACAGCAGCGCCCCAAAACAGCCAAGCCTATCCTTGGGCACAACGGCCAAAAATGGCCGGCAACATGACTGTCATTTCAGAGCATTCGTACATTCGAAATTCCTGCCGGTCTCACTTCAGATCTTGTGAAAACAGAAGCAACAAGGCTGCTATGAGACTTCCACATGTATGTTGCAAATGGTGGCGATTGGAGTGAGTTTGTGGCAAGTTTTGGAGGAAAAACAATTGCAATTTTTCCTTCTTGAATCCGACATGTACAATCATTTTTATGGCTTGCATGCTGAAAATATGATGCTGTGAGATGTGTTCAGATACTGATGTAAGCAATCCTAGTAGTGTGTGCACTTCTTATTTTGTTGATTGAAGTGAGAGAGACAACTTTGACAAAATGAAGTTCGAGACACAGATCAAACATGAAATCCAACACAGCTGATGCACGTTTTGAATTCTGCTCATAGAATCAGGGAATTATTGTGGATTTCAAGTTTGGCAATGGTTCACACTTTACATTTAGTCTTTACTGATCGACTATGACTCTGACTTGCTAAAGTTGGTTCGTGTGCTTTATGAGGCTTTTTGTGTGCGAGTTTATGTGTGTGTGTGAGTGCAGGCTGAAAAAAGGCCATAAGCTTACTCTTTTACCCTCAATAAAGATCATTTTGACTTGACTAGTAGGCTTGACTTTCACAGTCCATATGTGCTGCAGCTCTGGGAGCTAGTTGGCCTTTGGAGAACATCTCCAATGCTGACTGTCCCTATGCCCTCTTGGCCGAGAGAGTGGGGATGCAAGTGCTTCGATTTGTTTTGTTTTTTACAAGATTCAGCGCTATATAAATTGCATATATTATTATTATTACTATGTACTGTGGGCAAGGTATCTCCACTATAATCAAATTTCTGCCCAATTTCCGAAACAGCAGCTACCTCCTCTGCTGTTTTGGAGGTCATCGTCGAACACGACGGACAAACATATCACCCCAGCATCCCCGTGGTGGAGAATGATAGTGTTGACTGTGCTGGTGTGTGTGTGTGGTGCAGGAGGGGCAGATGTTGCGGCAGTTGCTGGCAGGCAGTGGCAAAAGCCTGTCGCTGGAGCTGAGCGGCAGTTGTGCCATGCTGGTGTTCGAGCACTCCGACCTGGACAGTGTGGTGGAGGGGGTGGTGGAGGCGGGCTGGGGGTATCAAGGACAGGTGATTTGTAGGGTGGGGATGAGGGTGGTGGGGGGGGGGTGTGGGGGGGGGGGGGGGGGGGGAAGAGTGTGAGAGGTGTGTTTGTGTGTGGTTGTGCGTGTGTGTGTGTTTGTGTGTGAGGGAGAGAAGAGTGTGTGTGCGAGAGAGTTAGAGAGAGAGAGAGAAAGAGATATTTTATTTTTTATTTTTTATTTTATTCTTTTATTTCGAGGATAATGGAATAAGCACTCATGTGGTTTTTTTCCATCCAGTTCCCGTGTGTAAGCAGTTTTGTAAATTTTGTCATCCGTTCCCACCAGCACACAATGGCCTACTCTTCCGAAAAGCGGAACGGGTTTTAACATGTGTGCAAGATGTTCTGCATGCGTTCGCACACGGGACCTCGGTTTACAGTCTCAACCGAATGACTTTTGGGGCAGTGGAGTCGGCACTGAAGTTAACTCCAGAGGAAAAATCCTCTCGAACGAGAATCGAACCCGGGTCAGCAGATCATGAATACATCAATGTAACCACCAGGCTATGTGTGTGTTTGTTTGAGAGAGTGAGAGTGTGAGTGAGTGAGTGAGTGAGTGTGTGTGTGTGTGTGTGTGTGTGTGTGTGTGTGTTGTGTGTGTGTGTGTGTGTGTGTGTGTGAGAGAGAGGGGAAGAGAGAGAGGTGTGTGTGTTTGGGAGAGAAGAGGGTGTGTGTGTGTGTGAGAGAGAGAGTGAGAGAGCGAGTGTGTGTATGTGTATGTGTGTGTGTGTTTATGTATTTGAATATGTGTGTGTATGCATATGTATGTGTGTGTGCATGCATGTATGTGTGTGTATGCATATATGTATGTGTGTGTGCATGTACATGCCTATATATGTGTGTGTTTGCTATATTTTCATCAGTACATCCACACCCTTCCTTCCTTCCTTCCTTCCTTCTTCCTTCCTCCTCCTTCTTCCTTCCTTCCTTCCCTCCCTCCCTCCCTTCCTTCCTTCCTCCTCCTCCTCCTCCTCCTCCTCCCCCTTCCCTCCCTCCTCCTCTCCTCCCTCCCTTCCTTCTCATCCTTCCCTCCTTCCTTCTTCCTCCTCCTTCCTTCTTCCTTCCTTCTCCTCCTTCCCTCCTCCTCCTTCTTCCTTCCTTCCTTCGTCATCCTCCCTCCCTTCCCTTCTCTTCCTTTTCCCTCCCTTCCTTCCTTCCTCCTCCCTCCTTCCTCCTCCCTCCCTCTCCTCCCTCCCTCCTATCTCTCTCTGTGTTATTCCTGTCAGCTGAACACCTCAGCCTGCAGACTGTTGGTACAAGAGTCGGTGTCAGAGAAGCTGACCCACAAGCTCCGCCAGCGGCTGGAGAAGGTGCGCGTGGGCAGCAGCCTGGAGAAGAACAACGACGTGGGAGCCATGACCACGGAGAGCATGGCGGAGCTGATAGGCAACGCTGTGGAGGAGGCCAGGCAAGAGGGGGCTCAGGTGAGCGTTCAGCTGGGGGCGGGGTGTGTGAGGGGTGTTTGAATGGGTTTGTGTGTTGAGTGTGTGTGTGTTTCTGTGTGAGTGTGTGTGAGAGAGAGAGAGAGAGACAATGACAATAACACAATGACAAATTCTTTTATTTTGAGGATAAAGAATAAGCACCCATGTGCTTTTTTACATCCAGTCCCAGCCCTTAGGGATATAATAATAATAATAATGATGTATGGAATTTATATAGCGCTGGATATATATAAGAGAGAGAGAGAGAGAGTGTGTGTGTGTGTTGGGGTGGAATTGAACCTAAGACTGTTCGTGTTTTTTGTCCACCTGCTGGACAAGAGAGAGAGAGTGTGTGTGTGTGTGTGTGTGTGTGTGTATGTGTGTGAGAGAGAGTGTGTGTGTGAGAGAGAGAGTGTATGTGTGTGAGAGAGAGAGAGAGTGTGTGTGTGAAGAGAGAGTGTGTGTGAGAGAGTGTGAGAGAGAGAGAGTGTGAGAGAGAGAGAGTGTGTGTGTGAGAGAGAGAGAGAGAGAGAGAGGTGTGTGGTGTGAGAGAGAGAATGTGTGTGTGTGAGAGAGAGAGAGAGAGAGAGAGAGAGAGAGTGTGTGTGTGTGTGAGAGAGAGAGAGTGTGTGTGTGTGTGATGAGAGAGAGTGAGTGTTTGTGTGTGTGAGAGAAGAGAGAGTGTGTGTGTGTGTGTGTAGTGTGTGCGCATTCAGATGTATCAGAGAGAGACAGGGAGGGAGAGAGAAAGAAAGAGAGGGAGGGGAAGGAGAGAGAGAGGGGGCTGGGGAGGGGGGGGAGAAAGGCAGAGAAGGGGCTCAGGTGATGTTTCATTTGCTTTGAGTGGGGTGTGAGAGTGTATGAATGTGTGTGTGTGTATGTATGTGTGTGTGTGCTTGCGAGTGTGTGTCACTGTGTATGTGTGTATGTTGCGCGCGCATTCAGATGTATCTTGGAAGGAGTGGGGGAGAGAGAGAGGAGAGGGAGGGAGTGAGAGAGAGAGAAGGGGTTCAGGTGATGGTTCAGTTGCTTTGAGTGGGGGTGTGAGAGTGGTTGAATGTGTGTGTGTGCATGTGTAAGTATGTGTGTGTGTGTGTGCGTGCGAGTGTGTGCGTGAGAGTGTGTGTCACTGTGTATGTGTGTGTGTGCACATTCAGATGTATCATGGAAGGAGGGGAGGGAGTGAGTGAGAGAGAGAAGGGGTTCAGGTGATGGTTCAGTTGCTTTGAGTGGGGGTGTGAGAGTGGTTGAATGTGTGTGTGTGTGTTTGTGTGCGAGTGCAAGTGCGCAGAGATGTGTTATGGAGAGAGAATATGTATATGGAGAGAAAGAGGAAGGGAGAGAGAGGGGGATGGAGGGAGAGAGAGAGAGAGAGAGAGGGATGGACGGAGAGAGAGAGGTGGGGGGTGGGGGTGGGGGCGTGGAAGGGGAGAGAGAGATATGTTCAAGATATAATGTACACATACACAAATGCATGCTACACACACACACATTCACACTACCACACACTCACATTCACACTACCACACACACATACACACACTTACATGCACGCACACCCCTTCACCCCCTCCCTTCACACACACACACAGAGGCATGCACACACATATCCACATGCATGCATGCACACTGTAAGACACATCACTGAAATACGTACACATACTCATTTAAGTACACTAGGGCATATTGTCTAATATCACTCAGAGTGAAAAGATGTTTAACTGAAGAATGAGTGAACACTAGGGATATCTGTGAATAAAGTGTTTGATGGTTTTGCGTTAGAACCCCCCTTCCCCCTCCCTGCCCCATTTTATTTCTTTTGATTTTTAATTATTTTATTTCAAGGATAATGGAATAAGCACTCAAGTGCTTTTCTTACATCCAATCCCCGTATGTATGCAGTTTTTTTTGAAAATTTTGTCATCCGTTCCCACCAGCACACAATGGCCTACTCATCTGAAGAGCAGAGCAGGTTTTAATGTGTGCGCAAGATGTTCTGCGTGCGTTGTCACACAGGACCTCAGTTTATAGTCTCATCCAAAGGACTTTTAGGGGGAGTGGAGTCAGCACGGACGTTAACTCCAGAGGAAAAAAATCCTCTTGAACGAGATTCGAACCCGGGTCAGCAGATCATGAGTGTAATGCGCATCACTCTAACCACCCATCAGATCAATGGCCCGACCGAGAGTAGAGAATAGACAACTATCATTATCTCAAAAGAACAGAAGTTATAATTCTAAGACCCCACACTGGGCACAACAGGCTAAATCACCACATGTCCACAAAGCTGAAACTCGGTCCTTCTCCCCTGTGGTAAAGAAAACCAGACTGGCGAGCACATCCTTCAAAGATGCACGCTACTCAACGACCTGAGGAAGACTGTATGGCTGACGGAGATAACCCTGCAGACCAAGCTGTACGGCCCACGAGAGGAGCTGGAAAGGACATACCACTATTTCTTCCAAACACATCTGACGGTGTTAAAAGCGAACGAGAGAAGAAGACGACGACTCTAACCACCAAGCTATCCCGTCCCCCCTATGTTGATGTGGTGTGGTGTGTGTGGTGTGGTGTGGTGTGGTGTGGTGTGGTGTGGTGTTGCAGGTGTACCAGGCTAGCACAGCGGGCTGCACTGGCAACTGCTTCTACCCCCCAACCTTACTGGTGGGAGTGCAGGCTGCCTCTCGTATTGTCTATGAAGATGTAGGTTTCTTTCTCTCTGTCCGCTTTCTCCTCAGTCGTCGTTCAGTGGTGTGGGTCTTGTCTGTGCAGTGTTGCTGCTGATTTTTGTATTGGGGAGTTTTACCTCGTTTGTTTAAGTGGTTGAGGATCTATGTGGTTTTGGTTTTTTCACCACTGTTTGAAAAGAAAGAGTTAGGAACTACTCTTGGTGGTCACAGATTTATTGAAAACTTGCATTTTCAGCGTGGAAAACTAAAAATCCTTTTTGTAGGGACTGGCAAATCTGGAACTCAGCCACCCAAATTAATGCACACGTGTCTGCTATATGGAAAACTGGTTTTAACTGCACAGTATTATCAGCTTCTCTGTCATGCATGCTTATCCCAACACCACTGCAACCGCCCACAAACGCCCTGGTAAAAATAGACTCAGTTTTCCTGCTAACGCCCCAAAACGCCCTCAAATATGTGCTTACTATGGGCGCCGCCATTGTTGTTTACATAAACGAGATTCTCATGAGAGTTGCTGCTTTGCATGAACAAGAAGCGGCCATGTTGTTTGCACTTTACTTTGTCCAAATCAGTGAGGTTTTAAGCAAAGTATGAATTTTTTAAGTTTGCTAAATAAATTTTGTTATGGGTAATGGCAGGGATGTGTGCTGAGAGAGGATTTGGACACCTATAGAGCAGATTTAAAGGCTTTTTCCATTGGAATATTGTTAAGACTGATAAAGCAGATGGGGCAGAGTGGCCTACAAGCTGTTGTTTACAAGTTTAGTAGAAGAGATCGTGATTGCCATACCGATAGCAAAAAGTGATGAGGTATCGTGATTAATTTTTTTTGGTTTGTAAACAACTGCATGAATGCAAAAATTGCCTGGCCCAGTGTGTACTTTATTTAATGCAGAATGCAGGAAATAACATTTCTTGCAGTAAAAGATAGCATAAATATATTTAATCTTTTTTTTTATGTAGTGACTATTAAAAGTTGTAAAAATTACTTCCCTTGACAGTCCTGAATTGTGTGAGAATGTACTGGGTGACCTCAGGGTGCTGTGGGATCAATTATGCTATGCAGGACTTCTAAAATGTTTTTTTATATTAATTGACAAGTAGTTGTATTGTGTTGTACACTCACTTTAGGTCACGGCAGACTTTTCTGCATGAAATTCGGGCTGCTCTCCTTGGGGAGAACATGTTGCCACAAGAGCAGCGCCTCTCATTATTTTTACTTCTTTTCCTGTCAGCATATTTATTTGGTTTCCTATCAGAAGGGCTTTTTTCGACAGAATTTTGCCAGGGACAACTCTCTTGTTGCTGTGGGTTCATTTATGTGCACTAAATAAATAATGCACACGGGACCTTGGTTTATTGTCTCATCTGAAAGACTAGCACCCAGACCACCACTCACGGTCTAGCAGATGAGGGAAAAGTTTCAGGCACAAGTGGGGATTGAACCACCAGACACTTGAAACCCAGACTTTTCGTTTTCTAGGCAGGTGTGTTACCTCTAGACCACAGATCCACTGTGTTTATCAGTTGTGTTTCATTTGGCCCAGGCCAAAAGCCGTGTCAGTTATTGATGTCAGCTAATTGCCAAGGCCTACACTAAAATGGTGTTATGCTGTAAAATGATGTGTTGAGATTGCCTTCAGCCACGCCAAGCTCTTAACATAACAACCTGCATTCTACAGGCGAAAAAAAATCCTCTGAAGTCAGAGTATGGCTGCCTATATGGCGAGGTATTTAAAAACAGTCATACATGCAAATTTCTCATCCAGTATGCAGTTTCAATCTCACAGTGATTTCTAGGTTGGATGAGTAAGTCAAGAGTGCATGTTCTGGGTGACTGACCCCAGAGTGTTAAACTGGGGAACGCATAACAACAACAGTTGTTTCATGTCATTTCCCGGTGTGTGTGTGTATGTGTGTGTGTGTGAGAGTATAAATAGCATCCCTGCCTTATGGAAATTCTGTGCTAGGAATTCCCTCTTTTCTATCCCTCTCTTTTTGTTTCTGTCTTGTTCTTTTTTCTTCTTGTTCTTTTTTCTTTCTTGTCACCTTCTCTTTCCTCTCACTTTTTCCCCATTGAGGGCCAGTGTAAAGAAGCCTCTGGCTTCACAATTAACCTCTAATTTGGAGTTCAAGTTCGAGTTCTCTCGTCTATTTCCTTGGCTGTTCTTGGTTCATTCTCCGCTTTTTCTTTTTTTATCAGTAAGATTTTTTCTTCCATGCCGAAGTCAGACGTGCTGGGCCTGACTTGTCAGGCTCTTAAATGGCCGTGCAGCGCATTTTCGCTCATATGACAGATAACAATAGTTGCTGTCTGAGCGTTCGACGGAGAAGAAGAAGTCTCATGTTATTGTTTTATTTATTTTATTTTATTTATTCTTGTATATCGAGGATAATGGAATAAGCACTCATGTGCTTTTTTTACATCCAATCCCCGTGTGTATGCGGGTTTGTAAATTTTGTCATCCGTTCCCACCGGCACACAATGGCCTATACTCTTCCCGAAAAGCGGAACGGGATTTAACCCGTGCGCAAGATGTTCCGCGTGCGTTACGAACACAGGGGCCTGGGGTTTGTCGTCTCACGCGAAGGATCGACCAACGTGTGCAGATTCCCGGACCGGTGGTGAGTCTCCTGCCCTTCCGCACGGCCAAGGAGGCCATGGCCATGGCCAACAACTCGGCCTTCGCCGTGGCCGCCAGCGTGTGGACGGAGAGTGTCAGTCTGGCGCTGGAGGTGTCGGCAGGGCTGCAGGCGGGCACGGTGTGGGTCAACAGCCACAACACTGACGACGCTGCCGCCGGCTTTGGCGGCGCCAAGCTGAGTGGCAGTGGCCGCGTGGGAAGCCGGAGGGTGTGTTGTGTTTGTTTGTTTGTTTATTTATTTATTTTTATTTTTATTTTGAGGATTTATTTATTTATTCTTTTATATCGAGGATAATGGAATAAGCACTCATGTGCTTTCTTTTTACATCCAGTCCCCCATGTGTATGCAGTTTTGTAAATTTTGTCATCCGTTCCCATCTGTACAATGGCCTACTCTTCTGAAAAGTGTAACAGGTTTTTAATGTGTGTGCAAGATGTTCTGCGTGTGTTGGTACACGGGACCTCGGTTTATAGTCTCATCCGAAGGACTTTTTTTTGGGAAGTGGAGTCGGCACTGATGTTAACTCCAGAGGAAAAATCCTCTTGAATGAGATTCGAAGCCAGGTCAGCAGATCACTAGTGCAGTGTGTGTGTATTTATCTGTCCATATATCTGTTATGTGTTTTGGGGTTGTTTTGATTGGGGGGGGGGGGGGGGGGGTTGGCGTTGGGTTCTTTTTGGGTTTGGTTTTTGTTAAAGGTTGTTTTGGGTTTTTTGTTTTAAAAAAAAAATTACCCAGCTATTACATCTTTCACAACCATCTGCTTGTCTCTCTTTCTCTCTCCCTCTCCCTCCCTCTCTCCTCCCTCCCCTCCTCTCCTCCCTCCCTCCCTCTCTCCCTCCCCTCTCCTCCCTCTCTCTATCCCTACCTCTCTCCCTCCCTCTCTATCCCTACCTCTCTCTCTCCGCCCTCTCCCTCTCCGCCCCTCCCCTCTCTCACTCTCCCCCTCCCTCTCTCTCCCTCCCTCTCTCTCCCTCCCTCCCCTCTCTCTCCCTCCCTTCCTCTCCCTCCCTCCCTCTTCCTCCCTCCCTCCCTCTCTATCCCTACCTCTCTCCTCCCTCTCTCCCTCCCTCCCCCTCCTTCCCTCTCCCTCCCTCCCTCCTTCCCTCCCTCCCTCTCTCTTCCTCCCTCTCTCCCTCCCTCCCTCCCTCGCTCTCTGTCTGTGTGTGTGGATGGACAGGGCCTGCTGGAGTATGTGCTGGCCTCGTGGGTGGCGAGGACGTCTGGAGCCTGCAAGGTCAACCTGGGGTCCTTCGGCTCCACCGTGGCTCCGCGACCCGGGGACAAGTCAGTGGGGGGTGCCGGTGACTCCCCGCAGTAAGAGTTCGAGTCTTCAGGCTTGATCTGATCTGTTGTGCCCCATGCTGCGTAAAAATCCAGCATGACTCGGGTCAAGGGTCCAGTGCTAAAATAAGTGTGCCCTTTCCTTTTGCCAAGTTCTGGTGTGGTCAGTTTCTGCTATAAATTAGCACCATCTGGGATGGAATGGATATTTTCCTTATTTTTTATTTTATTCTTTAATATCGAGTATAATGGAGTAAGCACTTATGTGCTTTTTTACATCCAGTCCCTGTGTGTATGCAGTTTTGTAAATTCTGTCATCTGTTCCCACCGGCACATAATGGCCTACTCTTACGAAAAGCGGAACAGGGTTTTAACGTGTGCGCAAGATGTTCTGCGTGCGTTCGCACACGGGGCCTCGGTTTATAGTCTCATCCGAAGGATAGCAGCTGAGAGTAGCTGAAAGTGAGGGAAACTGACAACTGTGGTCTGTTGTGTTTGGCAATGACCTCCAAAACAGCAGAGGAGGCAACTGCTGTTTCAGAAATTTGAACATAGTGGAGATGCCCTTGTCCACAGCACATCCCCACAGCTGTCAGTTTCTCCCACTCTCAGCTGCTATCCATTCCATCCCAGCCCAGCTGGTGCTAATTATAGCAGGAACTGACCACACTTGGACTAGGTAAAAGGAAGAGGCATGCTAAATTTAGACGTCTTGATTAAGTGATGTTGGATCTGCGTACTGTGCCCCCTGTACCCCCACTCTCTCACCCAAGTGGGCATAAGGACAGTCAGTGTTGGAGATGTTCACCAAAGGCCAACTAGCCCCTTGAGCTGCAGCACATAAGGACTGTGCAAGTCAAGCCTCCTAGTCAGAGAGTCATAGTCAATCACTAAAGACTAAGCTGTAAAGTGGAATTCCATGAGTGGGAAAGCCACTGGTCATACAGCCTCTCACTTTGCTGTTGTTGCCCCCCTGCGTCAGTGGTTTAACCAGGAACTATGTTCAGGGTGCACTAAAAAAAACTACAACCCTAAGTGGAAAATGAAGTTGGGAAATCTGTTGTTGGAATATAGTTTAAAAATTTTTTTACTGTTGAAGGGAAAGTGAGATTTACTGATGTAATATCACTGTAGTTTTCCTTGCTTTTTATTGGGGGTGGTGAGGGTTTTTTGTTTTTGTTTTTTCAAGGAATTAAGGAGATGAATTGTCTAGGGTGGTGTTTGTGTGCGTGTTTTTAGGGATTCTACAACTTGTGCTTGTGTTTCGCTAGGCATATAATTGATGTCAAGAATAAAAAAGCCCCAGTATACACAAAACGGAGTCAGGTTATCTGAGATGCCAGTTTAATAACAAAGGCTGGGATATTTGTAAAACTTGCTAGAATTGACCATAAAACTTTTTTAAAAAATCAATTTTTTGGTTGAATGAAAATAGCAGTTTTTGCTGTTGTTGACATTATTACTCTAGTTTCTTGTTTTAATGACAGAATAACATGACTGTAAAGAAATCAAGAGATGGATCATTTCATATCAGTATCAAAGCATATTTTGCATTAATTTTACAAACTGGACTAAAGTTTTTTGAATTTTTGAATTTTAAAAATTATTTTATATCAAGGATAATGGAATAAGCACTTATGTGCTTTTTTACATCCAGTCCCTGTGTGTATGCGGTTTTGTAAATTCTGTCATCTGTTCCCACGGGCACACAATGGCCTACTCTTATGAAAAGCGGAACAGGATTTAACGTGTGCGTAAGATGTTCTTTGTGCGTTTGCACACGGGGCCTCGGTTTATAGTCTCATACCCATGCTAAACAGAGTTTGCACTCTCCTTGAAACTGGAAGCTCCTTGGATTTTGTATTGATTGTATTGGATTGAGCGCTTTGATTTGTTGCTTTACAAGATTCAGCGCTATATAAATTCCGTACATTATTATTATTATTATTATTATTATTATTATTATTTTGAGACTCCTTTTAAAGGCTTTGAATCCCGTTGAAAATGACCAAAGCCTGTCACAGCTGTCAGTTTCCCCCACTTTCAGCAACTCTCAACTGCTATCCATCTCAGCCCAGCTGGTGCTAATTATTATAGCAGGAACTGACCACACTTGGACTTGGTAAAGGAAGAGGTGCACTAAATTGAGCACTATTGACTGATGATGTTGGATTTGCATTCTGTGAGACATTTGTTTCTAGCGCAACACACTATTCTTTCCTGACAGCATCATCTTGTCAGGAGGTAAATTTCCCCTGTTACCCCTCTTTCTCAGGAGAAGGGGAAGTTCCCCCCCCCCCCCGAAATTCTGTTTCTGGATTCTCAAAGGTTGGCGGCTATTTATATGTACTGCCAATTTTATTCAAGCTGGCCAAAATCAGTAATAAGAGGGGTTTTTTTAAACCCTGTGTAAACAGCAATTGCTAGAACGGCATGAATGACACCCTTTGAATTTCTCTTTTGAAAGCTCATTGAAAATCTCTTGAATGTTCAATTCGATTCAATCACTTTCTTATCTCACAAACAGAGGGTTACAAGCCGTACATAAAAAAAGTGAATAGGAAAGGCATTTATCACAGAAGAACAACACTGCAAGAGTACACGACCATTACCTTGCACACATCACAAGGTAATCCTATACCATACCAGCACCAGCATGCCACAGCGCACAAATCCAACATCACTCAGTCAAGAGTACTAAATTTAGCGCGCCATTTACCAAGTCGCAAGTGTGGTCAGGTCCTGCTATAATTAGCACCAGATGGGATGGAATGGATGAATAGCATCTAAGAGCAGCTGAAAGTGGAGGGAACTGACAGCTGTGATGAATGTTCACTCTGAGAGGTAAGGTAAAGGAGTCCCATAACCTATAAGGTCGTAGGGGAGCGAGGCGTCAGAGACCTCAGTTTCTCTAGGCCAGCATATTGAGGGCGGCGCCCATCTCCTCTCCCTCGCTGCTTTACCTTCCCTGACCCTAAAGAGGGCAGGTACCCATTTACACTCTGAGAAGTCGTGTACGAACCCTTGCTAACGATCGGTGTACATCCTCAGGTTGGACAGGACGTACAAGCTGTACTACGGCGGTGTACAGAAGCGGCCGGACGGCCAGTACTCGCGGCCGGTCATCACCTCGGACGGGAAAGTGGTGGGCCATGTTTCGGAGGCCAGTCGCAAAGATGTCCGCAACGCTGTGGAAGCTGCTCAGAAAGTGGTGTCCAGGTCTGTGATATGACTTAGTGGGGTTATTTTTTCCTTGGTTTTGTAGTGTGTGTGTGTGTGGGGAGGGGGGTGTGTGTGTTTGGGTTTTTTTTCTGGGTTTGTTGTTGTTGTTGTGTGTGTGTGTGTGTGGGTGGTTGGGGGTTCTTTTCCCAGTTTTGTAGTGTGTGTGTTGTGTGTTGTCGCAGAGGGGGGGTGGGGGTGTGGAGGTTCAGGGTCATATTGGGTTGGGTTCTTTTCCCTCTGGATAGTCGAAATTTTTTATTGGGTCGGTTAAGAGGCTGTTTGTCTTAAAAAGTTTTCTTTTTAAAAAAAAATCTCAAATGTATTCACTGTTGGCCGCCGCTCATTCTCTATTTCTGGTCCATCCATCTGGAACAACCTTCCTCTCTCTCTTCGCCAGAAACCTAGTTATGACACTTTTAAATCCAGCCTCAAGACATATTTATTTCAAACCTAAGACTTCCCCCCTCCTGTTTCATATCTAACCCATGTTCTATCACCCTGCTAAAGTATACGGCCTGTGCGAGTGTATGTGTGCTTTTGAAAAACATTTGACTATCGAAATTTTATTTCATAGATTTTGTCTGCATTGCACCATGTTTGTAAATATCTGTTTGTTTAAACTTTTGATTATTTTTCATTGATTGCATGACTGTGTAAGATTAGGTTGAATGCATGCGCTTTGATTTGTCTTTGCAAGATATAGCGCTATATAAGTTCCATTTATTATTATTATTATAAACTTGTGTCTTTGTGAAAGAGTGAGCCATTTCACTTATAGCTGAGAAAAGTCAAGTGTCTTTTAAAATTTAAATTTTTTTTACAAATTTAGGATATCTTTCTGCGAACTTTACAGCACATGGAAATTGTAAACAGCCAAGTAACATTTTTAGTAAACATGTTTTTGTTGTTTTGTTGTTCCTTGGCTAGAGCTCCAATGGTGAGATTTATGCGTTTGCTACAATTTCTCTCCCCCCTCCCCCACCATCCTGACTAAACATGGCCCCTGTGAGAATGCTGTTGGTTTTTTTTCTTGTCATCTGTTCCCACCGGCACACAATGGCCTACTCTTCTGAAAGGCAGAACAAGTTTTTAACATGTGCGCAAGGTTTTCTGGCTGCGTTTTCACTCAGGGCCTTGGTTTATAGTCTCATCCGAAGGACTTTTCCCCTGTTGGGAATGCTGGGGCCCTGTCAGATTAAATAGCATCTCCATCTTCTGGAAATTCTGTGCTAGGAAATCCCTCTTTTCCATCCATCTCATTGTTTTGGCCTTGTTCCTTTTCTTCCTGTCACCTCCTTGTCTATTTTCTGCCTTCTTGGTCCATTCTCCTGCCTTTTTTCCAGAAAGACTTAAAAGATAATTCTCTCTTATGCCGGAGTTGGATTGTGCTTGGTTTGACTTGTCAGGTGCTTAACGGCAGCGCAACGCATTTTCACTCACATGGCAGAGAACAACAGTTGCTGTCTGAGCATTCAACGAAGAAGAAGAAGATTCAAAGTACTTTGACATTCACTTTGATTTTTTTGGTCAAACTGGGAAGAAAAGGTGAGGCTGCTGGGAATCGAACCCAGAACCTCACAGTTTACTTGTTGGCAGGTGAACATCTTAACTATTGTGCCACCTTCCTTCTTATCCCTGTCCTTATGTTAAGAGAGAAAAACCTCTCTTTCCCAGTACATGTGCACTGTGCACATTTTGTGTGCTTCCGTAACCCAGTAGTAGGGTGACAGGGAGGGAAGGATTAGTAGATCACTAGATGGTTGGTTACCCTATAGCGGGTTAAAAAAAAAGTAAAGGTGTCCCATAACCTATGTGGTCGTAGGGGAGTGAGGCATCAGAGACTTCAACTTCTCTAGGGGCCAGCATATTGAGGGCGGCGCCCATCTCCTCTCCCTCGCTGCTTTACCTTCCCTGACCCTAAAGAGGGCAGGAACCCATTTACAGCTGGGTGAGCTGGGAGACTGTACTGAAGCCAAGGCTTGCAAACGGTCACCCATCCAAGTGGTAACCACGCTCATGCTGCTTAACCTTAGCTAGGGGAAAGCGAGTGCTCTGACTACTGAGCTATCCCGTCCCCTTATTGCCTGTAGGGTAAAGGTTAACCACACCTTCAGAATGTGGATACTGTGTTGCTGTGTGTGCAGCTGGAGCAAACGGGTGGGCCACAACAAAGCCCAGATCCTGTACTACATCGCGGAGAACATGGAGACGCAGAAGGACACGCTGGCCGAGTGTCTGACCACCATGACCGGCCAGCCTCGGGACCAGAGTGAGGCCGAGGTGACCTTGGCCTTGGAACGACTGTTTTACTGGGCTGCGTACTGCGACAAGTTTGGAGGTTCTGTGCAGGTCAGTGTGTGTGTGTGTGTGTTCTGTGCAGCATGGTCAGTGTGTGTGTTCTGTGCAGGTCAGTGTGTGTGTGTGTGTGTTCTGTGCAGGTCAGTGTGTTGTGTGTTCTGTGCAGGTCAGTGTGTGTGTGTGCTGTGCAGGTCAGTGTGTGTGTGTTCTGTGCAGGTCATTGGTGTTTGTTGCAGGTCATGTGTGTGTGTGTTCTGTGCAGGTCAGTGTGTGTGTGTGTGTTCTGTGCAGGTCAGTGTGTGTGTGTGTGTGTTCTGTGCAGGTCAGTTGTGTGTGTGTGTGTGTTCTGTGCAGGTCATGTGTGTGTGTGTGTGTGTGTTCTGTGCAGGTCATGTGTGGTGTGTGTTGTGAGTTGTGTGTTTGTGTTCTGTGCAGGTCATGTGTGTGTGTGTGTGTTCTGTGCAGGTCAGTGTGTGTGTGTGTGTTCTGTGCAGGTCATGTGTGTGTGTTCCACAGTGGTGTTGTGAGTCTGTTGTGTGTGTGTGTTCTGTGAGGTCAGTGTGTGTGTGTGTCTGTGCAGGTCATGTGGTGTGAGGTGTGTGTTTGTGTGTTCTGTGCAGGTCAGTGTGTGTGTGTGGTGTGTGTTCTGTCAGTTTAAGCCTGTGTCACTGTAATAGTGTATTATGCAGGTACATGTGTGTGTGTGTGATTGTGTGAGAGAGAGAGAATGTGTGTGAAATTGTAGTGCTGTGCAGTCAGTGCATGTGAGTGTAGTGTGTGTAGTTCTGTCGTATGATGTTATGAGTAGTGATGATGTGAATGCATGTGTGTGTGGAGTGTGAGAGAGTGATGTGTGTGAATTGTGAGTGCAGTGATGCATAAAGTGCATTGTTGAGAGTATGAGTGTGTGCATAACGTTGTTGTGTGTGTGAGTGTGTTAGTGTGTGTGGGTGTGTAGAAAGCATGTGTGTGTGAATGTAAGCATGTGTGTGATCTGTTGCTGATGCATGCAGACTGTGTAGTGACGTCTATTGTCTTGTGTATGCATGTGTGTTGAGTGCATAGTGTGTTGTGTGAATCGGAGGTTTTACGTGCATGCAAGGCAGTGTGTGTAACTGGCGCATCATGTAATGTCTAAAGCTGATCCTGTTTGATGATGACAGACACTATAGCTGAGTGGTCAAGACCGTTCTGACTTCAGTCTTGTGGGTTTATGGAATTGTGGGTTTGAATCTCACCAGTGGTATCTAGTGAATTAAGGGTAGGGATTTTTACGATCTCCCAGGTCAGTTTCCAAGTGCAGACCTGCCAGTGCCTTAATTCCCTTTGTGTATATGTGCATGCAGAAGATCGAATATGCACGTTAAAGGGGTAAATCACGTCAGCATTCAGTGGGTTGCAGAAATACGAATCATACCCAGCATACATCCCTGAAGTCAGAATGCAGCTACCTTCAGCAAAAATGGTCGCATATGCAAAGTCTGATTTTTAAAATATGCATTCTGGAAAGTTGAGTTAAAATCCTGGTATGGAATTTCATTTGGGAGCCAAATTGTTGTGAGTACATTGTATCCACCTCCAACAGCAGAAGGAAATGAATAAAGATCTGTGGTTTTGCAGTCGTAGGGCTGATGTGTATGTGCGTCGTAGTGTTTTTGCCAGGATGTGAAAAATATGGCATCAGTGAAGAAAGCCTGTGATGATAGGAGTTGTTTCAGGAAAAAGAAAGGGTTTTGTGTGGCTGAACCATTTAAAAATTTTTTTTTTTAACATACCTTTGAAAGGGGATAGGATAGCTCAGTGGTCAGAGCACTCGCTTTCCCCCAAGCTGTTAAGCAGCATCGAGTGTGGTTACCAGTTGGATGGGTGACTGTGCACCTTGGCTTCAGTACAGTCCCCCAGTTCACCCAGCTGTAAATGGGTACCTGCCCTCTTTAGGGTCAGGGAAGGTAAAACAGCGAGGGAGAGGAGATGGGCACCGCCCTCAATATGCTGGGGTGTCTGACGCTTGGCCACATAGGTTATGGGACACCTTTACCTTTTTTACCTTTGAAAACTTGGTTTCTAACTACACTGTAGTTTGGGTTGTGTGTGTGTTTTTCTCAAGCTGTTGTACTATGTTTTTCTGTGCTAATTTCTTGGTGTGGTCTCACTTTCTCCCTGTGTTTCTGTGTGTGTGCAGGAGGTGCCAATGTACGGCAATGTGTACGAAACGAACGAGGCGGTGGGCGTGATCGGAGTGGCCTGCCCTGACTCCCAGCCGTTGCTGGCGTTCGTGTCGCTGTTTGCCGCCGCCATTGCCCGAGGCAATGCTGTGGTCATCATCCCCAGTGAAAAATACCCCATGGCCGCTGCTGAGTTGTACCATGTGAGTCACCCCCACATGACGACCCACCAGCCGCCATGGCGCGGTGGTTAGCGCCTCGGAATTCAGACTGGAAGGTCGCAGGTTCAAATCAGTCATAGGGATTTTTCAGACTCCAGCCGGCTCCTGAGTGAGTGGGCTCAGTGGGAAGACTGGGACCACACAGTCAAGCTTCATCCACTTTGTGGATGTGAGTTTGAGAGTGTTGCTCAAATTACCTGACCAACACTGCAGGTGTCTGTATCTCTCGGGCCCGGTTGACGCCGGGATATATTATGATAGTAAGCGTAGAGTACAACCCTGTCAAGTAGTCTCAAAGCATATGGACTTCCACAGCAGCATGATTACATCATCCTCATTGATGATCATGCAAATCAAAGAAATTGCCTCTGATTTGGTGGTCCCAGTTGCTCTGGTCTCATGGTGACCTCAGTTTCGGTTTCCCCATACTCTTTGGGAGTGGGGGGGGACACACGGTTGTTGGAGGGACATTGTGGTAGTTGCCACATCGGATGGGCAACTCACTCAGTCTGGCTCTGTGACTGAGCTAATACTGTCATTAGTTAGTTCTTCAGTTGAATGTCCATCCACTAATTAGTGATATCAGACGGGAAAGTGTGTGTGTGTGTGATTGGGGGGGGGGGGTTGGCATAAGCACTTAGCTAATAATCTGCATTAAACAACTGTAAGAAACACCAAATAAAACCATAAAACAAGAAAGTTGAATTTAAAAAAAAGTAACAGCTTAAAAACTAACTTTGCAATTCATACAACTAGTAAACATCAGTAAACTATAAAAACCTGATAATAGAACTATGACCTAATGACAGTACAACTTTTTTCATTAATGGAATGTCTTTTAGAATTTGCTCTAAGCAACTGACTGTGAAAGCAGGTAAAGTTGTTAAAATCCTTCCATTCTAAAAGAATGTGAGGAAGGGTAATATTTTTGCCACAGATACATGTTGCTTTTTTTGAAAAGTTAGTTCTAAAAGCATTGAGCTTAAACCTGTAGATAAGAGTTACAACATTTTTATATTCATGTGAATTACAGCATTTGATCTTATCAAAATGGGTTACATCATCATTTTAGGGAGAACAGGTATACTGTTGTTTGGTGGGGGGCTTTGTAGGTGGTGTCCTGCATATGTTTGCTCAGAACAGGCACCACCAAAGTGACTCAGCAGCAGTGCAGGGCTCCTCTGGCTGGTGGTCCCACGGTGGCCTGATAGTGATGGGCTCCCTGTGGACTTCCATCCCTGAGGATGAGACATAACAAATCTGGATATGGCTGTGGCGGGGAGATTGGAATGAGCGGCGTGGGAACAATAGGACGGGGATGAAGCAGCAAAACAACCCCCCCCCCCCAAAAAACAAAACAACCCCCATATGACCTTGAGGTCATGCAGTAATTTTTACAACTTTCAATAGGTAGTACACACACTCTCACACGCACAAATATTTATACTATTTTTTACTACAAGAAATGTTATTTTCTGCATTAAATAAAGTACACACTGGGCCAGGTGCTTTTTGCATTCATGCAGTTTCTTCTTCTTCCTTTTTTGTCATGTTTTTCCCAGGGGAGGTTTGACATTGATGAGCCTTCTCCATCTCTCTCTGTTTTGAGCTTCCTCCTTATTTATGCCCCTTTCTCTAAGATCATTTGCAATACAGGAAGCCCAGGTCTTGCTAGGTCTTCCCTTTGGTCTCCATTCCATTGGGCTGCATTCATGCAGTTGTTTACCAAAAATTAAAAAAAAATGAATCATGACTTCTCATCATTTTTTGCTGTCAGTATGGCAATCAAGATCTTTCTATCAAACTTACAACAGTTTCTAGGCCACTCTATCCCATCGACCCAGTGGAAAAAGCCTTTAAATCTGCTGCTCTGTAGGCATCCAAATCCTCTCTCAGCACACATCCTAACCATTTGCCCATAACAAGATTTATTCAGCAAACTATGAAAATGGACAATTTGCTTAAAACGGTGCTGATTTGGACACAGTAAAGTGCAGACAACACGGCAGCATCTTGTTAATGCAAAGACAGCGCTCTGGTGAGAGGCTCGTTTATGTGAACAAGAATGGCAGCGCCCATAGTAAACACATGTTGGCGGAAGAAATACGATCGGGGGTGTTTGAGGGCGGCTGCATGGGGTGGGGGCTTTCTGCTGTGCTTTGACTCATCCCCAGTGAAAAGCACTGTGGCTGAGGTGTATCGTGTGAGGAGTTGGGGCAGCTTTCTGCTGTGTTTTGACCCGAGGAAACATGTGGTGAGGGGAATGATTGTTGTAGGAATGTGGGCCCTCACTGTCTGGCATCCCCAGTGAAATGCACTGTGTCTCATTAATCGTCAGAGTTTGGCGCCCTTTCCTGTCTTTGAGGAAAGTTGGGTAGAAGATTTTTCAGTTGATTCCTATCACGTTTATCAAGTTAGTGGATTATTATTTTCATCTTCTGTGTTTAGTGGGTGGGATTCCTTCTTTGGGTTTTTTTGTTTTTCTTTTATCTTTGGGTTTTAATTGTGTTTTTTCATCATCTCTTGCTTGCTCGCGCATGAATGATGGTATGATGTGGGCCCATGACTGCGTGAACATTTCGCAGGTCTGTTGGCTTGATTGCACGGCGTTTCTGTGGCTGACTTGTAGCATTTCTCTTTATTTCCAGCCTTAAATATGTCTTCTTCTTCTTCTTTGTTGTTGTTCCTGGCCTGGAGCTCCAAGGTTCACCAATGGTGAGATTTTGTAGATACAGCTGTTTTTACCCACCATCATTGTAGCCGCATACACACATACACACGATGTGTGTGCGCAAGCATTTAAAAAAACAACCCAACAAACCTTGTCACCCACTCCTACCAGACAAAACGAAATGGCCTACTCTTTTGAAAGGCAGAACAGGTTTTTAACTTGCACTGTTTATAGTCTTCTGAAGGACTTTCAAAACATAATCCACCCCGTTTTGTTTTATTTTATTTTTCTTTCTTTAAAAAAAAAAAATTCAAATTAAAAAAAATTATTATTTAGACAAAAAAAGTCTTTCATTCTTTGCATGTTCTGCATGCATTCACATGCCGGGGGAGGGCGGGGGGGGGGAGAGGGGAGGGGGGCTGGGGAGAGGGGAGGGGAGGAACTTGGTCTCAGTTTAATAGTCTTCTGAAGGACATCCAAGATGGATGGAGGAGGCTTACCACGGCATCGTCTTTCGTGTCTCCTCCACGACCACCAAGGTCACGGGACTGATGATGATGATGATGAAGGACTTTAAAACATATCTACCCAGTTTTATTTTAATTTTCTTTCCTTTTTCAAATTTTTAAAATTGTTATTATAATCTATTTTCTGTCATTCTGTCCCCCATCCTTCCTTCCTCCTCCTCCTCCTGCTCCTGCTCCTCCAGGTTTTGGACACGTCGGATCTGCCGGGCGGAGTGGTGAACATCCTGACGGGGAATCGGGATCACCTGACACGCGTTCTGGCCGAGCACCACGAGGTCCAAGCCCTCTGGTACTTCGGCTCCGAGGGGGGGTCAAAGTTCGTGGAGCATGCGGCGGCAGAAAACCTGAAACGCACCTGGGTCAACAACGGCCAGGAACGAGACTTTGCCGACCCGGTTCAGGGGTGTGGGGAAGAGTTTCTGTTGCAGGCCACCCAGCCCAAAACGGTGTGGATACCCATGGGTGAGATCTTCGCCAACTGAGGGGGGGTGTTCTGAGGGTGTCGGTGTGGATACCCATGGGTGAGATCTTCGCCAACTGAGGGGGGGGCGGTGCTGAGGGTGTCTGTGTCTGAAGCTGCAGGGTGTGTTGGTGTGTAGTGCTGCAGTGTGTGTCTGTGTGTAACGTGGCAGTGTTTTTGTGTGACGCTGTGATGTGTTTGTGTAGTGCTGCAGTGTGTCTTTTGTAGTGCTGCAGTGTGTCTTTTGTAATGCTGCAGATTCTGTGACGCTGCAGGCTGTGTGATGTTATGGTGTGTCTTGTGTGATGCTGCAGTGTTTTGTGTTAAACGCTGCAGTGTGTCTTATGTAATGCTGCAGTGTGTGTCTTTGTAACGCAGTGTGTGTCTATGTAACGCAGTGTGTGTCTATGTGTAACGCAGTGTGTGTCTGTGTAACGCTGCAGTGTGTCTTTTGTAACACTGCAGTGTGTGTCTGTGTGACACTGTGATGTGTTTGTGTAATGCTGCAGTGTGTGTGTGTGTGTGACGCTGCAGTGTGTGTGTAACGCTGCAGTGTGTGTCTGTGTGTAACGCTGCAGTGTGTGTCTGTGTGTAACGCTGCAGTGTGTGTGTAACGCTGCAGTGTGTGTGTAACGCTGCAGTGTGTGTCTGTGTGTAACGCTGCAGTGTGTGTCTGTGTGTAACGCTGCAGTGTGTCTTTGTGTAATGCTGAAGTGTGTGTCTTTGTGTAATGCTGAAGTGTGTCTTTGTGTAACGCTGCGGTGTGTGTCTGTGTGACGCTGCATTGTGTGTCTATGTAACGCTGCAGTGTGTGTCTGTGCAGTCTGTTTGTGTGACACTGCAGTCTGTCTGTGTGACACTGCAGTCAGTCTGTGTGACACTGCAGTCTGTCTGTGTGACACTGCAGTCTGTTTGCGTGACACTGCAGAGTGTGTGCGTGACACTGCAGAGTGTGTGCGTGACACTGCAGAGTGTTTGCGTGACACTGCGGTTTGTTTGCGTGACACTGCAGTCTGTTTGCGTGACACTGCAGAGTGTCTGCGTGACACTGCAGAGTGTTTGCGTGACACTGCGGTCTGTTTTGCGTGACGCTGCGGTCTGTTTGCATGACACTGCGGTCTGTTTGCGTGACACTGCGGTCTGTTTGTGTGACACTGCAGTCTGTTTTTGTGACACTGCAGTCTGTTTTTGTGACACTGCTAGTCATTTCGTTAAAGTGAACAACAGCTGATTTGCTGATGATTTATGTGATTTCTTGACTGAGGATGTCTCTTTTGAAAAAAGCTATAAAAAAAAAAGAGCATGAATGGAAAGAGGTGATTAATTTTTTCTCTGCTGGCTGTGTGTATTGGTATTGCTGTTAATGCCATATTGATTTCAGGAATTGTTGTTGTTGTTATTATACAGGTAAATGGAAGTGGCTGTTATTACTGTGTTATTCTTTATGTGGCGAGAAACATTGTGTTGACCAGAAACGAGAAAAAGCACTAATAATATAGTTGATATGGTTTAGCTGTTATGTTTGATGCCGACATGGCCAGACATACTTGTCTGCACATTAAAACGGCTTGTACATGCGTTCATCTATGCTTACTTACATGCAACTCCACAGTCTTACAAGTCTGATGAATGCCTACCACATACACACATTCACACCACTACACTACAAACACAATACATGTATGCATAGATAATTACCATATCTGCACAGATATTCAGAAACAGACACGGTACACAGATGCATGAACAAAAACCAAGGCATCAACCTGAAATTATTCAGAAAGAGACTCAGGCACAGAACACATACGCAGCACATGCAATGTGCGTGCACACAAGCAAGCATACATGTGGTGACAGACGTTTAAATAGGCATGCAGAGTCAATGTTATGGGATTTGGGCTGTAGGTGGGGGTGGGGTGGGGAGACAAGTGATAGTGTGGGGTGCTGGGGTCATGGTTTTTCCCATTATGGAAAGGCAAAAGAAAAAGTGTCATATTTTGTTTAACACTAAGGGAGAGAACCCCTCTTTCTCAGTACACATGCACTGTGCACATGTGTATGCTACCATAACCCAGTAGTGGGTGTTACGGAGGGAAGGGTTAGTAGATGGTTGGTTACCCTGTAGTGGGTTACCTGTAGGGAAAAGGTGAAGCTAAACCACTGAATACCTTGTTAACTTACAGAGCTGTTTTGGTTTTTTTCTATGTGAAAGTTGTTTTGCTTTTCAAATTTTTTGTATGTATGTGTGAAAGAAGAATATTTGTAACATATGTTATATAATGTTCAAGGAGATGATTATTACTTGTATAAAATTACTGCTTTTTAAAAAAATTGGTTTTGTTTTGTTTTTTTGCTAATGATTTTGTTGTATTTGAATCCAGGTTGTTGAGTTTTGGTTTTTTTGGTCTTTATATGGGATGTAATACATTCTTTTACAAGTACTGTTGCTATTATTGATTATTTTATTTATTTATTTTTTTTTTTTTTTTATTACAGAAATCAAATGATATAGATCTAGTCAGAAAATAATTCTGTCCAAAATATTGGTTTGTTGATGTGTTCTCCCTATAAAATTGAAGGCATGTATATAAACAAGCTTTAAGCAGATTTGTCCAGGCTTCAATTTGGAATTGTGTAGTCTATACTTTGAAAATATTAACTTTTTGTTTGTTTCTTTCTTTTGTTTCTTTTTTTTTGTCGGAAGAATTTCATGTTTTTTTCTCCTTCCTTTTTTTTTCTTTTCCCCAGGATGGAATTCTAAACAGCAAAGTTATGAAAGACTTACACTGGCTTGGGAAATTACATGAAGAAAATCAAAGTGGAAAAAACAAAATGAATTAAGGAGAGGAGGTCAGAAGGGTTAAGGGGCTGAAAGACAGGCCTCCCAAACCATTAAGGTCGGTGTGAAACAGATTGTTTGGACCCCGTTAGGACCCAAAACTTTTCCCCCATCCATTAGACCATGAGTGGTGGTCTGGGCGCTAGTCTTTCGGATGAGATGATAAACCGAGGTCCCGTGTATTGCACATAATTATTTAGCACACGTAAAAGAACCCACAGCAACAAGAGAGTTGTCCCTGGCAATATTCTGTAGAAAAAAATTCACTCTGATAGGAAAACAAATACAGTTGCAGACAGGGAAAAAAAGAAGGGTGGCGCTGCTCTTGTGGCGACGCGCTCTTCCCGGGGAGAGCAGCATGAATTTCATGGAGGGAAATCTGCTGTGACTTAAAGTGGTATGAAATGAAATGTCTGTCGCTCTAAACATAATTGTCTGTCTGTCAAAACATATAATTGTTAGTCTAAGCGTAATTGTCTGTCGGTCTAAGCGTAATTGTCTGTCGGTCTAAGCGTAATTGTCTGTCAGTCTAAACGTAATTGTGAAAGTAATTGTCTGTCAATCTACACATAATTGTAAACATAATTTTCTGTCAGTCTAAATTGTCTGTCAGTCTAAACGTAATTGTCTGTCAGTCTAAACATAATTGTCTGTCAGTCTAAAACGTAATTGTCTGTCAATCTAAACGTAATTGTCTGTCAATCTAAATTGTCTGTCAGTCTAAACGTAATTGTCTGTCAGTCTAAACGTAATTGTCTGTCAGTCTAAAACGTAATTGTCTGTCAATCTAAACGTAATTGTCTGTCAGTCTAAAACGTAATTGTCTGTCAATCTAAACGTAATTGTCTGTCAGTCTAAAACGTAATTGTCTGTCAATCTAAACGTAATTGTCTGTCAGTCTAAAACGTAATTGTCTGTCAATCTAAACGTAATTGTCTGTCAGTCTAAACGTAATTGTCTGTCAGTCTAAACATACACCTCAAAAGGCTTGACCTGTCAGACAGGTTCCACCCTAACAAGAATTGCTCTCTGAACATTCGACGACAATGAAGAGGGTTCAACACGATCGTTCCAAATAGATCCTGCTGAATTTCTGGAAAAATGCCAGCTGGCATCTTTCAGCCAATCAGCACTTGGTTTGAAGCTTCAGGTTCATGCTGTGTGGACGAGCATGTGTGTGCTTCGAGTATGTGGCTGACAGTGTCGGGGCCACGCGGCGACCTTTGTTTTATACACCTTTAAATTTCTTAATGTTCCTTGTAGCAGTTTGTCATTTCCTCTCAAAGAAAGGTTTCAAATGAAACAAGTTTGAACCATAAAGTTACAATAATAGGTTAGAAACTGTTGAAGTTTGAGGAATGATTATTGTCCCGGTGTATACGTTATAAAGATGCCTTTGGGGGGGGGGGGGGGGGACAACCAAAAACACAGGAGTGTCTTGAAAATATGTAAAGGTTTCTTTTCTCTTCCCCCTCCCCAAAACACCTCTGTCTTTCTCTCTCTCTGTCTGTGTCTGTCTCTCATTCACTCTTTCTCTCTCGGCAATGCTTATTCCTTCACCTTCTGAAAATAAAATTCAATCAATCTCTCTCTCTCTCTCTTTCAGTCTCTCTCTCTCTCACACACACACAATACCCACTGATATACTCTGTACATTCTTTGAAAATTTGGCTTTAAACCCAGTGAATTCAAAGGACAAACATGACTTCAGAGACGGTGCCACTGACAGTGACACTTTGGTCTTTGTGTATATTACCCTTATTTTTTTAAATATCTTCCCACAGTGGTAGCCACACTCCATCTTCAAGGAACTTGAGTGTTTGTGTGTATTACCACAAGTTTTCTTGTCATGAAGGTAGCTGAACTCCATCATCAAAGAACTTAAGGGAAAAGGAAAATAAATGGAATATGGAAAGCAGAAGTAAGAAAGAAGCTTGATAGAAAAAAAATGACAGGAAAAAAGTATGCTGAATTAACAAAGCTTGAGAGTGACTGAAACAAAGAGAGGGATAGAAAAGAGGGAGGGATGTTTAACTTTGTGTCTGCAATGCCATACTGCATGAAGAAGCCTTGCAGAATCGCAAGCAACAGCCAAAAATCATAAATGTTATTGCCTATCACAATCCCGTTCCTGAAATAATTTCACTGATGCTTTAGTATGAAACATTTGTAAAGGCAGTGCTGTCTGTGTTTTGATGTCATTGCATGATTCTACTTTTTGTTGTGGATCTGCATTCACATTCTCTTGTATTGTTTGTTTTGTATCACCAGATAAAGAATATCCGCTGATGCCTGTAAACTATGGTATTGAATGTTGTTAGATTTTGACAAGATATTTTTGTACCTGGTGGAAAATTGGGTTAACCCGTTCAGGACGGGAACCTTCAGTCCAAGGTGTAGCTGAGCCCTAGTTACCGTTATCAACTGAGGTCAAGTTGAACATCTCTTTTCAATGAAATTCATCATGTCTGTTTTATTACTAACATCTTTCATTCGTGTAAGAAGGGTTTTGTTATCAAGTAGTCATTTGATGAATATGTCTACACAGCAGGCTCAGACCAAGCATAGACATTTGTCTATGACAGCTCCAGTCACAATAGAGTTAATGTTAGTTTGTTTTTATTGTTTCTTGGGAAGTGTTTAGTCTTAGGTCACAAAACAGCCTTCAGTTTTGAAAGAAATGAATAGTGTGTGTGTGTTTGTGTGTTTTTTAATTTATTTTTTTAAGTCATTCTTTTGTTTTATTCATTCTGATATTTCGAGGATAATGGAATAAGCACTCATGTGCTTTTTTCCATCCAGTCCCCGTGTGTATGCAGTTTTGTGAATTTTGTCATCCGTTCCCACCGGCACACAATGGCCTACTCTTCTGAAAAGCAGAATGGGTTTTAACGTGAGCGCAAGATGTTCTGCGTGCGTTCGCACACGGGGCCTCGGTTTATAGTCTCACCCAAAGGACTTTTTGGGGGGAGTGTGTGTGTAAAACATTCCATCTAGGGACCAGCTTTTTTTTGCAGAGGGTGGGGAGAGGGAGAGAGTTGTTTTGAGATTTTTTTAAAGTCCTCTGTTTTTTCCTTTAGCATGTATGCCTCTACTTTGTTTTGTCCTTCTCACCTCAAAATAATCTCCCATGTTATTAAATTTGATGCCACAGCTTACTGCATGATAATATTCCTTGCTTTGAAACTGCCACAAGTTGATTTTTGTGAAGATTTGATCAGTATTGATTTGATTGATGAGTGTGGAAGATGACGATGATGATGATAATAATCAGTATTAAACGTTTAATTCACTTCTGATTTCATTTGTTTGCTAAGAAATTGGACATAGATTTCTGCCGGAAATCTTGTTCATGCAAAATCACTGCCGTTTATGTTGAAACTAATAAAAGGCAGAAGAAAATAATTGCTCCGTTTATTTTCACTATGTTTATGATTATCAATAGTTCAATTTCTTATTGTATATTTGTTATTGGTATTTTGTTCTATGTTGTTTTGTTTTCTTCAAATGTGGAAGTTTGTTATGCTTTGTATAAATCATAGATTTATGCGTTCATTCGTTGTTGTTGTTGCATTTTTTGCGCTTTTTGATTCAGGAAAATCCTAGCTTTAGTAGGGCTGTCTCCTGATAGTTTTGGTCTCCAATATGTTTTTTGTTATGTGAACAGTACTGTGAATTACTTTGTACATTGCAAAGTTTTTGTTATCCGTTTTTGTTTGTTGTATGTATGGAGTTACTCCTTTATTACAGAATGATTAAAGCAGAACAGAATTGCACAACTCTGTGAGTGTCATAAGCATATCTTTTTGTTTTGGTTTTTTGGTTTTGTTGGGGTTTTTTTAGCATGTCTGTGTTTTCATCATATCTGATCAGCTGTTAGTGTGGCTTTAAGCAGTAGGACTTTGTAACTGTGCGAAATTCTTTTTCTTTGTCAAACGCTCAGACAGCAACCATTGTTGTCTGTCATATGAGCAAAATTGCGTTGTGCTGCCGTTAAGCCCCTGACAAGTTGGGCCTAGCGAATCCGACTTTATCATGGGAGAGAATTGTTATATTTTCAGTCATAAAAGGCATGAGAATGGGCCACGAAGGCAGAAAATAATAATAATAATAATATATGGAATTTATATTGCGCTGAATCTTGTAAAAACAAACAAATCGAAGCGCTTGAAATAGACATGAAGGAGGTGACAGGAAGAAATGGAACAAAACATAAAGAAAGAGAGGGATAGAAAAGGGTGAATTCCTAGCACAGAATTTCCACAAGGTGGAGATGTTATTTATATTGACAGGCATCCCCGGGGAGAGTAGGGCAATAGGGATCAAAATGTTCCATTCATTTAGCATTTTGTATATCATCTTAGGCAGCAAAATGCTAAATGAATGGAACATTTTGATCCTTATTGCCCTACTCCCCCTGGGGATGCTTGTCAATATAAATAACATCTCCACCTTGTGGAAATTCTGTGCTAGGAATTCACCCTTTTCTATCCCTCTCTTTCTTTATGTTTTGTTCCATTTCCATAAAATATATATATTATTAGTTACAAGTGTGAATTTCTCTGTTCTTCAAGAATAAATGAATGTGCCTAAAACCAAAGTACATAATATTTTCTGAAAAGTACTCTTAACAGAAGAAAGAATGCTATACACATTTATGGAAGGTGGGTTGGGTTTTCCCCCCCCTGTTTTATACTTTTCTATATGAAAGGAAGTGGACCTAAGGAAAAAAGTGTGGATATTCGATTCACTAGTTGGCAGGGAAGTATAATACATATTGACACTGACAGATGATGTCATTATTGAGGTGGGGGAGGTGTATGATGTTCCACCGGACAACATTTTTAACTTCCTGAGAGACGGGCTTTTTCCATCTGATAGGAGTGAAAGTGTTATAGCTGGTCACTAAGAACAAGGTCGTTTTAAGGAATCTGGTTTTGGTTTTATCTCATTCTATGTGTGGTTGATGTGGTTTCTCCCACAATGCGGTGCCCGTCCTGGGTTGACCCTTATGGTTGACCAGGGCGTTGCTACAAGGAACGACAGTAGAGTTGGTTTTATTCCCTGTTTTAATCTGTACATAGTTTCACAGTTTTATTCTGAAATTAAAAATTTCACAAGGTGACAACAGCCCTGATATGGCCTCTGTAGTCGGCGGGGCTATAAACAAGAAGATTGGATTGGGGAGGGGGTTTATGTTTGGAATGTAAGATCAGTTTGATGGGCATGCTTGAGTTTCTCCCCACAATGAGGGACACATGCTATGGCCGAGTGGTTAATTAAGGCTGTTTGAGTTAAAGTCTCCATGAAGTGGAGTGTTCGAATCTCAGCATGTGAACTAATGGTGGGAATTTTTTACAATCTTCCCAGTCAACTTAAGTACAGACCTGCCAGTGCCTGAATTCTGTTCATGTATAGGCACATGCAGAAGATCAAATCTGTACCCTAAAGATCCTGTTATGTCAGTGTTTGATGGGTTACTGAAGCATGAGCACACCCAGCATGTATTGTGTACAACAACAACAAAAAAGAGCTAGTCTGGATGGATGGGTCAGGTGAGACAGGCAAGCAGACCCCCCTGGAAAGTTACAAGCTCAGGTGAAGACCAGGCACTACCTGCCCCTCCCGGTAACTAAGGGAACGCACAGAGAGAGGGAACACTGGAAAGTTTTTAAACCATGCCCGAAACCTGTTTTGTATAGTGGCCTAAGGCTGAAGTGCACAGAGAGAGACAGAGAGAGAGAGAGAGAGAGAGACTCCATGAAAATCAACACTTTGGGGACTTTGGAAAATGGAGACTCGTTGGGTTGGACTGGGATCCTATGGGTGAAAGTTGTCCAGTACAGAAAATAAATGCATTGTCTACAGTGACACCACACTAGCAACAATACTGGAAAACAACCAGAAAATGATATTGCAGGAAATCTTTATTCCTTTAATCTTAATAAGGTTAAAGTTGTTTTTTTCCTTAGTTATATAGTTTGAAAGCAGACCGGTTCCAAAACTGTAAGACCATACTATGATAAAACCGTAGTATGTAGATGACCAGTATGACGTTGGTCTTTGATTTACCCCCCCCCCCAAAAAAAATCTTCAGAAAAAAAGAAGAGATTATGCTGTTAGAAAACAAAGTGTCTAAGTACTTAAGACTTTTTTTTTAGTTGCTGGCTAGGGATTAAACTATCTGAAAATATTGCAATATTCTTATATAGTGAATAGTTTTACTTATCACTTTAATTTTTTAGCTTTTTTCTTTTCTGTTTTTCTTGAAGTCATAATGCGACTACCTTAATGGTTGGTCAAAATGGCTTCATATGCAAAGTCTACAATTAGTTAACCTCAGAGCTCTAGCTGAGGAAAGAAAAAAAAATCGGTTGTCAAGTCACTACCATTTCAGATGAATTGAACATGTTTTCAAATATTTCTCTGTTAAAAAAACTGGTTTGGTTCCTTGGTTAGAGATCCATGGTTCACCAATGGTCAGATTTTTGCGCATGTGGCCATTTTTGTACCATCATTGAGGTAGCCGTATTCCAACTTCATAGGAAAAAATATCACTTTGAATCACCAGGTATGCTTTATGTCGCAGTTATATGCTTCTTTTAATTATCGTAATTAATTATCAGGTTTGTTATCATACTGCCTCTGAAAGCTGTTCACAGCTGTTACTTATCCAAGAATAAAACCATAATATTTTTATACTTTACTTTTAAATCATCAGGCACATTTTCTTTCCAGTTCTTAACTATACACAGTGTAGTAATATCCAAGAAAGAATTCAGTATCGTCGTAGCATTGTATTGTATACCACTTTAAGTCATGGCAGATTTCTCTACATGAAATTCGGGCTGCCCTCCCCCCCGATGAGAGCACGGTGCATCGCCACAAGAGCAGCGCCACCCAGTATTAGTTTTTGTTTTTCTTTTCCTTTTCATTTAACTATTACAAGGCATGTTTTCCGTCCAGCTTTAGATTACAATTTTAACCATTTACCTGCGTGAAATTCGAGTAGATAATTTTAACGAATTATCTGCGTGAAATTCGGGTAGATAACAATTTTAACGATTTATCTGCATGACATTCAGGTAGATAACAATTTTAACGATTTATCTGCATGAAATTCGGGTAGATAACAATTTTAACGATTTATCTGCGTGAAATTCGGGTAGATAACAATTTTAATGATTTATCTGCATGACATTCAGGTAGATAACAATTTTAACGATTTATCTGCGTGAAATTCGGGTAGATAACAATTATAACGATTTATCTGCGTGAAATTTGGGTAGATAACAATTTTAACGATTTATCTGCGTGAAATTCGGGGAGATAACAATTTTAACGATTTATCTGCGTGAAATTCGGGTAGATAACAATTTTAACGATTCATCTGCGTGAAATTCGGGTAGGTAACAATTTTAATGATTTATCTGCATGAAATTCGGGTTGCTCTGCCCCAGAGAGCGCGTCGTGTCGCCACAAGAGCAGTGCCACCCAATATTATTATTTTTCGTGTTCCTTTTCATTACTTCATCTATTACAAGGCATGTTTTCAGTCCAGCATAATTCTAATGATAAAAAAAAAAAATTAACCCAAGAAACCCAAACATGTCAGTATAGTAGTAGTACGTCTTCTGCGACTTTTGCGTTGTAGCCTAGGGCAAGCGATCGCTGATGAACTTTGGATCTGACCACAGAGTGCACTGCTTTTCCTCCAGTTTGGTTCTGATGTCAAGGCTCTTGCAGCCTCCAATGGCTGCCCCCAGATTGTTGCAGGCTATGCCACTGCCATAGCCGTTGCAGACAAAGGTTACACAGTCCTGGAAGAGAGAATGTATTTTATGTTACATTCGTGGTGGAGGTGGGGGAGGGAGGGTTGGGGGGACGGGGTGGGGTTGTTTCTTGCTTTAGAGCTCTGAGGTTTATATATAAGTGTGTACAGCCCAGGCCAAAAGCTGTCAGTTATTGATATCAGGTAATTGCCAAGGCCTACACTAAAATGTCATGTTGTAAAATGTTGTGTTGTTGAGATTGCCTTCAGCCATGACAAGCTCTTAACATAAACTGCGCTCTCCTTTAAAGGAGAAAAAAATCTTCTGAAGTCGGAGTATGGCTGCCTATGTGGCGAGGTACTTGAAAAGAGTCATACACGCAAACTTCTCGTCCGGTGTACTTCCTTTCTCACAATGATTCCCAGGTGGGGTAAGTGAGTCAGAGTGCACCTTCTGGGTGACCCCCAGGGTTTAAAGCTGGGGAACGCACAACAACAGTGAGTGTGTGTGTTTGATATACATTTAACGCACGCACACACATATATGTATGCCAATGTATATATGTGTGTGTGTGTATATATATACACAATTATATATATATATATATATATATATATATATGACGAAGAGTGGTTAAGGAAAACATAATTATATGTCTCCCCATATCCGCACTTTGTCTTTGTCTAATAATTATCACAGATTGTGAAGAGATGTAAAATGAAATCACACCACACCACACCCAACGCACGCACGCATGCAAACGCACACACACACACACACACAAACAACAACAACAACAACCATAACAACCAACACACACACCACTACTGCCATGGCCACCACACCCCCCAAAAAACCCTCTCCCAAGCCCCCTGTTTATAAATGATAATAATATGATAATAGTAATAACAAAAATAATGATCATAATGTTAACATTAAATTATCATGATGATGATGATAATAATGATAAGAAGAGGACGAAGAAATAGTAATAATAGAAAGTATAGTAATAATAATACTAAGAACAATAATAATGATAAAAAACAATAATAATAACACTATTACTAACAACAACAACAGGAACCCCCCCCCCCAACAAAATACAAAACTAAAACCCAAAACAAACCAACCGTGGGAAGTAAAACGATGGAAAGGAAAGGAAGGGGACACCCACCTTGAACAACTCCATGTGGTCGCAGTTTCTCTTGAGCAGGCAGAGGGTGGTTTCTTTGCTGGCATCCAAGATGTCGAAGCAGAGCCGCATGGCGTTCACTTTGTCTGGGCAAGTCTTCAGCACTGCGCTGGCCCCTTCACAGGCCCCAGGGCTGAAGGAAGGATAGGATGTGTGTGTGTGTGTGTGTATGTATGTATGTCCTTCGGTTGGGTGGGCGGTCTGTCTTTCTATATCTATGTATCAGGATTTATCCATGTATCTATCTACGTCTGTTGTGTGTGTGTATGTATATGTATGTATGTCTGTGTGTATGTCTTTCGGTCGGGTGGGCGGTCTTGTCTATATCTATGTATCTGGATCTATCCAATTTTCTATGTATCTTATGTCTGTCTATGAATTTATGTGTATCTATCCATGTATGTACGTGTCTGTATGTCTATCTTGTTTGTATGTATGTGTCTATCCATCTATCTGTCTGCCTATTTATCTATCTATCCATCCGTCTATCCATCCATCTATTTTGTATTATCTGTCTATCCGTCTATCTATCCCTCTATCTTGTATGTATGTATGATAATAATAATAATAATACATGGAATTTACATAGTGCTATATCTTGCAACAAAACAAATCAAAGTGCTTTCATTCATCCTACTCATTCAAATGCAGCATTTCTTTTTATTACAAGTTCAAATGTAGACACACACGCACACCCACACATTAAGGTTTACACTCCAGCAGGGTGATGGGTTTTGGCTGTTGAGGGCAGGGACAAAAATGAAATGGAACAAGAGGGGAGAATCTTAGCTTTGAAATAAATGTGTCTTGAGGCCGGATTTAAAAGCGTCATAAGAAGGCTTTTGGCGAAGGGAGAGAGGGAGGTCATTCCAGATCAATGGACCAGAAACAGAGAAAGAGCGACGGCCAACGATGGACTGGTTGAATCTAGGTATTCGTAAACACAAGGAATCTGCAGCAGAGCGGGGAAAACGAGAAGGAGTGTACAGATGAAGACATTCACATAGGTAGGAAGGTGCTGTTTTATGGAGGCATTCGTAACAGAGGGTACCGATCTTATAGTTTACTCTCTGTGGCACAGGCAGCCAGTGGAGAGATCAGAGAGGAGAAATGTGCTCAGATTTTTTTCTTTCTGAGGACTAGGCGAGCTGCAGAGTTGTGTATATGTTGAAGGGAGTGGATAGATGATGCTGGCAGACCAGACAAAAGAGAATTGCAATAGTCCAGACGTGAGAGAATGAGAGACGTGACTAGTTTGGATGTTGCATCAGTGGACAGGTACTTTCGAACTGCACTGATGCGCCGCAATTGATAGTAGCATGACTGGCAGTTTGGGTGATGAATTTTTGCATGGAGAGTGTTGTCTATAACGACCCCTAGATATTTCATAGCAGTAGATAGAGGGACAGACGTATTGCCGAATTCTATTGAAGCTGTTGTGATGGAAGAGAGTTTGTGTTTGGTCCATACAAGCATGGCTTCGGTTTTATCTGCATTTAGCTGTAACTTACAATTTTGGATCCTGGGCTTTATCACAGTTCTTGATTAAACCATTGACGCTGGGGGCAACAGCAAGGTGAGAGTCTGTATGACCAGTGGCTTTCCCACTCATGGAATTCCACTTTACAGCTTAGTCTTTAGTGATCGACTATGACTGACTAGGAGGCTTGACTCGCACAGGCCTTATGTGCTGCAGCTCTGGGGGATGGTTGGCCTTTGGAGAACATCTCCAACGCTGACTGTCCTTATGCCCACTTGGCCGAGAGAGTGGGAATGTAATGTGGGCAAGGCATCTCCACTATAATCAATTTTCTGCCCAGTTTCCAAAACAGCAGCTGCCTATTTTGGCGAGGTACTTGAAAAGAGCCATACACGCAAACTTCTCATCCGGTGTACTTCCTATCTCACAGTGATTCCCAGGTGGGATGAGTGAGTCAGGGTGCATGTTCTGGGTGACCCGCAGAGTTAAGCTGAGGAACGCACAACAGCAACAACAGCAACAGCAATCACTCACAACTGGCTAAGATCGACGTCTGTCAAGGCATCCAAGACCACCATGAGCTGGTCCTCGTTCTTGTCGAAGCCGTATTCATCGAGACTGTTCGTGATGTCCGTCTTCACCCCAGATCCTGGTAACAGTATACTTATTTATTTATTTATCTATACAATATACTTATTTATTTATTGATCTATACAATAAACTTATTTATTTATTGATCAATACAATATACTTATTTATTTATTTATCTATCTATATATTCGACTCTTTAGGGTCAGGGAAGGTAAAGCAGCGAGGGAGAGGAGATGGGCGCCGCCCTCAATATGCTGGCCCTAGAGAAGTGGGTCTCTGATGCCTCGCTCCCCTACGACCTTATAGGTTATGGGACTCCTTTACCTTACCTTATATTCGACTTATTTATTTATTTATCTTTCTATGTATTCGTTTATATCGAGAATAATGGAATAACCACTCATGTGCTTTAAAAAAAAAATTACATCCAGTCCCCGTGTGAATGCGGGTTTTTGTCAATTTTCTCATCCGTTCACAATGGCCTACTCTTTTCGAACAGTGGAACAGGATTTAACGTGTGCGCAAGATGTTCTGCGTGTGTTCGCACACGGGGCTTCGGTTTATAGTCTCATCCGAAGGACTTTTGGGGAGAGTGGAGTCTGTGTTGATGTGAGCTCCAGGTGACAAATCCCCTTAAACGGGATTCGAACCCGGGTTGTCAGATTGCGAGCGCAATGTTCTAACCACTAGGCTGTCCCGTCTCCCATTAGCTGATCCTGCTTCCTGCTTGAAGTTGTGAATGAGTCTTTTCTTCCTTCCTTTCTTCCTTCCTCCTCCGATTCCTTCCTTCCTTCTTTTTACGTGTGCGTGTAAGGCCTTTGACAAAAAAAATATAAGTACTTTTGTGTTTGGTATTACTGGACGTTAGAAATCAGCTTTGCACTGACGGATTTTATTATTATCATTATTGTTATTATTATTAAATTTGACCCTAATCTGCAGCTATGAACTGTGGAGCATAAGTAAAGTCAAGTCAAAATTATCTTTATGCAGGGGAAAGATTAAGATAACACAACCTTTTTTCTTTTTTTCAACCCTGCCTTCACCAAAAAACCCCCAACCCCTCAAGAACATTGACTTGTAACAACAAACAAAAGACGATGTTGAAAAATAAAATCTTATGTTAAAAAGACCATCCCCCCCCCCCCCCCCCCCCTTTAAAAAAAAAAAAGAAGGTAAATCCAGACCTCACAATATAAGATAAAAACAAACCCAAGACAAGTACAATATGTGCTCCATTCAGATAGACAAGTAAGCAAAACACCCCCCCCCCCCCCCCCCCCCCCCCCCCCCGCACACACACACAAACCCAGAACAACTAGGGTAAGAATAATAGTTTATACAGCAACCAGATGTAAAGTAGCCTCAATAGTAAGGAAATGGCATCTAAATCTGTCCATCAGAGATGTGAATTTTTTTTGGCTGCCTCATCTTCTGTAACGTCCCCCGTCCTACTGTTCCCACGCCGCTCATTCCAATCTCCCCGCCAAAGCAGTACCCAGATTTGTTATGTCTCATCCTCAGGGTCGGAAGTCCACAGGGAGCCCATCACTATCAGGCCGCCGTTGGGCCACCAGCCAGAGGGGCCCTGCACTGCTGCTGGGTCACTTTGGTGGTGTTCAGTGGTGCCTGTTTTGAGCTAACATACGCAGGACACCACCTACTAAGCCCCTTACTAACGACAGTATTAGCTCAGTCGCGGAGCCAGACTGAGTGAGTTGCCCACCCCAAGTGGCAACCACCACAACGTCCCTCCAACGACCGTCCCCCGCGAACCTCCAACCCCAAAGGCTTTGACACAAACTCACCACAGGCACAGAAGTGTATGGGCAAACCGAATCTGAGGTCACCATGAGACCAGAGAAACTGGGACCACCGAATCAGAGGCAATTTTTTTATTGCATGATGATCAATGACAATGAGGATGACGTAATGATGCTGCTGTGGAAGTGCATATGCTTTGAGACTACTTGACAGGGTTGTACTCTACGCTTACTATCATAATATATCCCGGCGTCAACCGGGCCCGAGAGATACAGACACCTGCAGTATTGGTCAGGTAATTTGAGCAACACTCTCAAACTCGCATCCGTTAAGTGGATGAAGCTCGACTGTGTGGTCCCAGTCTTCCCACTGAGCCCACAGCACACTCACTCTGGGTAGGAGCCGGCCTGAGTCCGAAAAATCCCTATGACTCTTATGGGAATCGAACCCGCGACCTTCCAGTCCGTAACCCAAGGCGCTAACCACTGCGCCATGGCGGCTGGTGAGATTGATAATCTTTATTCCCAAGGGTTCGAGATAAGTAATGATATAGATAGTGAATAAAAGATCGATTGATAATCCTTATTCCCAAGGGTTACAGATAAGTATTGATATAGACAGTGAATAAGAGATCGATTGATAATCTTTATTCCCAAGGGTTACAGATAATTATTGATATAGATAGTGATTAAGAGAGATTGATCATCTTTATTCCCAAGGGCTACACATAAGTAATGATATAGTTAGTGATTAAGAGAGATTGATAATCTTTATTCCCAAGGGCTACACATAAGTAATGATATAGATAGTGATTAAGATAGTGATTAAGAGAGATTGATTGATCATCGTTATTCCCAAGGGCTACACATAAGTAATGATATAGATAGTGATTAAGAGAGATTGATCATCTTTATTCCCAAGGGTTACAGATAAGTATTGATATAGATAGTGATTAAGAGAGATTGATTGATAATCTTTATTCCCAAGGGCTATACATAAGTAATGATATAGATAATGAATAAGAGAGATTGATAATCTTTTATTCCCAAGGGCTACACATAAGTAATGATATAGATAGTGATTAAGAGAGATTGATTGATAATCTTTATTTCCAAGGGTTACAGATAAGTATTGATATAGATAGTGATTAAGAGAGATTGATAATCTTTATTCCCAAGGGCTACACATAAGTAATGATATAGATAGTGATTAAGAGAGATTGATTGATCATCTTTATTCCCAAGGGTTACAGATAAGTATTGATATAGATAGTGATTAAGAGAGAGTTGAATGATATAGAATCTTTATTCCCAAGGGCTACACATAAGTAATGATATAGATAGTGATTAAGAGAGATTGACTGATAATCTTTATTCCCAAGGGCTACACATAAGTAATGATATAGATAGTGATTAAGAGAGATTGACTGATAATCTTTATTCCCAAGGGCTACACATAAGTAATGATGTAGTTGTTTTTCTCACCCGGCCCTTGCACTCAGAAGGGAGAGACACACACAGACAACACAACAACAAGAGAGACAGACAGACAGACAACAACAACAAATAAACAAAAAACCCCATACCACAAAACTGGCTAGGGTACGGCGTTTTGGGTCCCTCTTCCTTGTAACATTCGAAGATCGCTCTCGACTGTTTGTCCTTGGTGAACTTGTAGGCTTTGAGGTCCAGTTTGAAGGACTCGGACTTGTCCATCACGCTGACCAGCGAGTTACTGATGCTGGCCGTGAACAAATCCTTGAAGGTGTAGTTTCCAAGCTGGGTCTTGAACGGCTCGGCAGTCGGGTCGTTTTTCTCCACGTACTGCAAGAGAGGGTGGGTGGTTGGGTATTTATTTAGTTAGTTATTCTTTTATATCGAAGATAATGGAATAAGTACTCATGTACTTTTTTTTTACATCCAGTCCCCGTGTGTATGCGGTTTTGTAAATTTTGTCATCTGTTCCCACCGGCACACAATGGCCTACTCTTTCGAAAAAGCAGAACAGGATTTAACGCGTGCGTAAGATGTTCTGCATGCGTTTGCACACGGGGCCTTGGTTTATAGTCTCATCCGAAGGTGGTGGAGGGGGGGGTTGAGGGGGGGGGGGGGGGTGTGGGGGGGGGGGGGGGGGTGGGGGGGGTGTGTGGAGGGGGCGGGGGAAGTCAGTGATGATACGTTTATGATTGGTTGTTTTTTTAAACGTTGTGGTGGTGGTAGTAGTAGTAGTAGTAGTGTAGCAGTAGCGGTAGTAGTGGTGATAGTAGTAGTGGTAGCAGTCGTAGTTGTAGTAGTAGAAATATCAGTAGCAGCAGCAGTAGTAGTGGTAGTAGTAGATGTAGTATTAGTGGTAGTAGTAGTCGTACTAGTAGTAGAATTAGTAATAGTAGTCGTCGTAGAAGTAGTAGCAGTAGTAATAGTAGCAGTAGTGGTAGCAGCAGTAGTTGTAGCAGTAATAGTCGTCGTCGAAGTAGTAATAGTAGTGGTGATGGTGGTGGTAGTAGTAGTGGTGGTGGTGGTAGTAGTAGTGGTGTTTGTAGCAGTAGTATTATAGTAGTAGTAGAAGTCGTAGTGCTAGTACTTGTAGTAGAGGATCAGAAGCAGCAGCAGCAGCAGCAGGAGCAGTAGTAGTAGTAGTAGTAGTAGTAGTAGTAGCTGAAGCAGTAATAGTCGTCGTCGAAGTAGTAGTAGCAGCAGTGGTGGTAGTAGTAGTAGCAGCAGACAGCAGCAGTAGTAGTAGCAGTAGAAGTGGTGGTAGTATAGTAGTAGATGTAGTATTAGTGGAATAGTCGTAGAATTAGTAATAGTAGTTGTAGTAGAATATCAGTAGTAGTAGTAGTAGCATTAGGAGTAGCAGCAGCAGCAGCAGCAGTAGTAGTAGTAGTAGTAGTAGTGGTAGTAGTAGTAGTAGCAGCAGCAGCATTAGTAGTAGCAGCAGTAGTAGTAGCAGTAGTAGTTGTAGCAGTAATGGTCGTCGTCGTAGTAGTAGTAGTAGTAGTAGTGGTAGTAGTAGATGTAGTATTAGTGGTGGTAGTAGAAGTCGTAGTAGTAGTACAATTAGTAATAGTAGCTGTAGTAGATCAGTAGTAGTAGTAGCAGTTGTAGTTGTAGCAGTAATAGTCGTCGTCGTAGTCGTAGTGGTAGCAGCAGCAGCAGCAGTAGTAGTAGTTGTAATAGGAATAGTCGTCGTCGTAATAGTAGTGGTTTTAGTAGTAGTAGTAGTGGTGGTGGTGTAGTAGTAGTGGAAGTAGTAGTGGTGGTTGTAGTAGTAGTAGTGGTGGTAGTAGTAGTGGTAAGTGTAGTAGTAGTGTGTAGTAGTGAGAAGTGTAGTAGTAGTGGTAATACTAGTGGTGTGTAGTAGTAGTAGTGGAAGAAAAGTGGTAGTAGTAGTAGTAATGGTAGTAGTAGTAGTGGTAGAAGTAGTGGTAGTAGTAGTGGTACCAAGTAGTAGTAGTGGTGGTGGTGGTAGTAGTGGTAGAAATAGTAGTAGTGGTTGTAGTAGTGGTAGCAGTAGTGGTAGTAGTAGTTGTAGTAGAAGTAGTGGTAGCAGCAGCAGCAGCAGTTGTAGCAGTAATAGTCGTCGTCGTAGTAGTGGTAGTGGTGGTGGTAGTAGTAGAAGTAGTAGTAGATGTAGCATTCGGAGTAGCAGTAATAGTAGCAGCAGCGGCAGCAGTAGTAGTAGTCGTCGTCGGCGTAGTAGTAGTAGCAGTAGTGGTAGCAGTTGTAGTAGTAATAGTCGTCGTCGTCGTCGTAGTAATAGTGGTGGTAGTAGTAGTAGAAGTAGTGGTAGTACTAGTTGATGTAGTATTAGTGGTAGTAGTAGTAGTACTAGAAGTAGTGGTAGTAGAATAAGTAATAGTAGTTGTAGTAGAAGATCAGTAGTAGTAGTAGTAGTAGTAGCAGCAGCGGCAACAGCAGTAGTCGTAGTAGTAGCAGTAGCGGGAGCGCAGCAGCAGGGGTTGTAGCAGTAGTGGTATGTATGGTAGTAGTAGTAGTGTGTAAGAGTGATAGAAGTAGTGGTAGTTAATAGTAGTAGTTGTAGTGGAGGTGGTAGTAGTAGTTGTGGTAGTGGGGAGTGAAGTGGTAGATGTAGTAATTTAGTAGTGGTAGTAGTTTAAAAGTGGGGAGTAATAGTAGTGGTTTGTAGTGTAGTGGTTGTAGTAGTGGTTGGTGGTGGTTTGTAGTGGTAGTGGTTAAAAATCCCTGGTAGAAGTAGTAGTACCAGTTGTATCACTAGTAGTAGTAGTAGTAGTAGTAGAAGTGTGGTAGTAGTAATAGTGGTAGTAATAGTAGTGGTCGTTTGTGGTAGTTTGTAGTGGTGGTAGTAGTAGTAGTGGTGGTAGTCGGAAATGTAGTGGTAGTATAGTAGTATAGTTGTAGCACTAGTAGTAGAGTGGTAATAGTAGAAATTGGTGGTGGTAGTAGTGGTAGAAGTAGTGGTGGGTGGGTAGTAGTAGTGGTGGTGGTAGTAGTGGTGGTGGGAGTAGTAGTGGTAGTAGTAGTAGTAGTGGAAGTAGTAGTGGCAGTAACTAGTGGTAGTAGTAGTGGCAGTAGTGGAAGAAGTATTGGTTGTAGTAGTAGCGGTAGTTGTAGTAGAATTAGTAATAGTAGTTGTAGTAGAATAGTAGTGGGAGTTTCTAGTGGGTGTAGTAGCAGCAGTATTTAGTAGTCGTAGTATAGCAGTAGTGGTAGTAGCAGGGGTTTGTAGTGTTTTTAGCAGTAAAAAGTCGCCGTCGTCGTCGTCGTGTAGTTTGTGGTAGAAGAAGTGGTAGTAGTAGTGATGGTGGTAGAAGAGGTGGTGGTAGTAGTTTGTAGTGGTAGTAGTAGTAGTGGCGGTAGTAGTAGTGGTGGTGGTAGTAGTGGTGGTGTGGTGGTGGTAGTAGGGAGTGGTGGTAGTAGTGGGTTTTTGTAGAAGTACTGGTAGGTAGTGATGGTACTAGTGTAGTAGTGGTAGTAGTAATGGTGGTGGTGGTAGTGGTGTTGGTAGTAGTAGTGGTAGTAGTAGTAGTAGTGGTGGTGGTAGTAGTTGTGGTAGTAGTAGTATTTTATTTATTTATATTTATTCTTTTATATCGAGGATAATGGAATAAGCACTTATGAGTTCCTACCGGCACTCAATGGCCTACTCTTACGAAAAGCGGAACAGGATTTAACGTGTGCACAAGATGTTCTGCGTGCGTTCGCACACGGGGCCTCGGTTTATAGTCTCATCCGAAGGACGTGGTATTAGTAGTGGTAGAAGTATTTGTAGTAGTAGTGGTAGAAGTAGTTGTAGTAGTTGTTGTTGTAGTAGAAGATCAGTTGTAGTAGTAGCAGTAGTGGCAGCAACACCGGCAGTAGCAGTAGTCGTAGTAGTAGCAGCAGGAGTTGTAGCAGTAATAGTCATCGTCGTAGTAGTACTGGTAGCAGCAGCAGCAGTAGTAGTTGTAGCAGTAATAGTCGTCGTCGTAATAGTCGTCGTCGTCGTAGTAGTAGTAGTGGTAAAAGTAGTGATAGTAGTAGTAGTGGTGGTAGTAGTAGTAGTGGTGGTGGTGGTGTTAGTAGTAGTGGTAGTTAGTGGTAGAGTTTGGGTTTTAGTAGAGTAGTTTGGTAGAAGTAGTCGTGGGAGTGGTGTAGAAGTAGTGGTAGTAGTAGTGTGGCAATAGTAGTAGTAGTGGAGTGGTAATAGTTGTGGTGGTGGTGGTAGTAGTAGTGGTAGTAGTAGTAGTGGTAGTGGTGGTAGTAGTGAAAGTAGTAGTGGTAGTACTAGTGGTGGTAGAAGTAGTAGTAGAATTAGTAATAGTAGTTGTAGTAGAAGATAGGAGTAGCAGCAGTAGTAGTAGTCGTAGTAGTAGCAATAGTGGTAGCAGCAGCAACAGGAGTAGTATATGTTGTAGCAGTAATAGTCGTCGTCGTCGTAGTAGTAGTAGTAGTAGCAGTAGCAGTAGTGATAGTAGCGGTAGCAGCAGTAGTAGTTGTAGAAGTAATAGGCGTCGTCGTCGTAGTAGAAGTGGTAGTAGTAGTGGTATAGTAGTAGTAGTAGTGGTTGGTTAGATGTAGTTTGTATTGGTAGTAGTTGTGGTAGTTGAAGTAGTGTAGTAAGTAGTTGTGGTAGAAAGTACTAGTAGAAGTGTGGTAGAAGTAGTGGTTAAGTAATGTTGTAGTAGTAGTAGTGGTGGTGGAGTAGTGTAGTAGTAGTAGTCGTGGTCGGTTGGTGGTTAGTACTAGTAGTTGTAGTAGGGGTGGTAGTAGTGCGTGTGTAGTTAGTAGTAGTGGATGGTTAGTAGTAGTAGTGGTTGGTCGGTTAGGTAGTTAGCAGTGGAGTTATTGGGTGGTTTGGTTAGTATTTGGCGGTAGTAGTAGTGGATGTAGTATTAGTAGAGGGAGGTAGTAGTAGTAGTGGAAGGTATTGTCGTAGTGGAGGTAGTAGGAGTGGTGGTCCATGTAGTAGTGGTGTGGTAGTAGTAGTGGAGGTAGTAGTGGTGGTGGTAGTTTGGTGGTTAGTAGTTGAGGTAGTTGTGGAGGGTAATAGGGTTGTGGTAGTGGTGTGGTAGTTAGTACGGAGTTAGTAGTCGTTGGAGGTAGTAGTAGTGGAGGTGTAGTAGTGGAGGTCTATTTAGTAGTGGAGGTGAGTAGTAATGGAGGTGTAGTAGTGGAGGTGGTAGTAGTAGTGGAGGGTTGGTAGTTAGTGGAGGTGTAGTAGTAGTGGAGGTGGTAGTTAGTAGTGGATTGGTAAGTAGTATTGGAGGGTAGTAGTAGTGAAGGTAGTAGTAGTGGTGGTGGTAGTGGAAGGTAGTAGTAGTAGTATGTGGAGTTAGTAAACTTGAGGTTAGTAGTAGTAGAGGTGAGTAAGTAAGTGTAGGTGTAGTAGTAGTGGAGGTTAGTAGTTGTGGAGATAGGTAGTAGTGGTTAGTAGAAGTGTAGGTAGTAGTAGTGGAGATGGTAGTATTTGTGGTGGTGGTAGTAGTAGTTTGGTATGGTAGTAGTAGTGGAGGTTGTAGTAGTGGAGGTGGTTTAGTAGTGGTAGTGGGGGTAGTAGCGTTAGTAGTGATGGTCGGTAGTAGTGGTGGAGGGCAGTAGTAGTGAAGTCGTAGTGTAGTGGAGCGTAGTAGTAGTAGTGGAGGTAGTTAGTAGTAGTGGAGTAGTATAGTAGTGGATGGTAGTTAGTTAGTAGTGGGAGGTGTGTAATTGTAGTGGAGGTAGTAATGTAGTGGAGGTGTAGTAGTAAGTAGTGGACTGGTTAGTAATAGTAGTGGAGGTAGTAGGGTGGTTCGTAGTTCAGTAGTAGTAGTGGAGGTAGTTATAGTAGTTGGAGGTAGTAGTAGTGGTGGTGGTGAGTTGTGGTTGTTGGTTGTAGTGGATTGGTGGGGTAGTTTTTATAGTATTGGTTGTTGTAGTAGTGGTTGTGGGTAGTAGTGGAGGTAAGAGTGGTGGTGGTGGTGGTAATACTAGTCGTGGTAATGTGAAGGTAGTAGTGGTGGTGGTAGTAGTTGTTGGTGGTAGTAGTGGGGGTGGCTAGTGGTGTGGTGTAAGTAGTAGTAGGGTGGTGGTATTGGTCGTTTGTTGGTGGTGGTGGTAAAAGTTGAGTGGTAGGAGTGTAGGGGTGGTAGTAGTGGAGGTAGTAGTAGTGGTTGTAGTAGGAGTGGTTGGTGGTAGTAGTGGAGGGTAGTAGGGTAGTATAGTAGACGATTAGTAGTGGAGGTAGTAGTGGAGGTAGTTGTAGTCGGTGGTAGTAGTAGTGGTTGGTAGTAGTAGTGGTGGTGGTAGTTGTGGAGGTTGTAGTTGGTAGGTGGTAGTAGTGGTGGTGGTAGTAGAATGGAGGTAGTAGTACTGGAGGTAGTAGTAGTAGTAGTGGTGGGGTAGTAGTGGAGGAAGAAGAAGTTGTAGTAGTTTGGTGGTAAGTCGTAGTGGAGGTGGGAGTAGTGGTTGGTGGTTGTAGTAGTAGTGGTGGTGGTAGTAGTGGTGGTGGTAGTTAGTAGTGGATGGTAGTAGTAGTTGGTGGTAGTAGTAGTGGATTGGTAGTAGGGTGGTTGGTAGTGTGGTGGGAGGTGGGAGTAGTGGTGGTGGTAGTAGTGGAGGTTTAGGAGTAGTGGTGGTAGCTAGTAGTGGTGGTAGTAAGAGTAAGTGGTGGTGGTGTAGTGGTAGTGGATGTAGTAGTGGTCGGTGGAGGTAGTAGTAGTGGAGGTAGTAGTAGTAGTAGTGGATGGTAGTAGTAGTTAGTGGATGGTAGTGGTCTGGTAGTAATAGAGGTAGGTAGTAGTGGTGTGGTAGTAGTAGTCGTGGGTAGTAGTAGTGGTGAGTAGTAGTAGTAGTGGTTATGTAGTAGTAGTAGTAGTGTAGGTTGGTAGATTAGGTAGTAGGTTCGTGGTTGGTTTTTTGGTTTTGGGTGTAGGGCTTGGTTGGTTAGTTGTAGAGGTGGTTCTGTTAGTGGTTGGTAGTAGTAGTTGGGGGTTGTATTTATTGAGGGTTAGTTGTTGTGGTTTGGGGAGTAGTAGTAGTGGAGGTTGAGTAGTAGTTGAGTAGGATAGTGTTAGGGTTAGTGGTTGGGTTAGGGTTAGGGTTAGGTTGGTTAGGGTTAGGGTTAGGGGTTTGGGTTAGGTTAGGGTTAGGGTTAGGGTTAGTTAGGTTAGGGTAGAGGGGTTTAGGTGTTGGGTTGGTTTAGGGTTAGGGTTAGGGTTGGTGGGTTAGGGTTGGTTAGGGGTTAGGGTTGTAGGGTTAGTTTAGGTTAGGGTAGGTTTTGGGTTAGGGTTGGGTTAGGTTAGGGTGTAGGGTTCGGGTTAGGGTTTGGGTATTGAGGTTTAGGATGGTTAGGTAGGTAGGGTTAGGGTTGGGGGGTTAGGTTAGGGTTGTAGGGTTAGGGTTTGAGGTTAGGTTTAGGTTTTTTGGGGTATAGGGTTTGAGGGTTAGGGTTAGGGTTAGGGTTAGGGGTATTGGTTAGGGTTTAGGTTAGGTGGTAGGGTATAGGGTTAGGATAGGGTTAGGGTAGTTTAGGGTTAGGGTTTGGTTTGGGTGAGTTAGGTTAGGGTTAGGGTTTGGGTTAGGGTTAGGGTTAGGTTAGGGGTTAGGGTTAGGGTATAGGTATAGGTTAGGTTTAGTAGTAGGGTTTGGGTTAGGTGTTAGGGTTAGGGTTAGGGTTAGGGTTGGGTAGTTAGGTTAGGGTTAGGGTTTTAGGTGGTTTGGGTTAGGGGTTTGGGTTAGGGTAGGGTTAGGGTGGTAGGGGTTAGGGGTAGTAGGGTTGGTGGTGGGGTTAGGGTTTAGGGTTAGGGTAGTAGGTTTGGGTTAGGGTTGGGTTAGGTGGGTGTAGGGTTTTGGGTTTAGGGGTAGGGTTGGGTAAGTAGGTAGGTCAGGTTTTAGGTGGTTGTTAGGTTATGGGTTAGGGTTAGGTTAGGGTATAGGGTTAGGTTAGGGTAGGGTTTGGGTTTGTTAGGGTTAGGGTAGTGGTTAGGGTTAGGGTTAGGGTTAGGGTTAGGGTTAGGGTTAGGGTTAGGGTTAGGGTTTGGTTAGGGTTAGGGTTAGAGTAGGGTTTAGGTTAGGGTTAGGGTTAGGGTTAGGTTTAAAAGGGTTTGGGTTAGGAGTTAGGGTTAGGGTTAGGGTAGGGTTAGGTTGGGTTAGGTTTGGGGTTAGGGTTTGGGTTAGGGTTAGGTGGGTTAGGGTTAGGGTTAGGGTTTGGGTTAGGGTTGGGTAGGGTTAGGGTAGGGTTGGGGTTTGGGTTAGGGTAGGGTTAGGGTTGGTTAGGGTAGGGGTTTGGGTTTGAGGGGAGGGGTTTTGGGTTTGGGTTGGGGGTTTGGGTTAGGTTGGGGGGTTAGGTTGGGTTAGTTAGGGTTAGGGGTTGGGTTTGGGGTTTGGGTTTGGGGTTTGGTAGGGGTTTGGGGTTTGGGGTTTGGTTAGGGTTGGGTTAGGGTTAGGGGGTTTGGGGTTGGGTTTTTGGTTAGGTGGGGGTTGGGTTTTGGGGTTTGGGTTAGGTTGGGGTTGGGTTAGGGTTAGGGAGG
>CM054145.1:10262233-10313374 GCA_028751875.1 Rapana venosa
TCATGACAATTTTCTTGAAGAAACGACGCCCATCACGATACACACTTGTCAGACGCATTTTCTTGATGAAATGACGCCCATCACGATACACAGACTTGTCAGACACATTTTCTTGATGAAATGACGTCCATCACGCTACACAATAATCAGACTACTGGACACAAGTGTAGGTGAACACTCTGCCTGTCTCTGCAGTGTCAAACTCAGTCCTGGTACAGTCAGTGTCTTGTTTCTACACTTCCACCAGTGGCCTGCAGGACAGCACTAACTGGTATGGAGGCGGAGAAGTCGCTGAATTCGGCGAACAATGGCCTCCGTGAAGCTGTAGTGGGTGTGTCTCTTGCCGTAGTTCTGAAACGAAAGAAGCAAAACCTCATTCATGGGAATGCACATCAATAACAAATACAGGTGAGTAGGAGTGCATGCCAGTGTGTACATGTATATATACTGTAGCAATCTAAGAATACTGTGTTCTGTGTGTGTTATGTGTGCATGTGTTTTGAATTAAAAAAAATTTTATTTAGAGGATAATGGAATAAGCAATGATGTGCTTTTTTTTTTACATCCAGTCCCCGTGTGTATGCAATTTTGCAACTTTTGTCATCCATTCCTACCAGCACACAATGGCCTACTCTTCCAAAAAGCTGAACGGGTTTTAACATGTGAGCAAGATGATCTCTGTTTGTACACAGGACCTCGGTTTATAGTCTCATCCAAAGGACTTTTGGGGAGAGTGGGGTCGGCACTGATGAACTCCGGAGGAAAATTCCTCTTGAAGGAGATTTGAACCCAGGTAAGCATGTCACAAGCGCAATGTGCATCACACTAATCACCAGGCTGTGTGTGTGTGTGTAAAATTGTGTGTGTGTGAAATTACATAACACAAAATTGAACAAATAAATGATCTTAGTCAACAATGCAGAGTCAGGGAATTTCAAGATTTGTGCATAATCAGAATAATAATAATAATAATAATAATGTATGGAATTTATATAGCGCTGAATCTTGTAAAGCAACAAATCAAAGCGCTCAGATGTTATTTCATACCACTTTAAGTCATGGCAGATTTCTCTCCGTGAAATTCGGGCTGCTCTCCCCGGGGAGAGCGGGAGAACGCGTCGCCACTTAGCGCTGCGCCACCCTTTCACCCTTTTTTTTTTCTTTTTTTTTTTTCTGCAGCTGTATTTGTTTCCCTATCAGAGTGGCTTTTTTCTAAGAATTTTGCCAGGGACAACTCTCTTGTTGCCGTGGTTTTTTTTTACGTGCGCTAAATAATTACGTGTAACACACGGGACCTCGGTTTATCGTCTCATCCGAAATCCCTTACATCCCACCAACTATACCAACCAAAAACAAAAGAGACCAACAACACCCCATCCCCCCTTCCCACCCAAATCCCTCTAACAACATGCACCCCAAAACCCCTAGTCGCAGACTCTGACCTGGTTTATATCCAAGACTTTCTTCAACAGGGCTTCGCTGACCACTGATGGCACCGTCTTCTTCAAAAGGTCAAGGTCAGCGTGGGTGACCCCATGGGCGACCTCCTCCAGTTCTGGTCCCACCCCCTTCATGTCCCCCCCTCCTTCCTGGGGCCAGATGGGATCTGTTGGGAAAACCAACGCCAACATTTCAGTGACAGAGAGACATGATCTCCCTGCTAAGGAGTTTTACCCGTATATTTCAGGTTTAAAATTGGGTGAACTTGACCACACAACTGACCATGTATAATATATGACCCAAAACTTTGATTTCAAAAGAAAATGAGACCCTTTTCACAAATATGAACCCTCACAAACACGTTATTCAAGTGTTCTTTAAGTCACTTCTTCCCTCTTATAAGATGGATTCCATGAGATTATTTTTTTTAGTGGTTGTTTCAAAGCACATTTCTAATTTAAATTGTTTTCAAACATTTTTTCTTCATAAAGGTTACTACTGACCTCACTTCAGACTGAAATTTCTGCTGAGAAAGTCACTGTGGAAAGAAAACTGAAGTCATGAATTCACACTTTTTAAGAATTTTCCCCTTTTTTTTTTTTAAAAAAAATTTTTTAAAAAAAAGGGGGGCCCTTTTAAAAAATTTTTTTTAAAGGGGGGGGGGGGGAAAAACCCGGGAAAAAAAAATTTTTTTAAAAAAGGGGGGGGTTTTTTAAAAAAAAATTTTTTTTTTTTAAATCCTAAAAAATTTTTAAATCCTAAAAAATTTAAAAATTAAGTTGGGGGAAAAAATTTTTTGGGGGTTTTTTTCCCCCTTTTTTTTTTTTTTTTTTTTCCCCTTCCCCGGGGGGGAAAAAAAAAAAAAATTTTTTTGGGGGGGGGTTTTTTCCCCCCCCCCCCTTTTTTTGGGGGGTTTTAAAAAAAAAAACCCCCCCCCCCCCCAAAAAAAAAATTTTTTTTTAAAAAAAAATTTTTAAAAAATTTTTTTTTAAAACCTTAAAGGAAAAAAAAATTTTTTTTAAATTTCCAAAAAAAATTTTTTAAAAAACAAAACAAAACCCCAAAAATTCCCTTTTTTTTTTCCCTTTAAAAAAAAAAAAAAATTTTCCCCAAAAAAAAAAATTTTTTCCAAAACCCCCCCTTTTTGGTTTTTTCCCCCAAAAGGGTTTCCGGTTTTTTCCCCCCCCCAAAAAAAGGGGTTTATTTTTTTTTTCCCCCCCCCCCTTTTTTTAAAATTTTTTTTTTTTTTTTTTTTTGGGGTTTTTCCCCCCCTTTTTTTTTTTTTAAAAATTCCCGGGAAAAAACCCGGGGGGGAAAAAAATTTTCCCTTTTTTGGGGTTTTCCCTTTTGGGGTTTTAAAAAAATTTTTTTTTTTTAAAAAAATTTTTTTCCCCCAACCAAAATTTTTTTTTTCCCCCCCAAAACAGCCCCCCCCTTTTTTCCCCCAAAGGGGAAAAAAAATTTGAAAATTTAAAAAAACCCCTTTTTTGGGGGGGTTTTTTTGGGGGGTTTTTTTTTAAACAAAAAAAAAATTTTTAAAAATTTGGGGGTTTTTAAACCCAAAAAAAAACCCCCCCTTTTTAGGGAAACCCCCCCCAACCCGGGTTTTTTTTAAAAAAAAAACCCCCCCCGGGGGGGTTTTTAAAAACCCCCCCCCCCCCCCGGGGGGAAAAAAACCCTTTTTTTTTTAAAAAGGGGGGGCCCTTTTAAAATTTTTTTTTATTTTTAGTTTTTTTAAACCCCAAGGGGGAAAAAATTTTTTTTTTTCCCCAAAAAAAACCCCCCCTTTTCCCCTTTTTTTTTTTTTTTTTCCCCCTTTTTTTTTTCCCCCCAAAAAATTTTTTTTTGGTTTTTCCCCCCCCGGGGGGGGTTTTTTTTTAAAAATTTTTTTTTCCCCCCCCCCGGGGCCCCAAAAAAAACCCCCTTTCCCCGGGTTTTTCCCCTTTTTCCCCCCCCCGGTTTTTTTTTTTTTTTCCCCCCCCTTTTTCCCCCCAAAAGGGGGGGGTTTTTTAAAAAAAATTTTTTTGGGTTTTTAAAAATTTTTTCCCAAAAACCCCCCCTTTTTTTTTTTTTTTTTTTTAAATTTTTCCCCCCAAAAAAAAATTTTTTTTTTTTGGGGGTTTTCCCCCTTTTAAAAAATTTTTTTTTTGGGTTTTAAAAAAAAAAAAAAAAAAGGGGGGGTTTTTAAAAAAAAAAAAAACCCCGGGCCCCCCCCTTTTTCCCCCCTTGGGCCCAAAAAAACCCCCCCCCCCAACCCCCCTTTTTTGTCCCCCCCGGCTTTTGGGGGGGGAAAAAAAAAAAAAAAAATTTTTTTTTGGGGGGGGAAAAACCCCTTTTTTTTTGGGTTTTTTTTGGGGGGGGTTTTTTTTTTTTTTTCCCCTTGGGAAAATTTTTTAAATTCCCCGGGGGGTTTTTCAAATTTTCCTTTTTTGGGCCCCTTTTTAAAAGGGAAAAAACCCTTTTTTGTTTTTTTTCAAAAAATTTTAAAAATTTTTCCTGAAAAAATTTTTGGGGGGAATTAAAAAAAATTTTTTTTTTGCCCCAAACAAAAAAATTTTTTTTTTTTTTTTCCCAAAAGGGGGGGGGGGGGGGGGAAAAAAAAAAAAAAGGAAAAAAAAAAGGGGGGAAAAATTGGGAAAAAAAATTTTTTTTAAAAAAAAAAAGGGGAAAAAAAAAAAAAGGAAAAAAAAAAAAAAAAAAAGGGGGGGGAAAAAAAAAAAATTTTTGAAACCCCAAAAAAACCCCCAAAAAAACCCCCCAAAAAAAAAACCCCCAAAAAACCCCCCCCGGGAAAATTTTTTTTTTTTTTAAAAAAAAAAAAATTTTTAAAAAAACCCCCCCCTTTTTTTCCCCCCTTTTTTTTAAAAAAAATTTTTTGGGGGGGGGGTTTTTAATTTAAAAATTTTTTCCCCCCAGGGTTTTTTTAAAAAAAATTTTTTTCTTTTTTTTTTTTTTTTCCCCCCCCCTTTTTTTCCCCCGGTTTTTTTTAAAAGGGGTTTTTCCCAATTTTTTGGGGGCCCCCCCTTTGGTTTTTGGGGGGGTTTTTTTTTTTAAAAAAAAAAAATTTTTCCCCCCCCCTTTTTTTTTGGGGGAAAAAAAGGGGGGGTTTTTTTTGGGGGCCCTTTTTTTTCCTTTTTCCCATTTTAAAAGGGGGGGCCCCCTTTTTTTTTTTTCCCCCTTTTTTGGGGGCCCCCTTTTTTTTTTTTCCCCCCAAACCAAACCCCAAAATTTTTTTTGGGGGGGCCCGGGGTTTTTTAAAAAGGGGGGGGGCCCCCCCCTTTTTTGGGGGGGAAAAAAAAGGGGCCTTCCCTTTTTTTTAAAGGGGGGGGCCCCCCCCGGGGGGGTTTTTTTTTTTTAAAAAAAAATTTTAAAATTTTTTTTTGGGGGTTTAAAAAACCCCCCAATGGAAATTTTTGAAAGGCTTAGAATTTTTTTTTTACCTCGGTTGGTCTAAGGGTTAAAAATTGTGCCCCCAAATTTATTTTTTCGGCCCGTAGTTTTCTTAAAAATTTTGGTTTTTGGGGAAATTTTAAAAAGAAAAATTTGGGTTGCCCAGATGACTTTTAAAATTTTTGGTTGTATTTTTAAAAAATTTCGGGGAATTGCCCCTTACTGGCCTCTTTCCCCTTTTTCCCCTTTTGGGGAGGAAAAATTTTACTTGATGAGGGGTTTTTTAAATGCTTCCCACATCCCTCCCGCGGTTTCTATTGCCCTTTTCCAAAGGATTTCCCCCCCTTTTTTCTTTTAAGGGGGAGACATTTTTCCCTTGGGGGGTAATTTCTCCTCCCTTCGGTAAGCCGGGTTTCCCCTGAGGGTTGTAGTAACCGCCCCTTTTTTCCCACTTTTTGAAAGGTACCCCCAAATTGTTTTGGGGTTTTATTTTTGGGGAAAAATCGATTTTCCTTGTTTTAAAAAATTTGGGAAACCCTATAAAAAAATGAAGGGGTTTTTTTTATTTTCAAAAATTGATTTAAAAAAAAGAAAAGTTTTTGGTTTTTGGGGGTAAAAAACACATCAAGGAAATGGAAAAACAAGGTTTTTTAAGGAAATCCTCCCCTCTTGGCCTTCTGGTGCCCATTTTACAGCCTTTGGAACCCATTTTGTTTTTTTTAAGGAAAATTTTCTATCCCGGGTTTTGAAACCCAAAAACCAAACCTTATTTTTAAAAAAATTTAGGGAATGTTTTTGGTTTTTTTTAAAAAAACCCATCCCCCCAAAGGGCCCTATCGCGGTCGGGTTAATGTCTAAAGTGTTTGATTCTTTTGAAACAGGAAAAAGGCCTGGTTTTTAATTTCTATTTACAAAGGGGAAATTTTTACCCATCAGTTAAAAGGCAATGTTTTTTAACTTCCCGTTTGATTTTATGTTTTTCCCCTTTGGGGTTAACCTCCGGGGTTTAAATAAGTTTTAAAACGGCAAATTTTTATCACCTTTTTGAGGTCCCGATTTCCCCTTGGGGTAACGGGGAAAACGGTTCCATGTTTTTTAAACCGAAAATTAAAAAGTCAGGTTTTTGGGTATATGTTTTGGGGAAAAACCCCTTGGGAAAACGTCACCCACAAAATATGTAACTAAACGCCTTTTCCCCACTTTATTTGAAATGAAAGGGAATGACAAGGAAAGGGGCCAAAGGCCCCTTGTCCCGCTTTTTCCCAAAATTTCCCCTTGGGAAACCAAATCCTGTTCTCCTGGGAGTTAATTTCCGGACCCCCTTTGCTACAAACCCATTACTTACGGATTTAATTTTTGGATTTTTTTGGGGGTTTTTTTAAACCCAAAGGGTTTCCCCAAAGTTAGCAACCCAAATATGTTTTTAAAATTTTGGGGAGGAAAATAACTTTTGAAATAAACTTCGCCCTTTTAAAATAAAAATAAAGGTAAAAAAAAGTTTTAATTTGACAATAAAAAAAAAACCCCTTTCCCCCTTTCCCCCTATAAACCCCAAAACCAAAGGTAGGTAAATTGTTTTGGTTTTGAAAAATAAATTTAAAGGTTATCCCCTGAATTTAAAAATCAGAAAACCCTTGTTGGGCCCCAAAAATTCCCTTTAATGGCCTTTGAAATGAAAAAACCAAACCTTTGAACGAAATCCCAAAAGGGGGTTTACCCAAAAAGTTCTGTGCCCCTTTTTAAAATGACCAGGACATACCCCTTTTTTGGGGGAAAAGCTTAAAGGTTTTTTTAAAAGGAAATTTTGAATTCCCCAAAATTACAGTTTTTTTAGCACCCTTCCTCCCCCATGAGCTTTTAATTTCATTTTGGGAGGGGGTTTTCCAAAACGAAAAGAAAACACAAAAACTTTTCCTTTTTCATTTTTTAGGGGAGGTTTTAAATTTTTGGAGAGTTTTAACTCTTTTTGTTCCCTTCCTTTTTAAAACCTTTTTAAAAAAATTTTGGGAAATTTCAAAAAGCCATTGGGAAAATGCCCCCCCCTACTCCTAAAAAGTAAAAACCCCAAAGGTTTTTAACTTTTTTTGGGTTTTAAAATTTTTAAGTCTTAACCCCTGGTTAATAAAAATTTTGATCCCAAAGGTTTTTAAAGGAAATGTAAGTAAAAAAGGCCCCCTTTGAAAATCTGGGGGTTAAAAATTGGGGGGAAATGGAAAATGGGGGGTGGCTTTAACCGGGGTTTTTCAGGTTTGGGCAAGGCCCTTAACACCGGCCTTTCTTTTTTTTTAAAAAAATTTCCCAAGTCCTAGGGGGGTCATTATTAAATTTTTTTCCCCTTTGTACACCAGTCCCAAACTTCAGTTTTTGGGCCCTTGGTTGGGGGTTTTTAAAAACCCTTTCCCCCCGGTTTTACTTTTCCAAATTTTTACCCCCTCAAGCCTTTTAAAAAGGTAAAATTTTCCACCATTTAATCCCAACCAAAAGGGGGCCCAACTTTTGGAAACAATTTGAAGGGCCCAGGGGGGCACACAAAAAACCCCCATGGACATCCCAGCCAGGTTTGGGGGTTGTACCCATGGAAATGGGCCCCAATCTTTTGTGGTGTGGGTGGGAATTTGGAAAGCTGTAAAACGGGGCCACTTTTAAATGGTACCCACCCCCCCCGGTTCCCTGGTATTGCTCGGTAAAGGGGCCCCCCTTTAAAATTATTTTCCCTTTTTGTGGTGCGGGGGGGGCCCAAATTGCTTTTTTCTCACGCCTTTTAAAACTAAAAAATTTTTAGGGTTTTTTCGTTAAAGGAATGGTTTTAGGCCGACCCTTTATCCCTTTTCCCCCCCTTAAAAACCCAAACTGTTTTGGGTTTTTCAACCCCCGGTGAAACGGCCCAAAAATAAGTCTTCGGTCTTCCCCGGGGGCGGGGGTTTTGGTCCCATTTTTGTCCCTTGTGGGTGGGGGAAAAATGGGAGGTTGGAAAAAATTTTCCCAGCTAAGGGGACCATACCCCCAAAGGGGGGGGGGTGGCCCCCGGGACTCTGGCCAAAGGCGCCGCATTTAAAAACACCCACTTGCCCCTTATCCTTAGTGGACCGGGGGTTAAGGGTTGGGTTTTGGGGGTTTTTTCAATCTTTGGGAAAGGGGGTTTTATGGGTGGGGGGTGGTTGGGGAAAGTTTGGGGGGTTTTTAGCGGGGTATTTGGGGAAAGGGGGTGGGGTTTTGGTTGGGGTTTGGGGCAAAGGTTTTTAATTTGCCCCCGGGGTTACTAGGTTTTTTAATTTTTTATTTTTCCCAAGGGAAAATTTAACCAAATTTTAAAAAATTAGAAGTTTTTTTTTTTTTTTTTAATTTTTAAAAAGTTTGTTTTTTTTTTCCTTTTTTTTTATTTAATTTAATTTTTTTATTTCTCAGGGGTGGAGCACCCCGGTTTTTTCCCCGGGTTTGGGTTTAAAAGCAGCATTTGGGGCGGGGTTTAAAACCATTTAAAAATGGGTGTGTTAGGCGCTTTGGGCTTAAAGTACGGGCCCAAAGTTCCCCCACCCAGTAAGGGGGAAATCTCCCCTCTTTGGGTCTGAGGAAAGGTTAAACAACGGGGAAAAAGGAGAAGGGCGCCGCCCTCAAAAAAGGCGGGCCCCCTTGGGGAAGTTGAGGCTTGGTCCCTCACTCCTTTTTAAACCCAATGGGTTTTATGGGACCCTTTCCCTTTTTGTATGTTAACTATTTTTACACAAAAAAAAAATAAATGGCTTGCTTTTCTGTTTTTTTACAAAGATTTTCCACTAACTACCCTTAAACCCTTTTATTACTTTTTTGTTGAATCGACTCAAGAAGGAGGCGGAACCCTTGCAGAGGGAAAAAGCTGGGTTCGGGGCCCGGGCAGGGGGGAGCACTTTTTCGAACGATTTTAAGGGGGCCACATCCTGATGGAAAAATTTTTTAAAACACAGGGGAGCCCTTTTTTTCCACAACTTCATCGACTTCAAAAAGGGCCCTTTTGGGCCAGAGTTAGGGAAAACGAAAGGGCCTGGGAAAGGTTTCCTGGGCATGTTTGGCATTAAAGAAGGCTAGTGCAAACCATTAAAGCACTAAACAAAAACGAACCCAGTGCAGCCCCTTTTTGGAACCCAATCAGGTCGGGTTTTTTTAAAAAACCCAGTTGGGGTTCCGAAAAGGATGCCTGTTATCCCCCGCCCTTTTTAATCTGTTCTTGGAAAAAATTTTTTAGAGAAGGACCACCCATGCTTCCCAACTCTAATCCCCAAATTGGCGGGCCAAAACCCCTAAAAAAAACTTGCGGTTTGCCGTTGACTTTGGGCCCTTTCCTTGGGGGAGAAACCCACAGAGCGGCAAGATCTTACGACCGACTTGAGAAACAGGCGGGGCATATGGGAGGGAAAGGGGGACTGGGAAAGGAAAAGTAAAAGTATTGTGAACAGCACGAGAAAAACCCCCACTGCTTTTTCCCTAAACGGCCCCAACTGGAGGGGTAGACGTTTTTTAAAACCTTGGGTGTTTTAATCAAAAAGGGGAAACCGGGGTTTCGACGAACAGAAAATAAAAAATTTCAGACTAGCCATGGCAAACTTTTCCCACAAAAAAAAAAACAAAAAAAACTAAACCCCCCATAGGGGAAAAGTAAAGGGGTTCAGTTTCCCAATCAAACTAAAGCTCTAAAACCCCTAATTTTTCAGACTACCCTGCTGTACGGAAGTGTTGAAACCTGGAAAGGGTGCTGAAACAGAAAAGGGAAAATCCAGCATTTTGAAAAATTTTTGCCTTAAAAAAATTTGAGGGGGCATACCCGGGAAAAAGAGAACGAAAGAAAAAGGAAATGTCAAGAGCCAAAAAACCACGGGGGCAGGCCCACGGGAAAACCCCTTCTCACCTTTCGTAAAAGAAGAAAAAGCTGAATGGTTGGGGGCCCACGTAAACCCGCCCCAACACTCTGCCCAAAAAAAGTACTGGGGGAAACACTCAAAGGGGCAAAAGGGAAGGGGGGAACAGAAAAAATTTCATGGTTTTTTGGGACAAAACAGAGTTTGGGGAACCAGGAAAATTTAAATCCGGAAATCCCTGCCCCGGGACCCGGGGGACCCGAGGGAATGGAGGAGGGTTTACCCGGAAATTTTTCTTTGGGTTTTCCTCCTCCCCCGGCCCGCCAAGGTCGGGGGACTGATAAAGTTTGATGATGATGTTAAAGGGAAGGAGAAAAAAATAGTTTTAAACATTGGGGATTTTTAAAAAAAATTTTGGAAGAAATGAAAAATTTTTGAAACAAAACACAAAAGGAAATTTAAGGGTTTTGTAAATGCGCATGCTAGGTTTTTGGTGGCGTGCATGAATGAAAAAAGGGAAAAAGAAAACCAAAAAAAAAATGTGATAGTACTTAAACAAAGGACAGCCCCCAAAAAATTTTAAAGCAACACCCCACTGAATTCGACCAAAACCAACCCTTTTTACCATAAAAAACCATCTTAGGGGGGTTTAAAAAGGTCCAACCTTCCAAAACTCCAAAAAGTCCTTAAAATTTTTCCCCCTTTTGTGGGTCTCTGATGGGTTTCTTCCGGCGGGGGCCCAAAAACGGTTCCAAATGATTTGGGTATTTTGGGGCCCTGAAAACAAATCACCTTTTTTAAACCCCCTACAGTTCCCACACCACCCTCTAATTTTTTACAAAAACAAAATTTGGACGGGTTCAAAGATCATCGCCTGATTTTCGTATCAAAACGGGATGACAGCTTTCAAGATCCACACTAAATTTTCAGAAACAGATTACGATTTGTATTGGTGGGGTTGGGCCTGAAAAAAAAATCACCCGGTTTACCCCTGATTTTCCACACAATCTATTTAAAAAAAATGTTTGATAAATTTTCTAAAAATTTAAGAGTAAAAATTTGTAAAAAACCCTGAGAAATTTTTCCCGGACCATGTTTGATAAAGTTAAGACAGTCATACTAAAACCTAGCCCCAGAAAAATTTGGGCAAAGGTTTGAAAAAATTTTAAAAAAAAAATTCTAAAAAAAAATTTCTAAAAATTTTAAAAAAAACCTTTTTTAATAAAAAAATGGAAAAATTTTTGACAAAAGGAGGGTTTAAAAAAGGAAAAATAAAATTAAAAAATTTTACTGAAGATTAATGACAGCTTCTAGATTATCCCCATGACTTTAGTTTCCACTAAGGGAAAAAGCTTCTAGATCATAAAAGGGGCCCTTTTAAAATCCCCATAAGGGACGGGTTTTTCTAAAATCTTTCAAAAACGATTTTTCAGATCACACTAATGCCCAGTTTCTAGTCATAAACAAACGACTTTAAAGATCCCAAATTTGACAGCTTCTAGTTCTTCAAAACAAACTTTCAGTTCACCATTTAAGGGAAGCTTCTAGATCATCAAAAAGACTTTCAGTTCACACTAATGGCCTTTCTATTCAAAAAGACTTTAAACAAAAAACTTTAAAGATAATTAAGGGACGTTTCCCAGTTTCACAAAAAGACTTTCCCCCACACAAAAGACAGCTTTTTGGACCCCTCACAACAAAACTTTCGATCACACTAATGACAGTTTTCTAGATAAATAAACCTGCTTTCAGATCGAACTAATAAAAAGCTTGCACCCCAAACACGGGACTTTCAGATCACACGCAAGTTTTCTAGATCACCCACTGTTTTTTTCGGGTTTAAACACAAAAGCCCGTTTTTAGTTTTATACACGGATTTCAAGTCACATTTAATGACAGCTTTAACCATTACACTGCTTTCAAAATAAATTAATGTAGGGAAATTATTTTGTGCTAAAATTTTTGTAAAGGGGCCCAAACAAGCGCCCCGGTCATCCAGGGGGTTTTTTCAGTTTACAAAATGAAAAGTTTTCCGCCATAAAACTGATTAAAAGATAAATAATGACGTTTTTCCATGTGGTACTTTGTAAAAACAATAATAAAGCACCCCCCCCTCAAAACCCCACAAATCCCCCCCAAAAAAAAAAAAATAAACCAAAAACCCCCAAAAAAAAACAAAACAATTTTAAAAACGAACCCTCCCCAAAAACCTCAACAAAACCCCCTTATTAAAGGGAAAATTCCACCCCCAAACCAAAACCAAAAAAACCCCCAAAAAAAACCCAAGGCATTCGCATTTACTGACTACCCTGGGGGGTGGACGGCCCTGCAGAAGGCGGTGGGGTTGGGGAGGGGGATCCCCTAAAGGGCCCAAAGCGCCCCTCTGCACCCTTTTGTCCTTCCCCTCCACACCAGCCCCAGCACCCCCCCCAAAGCAGAGGAAAGGAGGAGGGGGAAAGGAGGCCCCCAGTGGTGGCGGCAGTGCCAGTGGCCCCTAGGGGTTTCTGACTCCAGGTTCCTCACCCTGCTTGTTGAAACTTTCCGAGAAGCAGAAGCGGGGGCCAGAGGGCAGAAATCTGGCGGTGCAAAAGGCGTGCTGGTGGCTGCGGAACTCCCCCTGCACCCTTTGATGGGGGCCAAGAACTCCAAACGCCAGGTCGTTGCCCAAAATAACAATGGTGGGACAAAGGGGGAAAAAAAAAAAAAAAAAAAGAAAAAAAGAAAGGAAAAAAAAGAAAAAAAAATGAAAAGAAAAAGAAAGAAAAAAAAAGAATGGGTTGGATTTGTTTTTAGCTTTGGGAAATTTTTCCCTTTAGAAAAGGGTTTGTGTTGTGTGTTGTGGTTTTGTTTTTTTCACTTTAAGGTCTTTTCCCACTCTAAGGGGATTTTTAAGACGAGTTGTGTGTGTGTGGTGTGTTTTTGTGTGTTTTTGTGTGCGGGTGTGCTGTTTTTATGTGTGAGTGTTTGTGTGTTTTTAAATGTGTTTTTTTGTGTTTGTGGGGGCGTGCTTTTTGGTTCCTTGTTTGGTGTGTTTTTTGTGTGTGAGCTGTGTGTATGTTTTGGTGGGTGGAGGCCAATATCGGGTTTCCCCCCACTTTTCAGCGGTTTCCCCAATTCCACCCCACCCCAGCGGGTTGTAAATTATAGCGGGGAAACGGGCCCCGCACTTGGTTTTGGGTAAATTTGGAAAAGGGGGTTTTGCTAAATTTTAAAACTCATGTCTTAAATTTCCCGGGCTTTTTTGGGGGGTCAAATCATACGAACAGCACCCCCACCTTCGGGAAAAAAAATTCCGGGTGGGAAATTCCCTCTTTTCTATCCCTTTTTTTTTGTTTTTGCCTTTTTCCCCTTTTGTTCATGTCATTCCCCCCTTCGGTGGTATTTTTGCCCGTTTTTTTCCCGGGAAAAAGGGACAAAAACTTTTTCCACCCCCAAATTTTTGGATGCATTTGGGGCCCGGGATTGTCAGGTATTTTAAAAGGGTTGTGCAAGCATTTATAAAGGGCCCAACAATAGTTGATGGGGCGGGTTTTAGGGGAGTTTTCCAACGGAGAGGCAGACCACACATAAAAAAGAGAAAAGAACTTGTAGGTGGAGGGGGAAAGAGACCAAAGGGAAGCCAAAGAAAAAACCTGGGGCTGCCGTATTGCAGGGATCTTGGGAGGAAAAGGGGATAAAATAAGGGGGGAAGCAAAAAACCCAGAGAAAAGATGGGGGAAGGCCCCATCAATGTCAACCCCCCCTGGGAAAAAACATGAAAAAAAGAAGGAAAAAGAAAAAGAAAAAAAGGTTGATTTTCGGGAAACATATGAAAAAAGCAGTATGGCGGCCGTTTTTTAATAAAAGGTTGGTGATTTTGCCCGGGGAAAAAAAATTTCCCCCATACATGGAGAAAAAAAATAAAGTTATTTGGTGTAATTGGGTTAACGTTAAAAAGCTTTTCCACGGGAAAAGAGCAGTTTGGTTTTACTTAAAAGGAGAAATTTTTATGCCAGTCAAAAGGGAATATGAATCCAAAAAAAAAATGTTAAATTTTTTAAGTACCCCCTACGGGTCACAGCAAAAATTTTAAAAGGGGGAAAATTTTGGAGGGTTTTCCCCAGGGATCGATTTTTGCCCCCAAGACCCTTTGCCCCCTCTGTTTTTGTTTTGTTGTGTGCCCCCCCCCCCCCTTAAATTTCGAGCTGTCTTTGGGTTGAACATGTTTTTGGTACAAAAAGGGGTGGAGCTTTTTTGCGATTTGTAAAACTTTTAAACAATTTTGTTTTTGTAAAACATTTGCAAACCAAAAATAGAGCCCAGACATTCAAAACCCAACAAAAAAAATTTTAAACCGGGCAAAAAAATACAACCCTAACCTACATTTTCTCTCTCCCGGTACTTCCCCAACTAAACGTCTTAAAAATTTAAAAATTACGGGAAAAAAGGGCCCCAAAATAAGCCCTCCCAAAAAAAACCCTGTCGGGAGGGCAGGAAAGGAAAAAATGGGGGAAATCCATCTCACCAGAGCGGGGGAAAAGTGGATTGGCACTTCCCCCCGAAGAGACCCCCGTCAATCACAAGAACAGCTTTTCCGGGGCCCCCAAAAAGGAAGGAGAAAAAAGGAAAAAGCCCTAAAGAACGTGGGGGGAGGATGTAGAAAGTGGATGGGGCCCATGCAGCACTTTTGGGGAAACCGGGGGTTTGGGTTGCCGGGTTTAGGCGGGGAGGGAAAGCCCCCTTTGTTGCTGCCCTACACCCCAACTGGGTGTAAGATTAAGATGTTGATAAATTTGAAAAAAAAGGCCAGTGCCCTACCTTGAAAATTGGCTCGGGAAAAATAAGGGAGGGGGTGGGGGGCAAACTCTCCCCATTGGGCGGGAAAGGGTAAAGGGCCCGGGGTTTTATGGGTCCACGAAGGATGGTGTTAAAGCCCATCGCCGTGAGGATGCCCAAAAAAGCATAAACCTGTCAACAAAAACCCCACATGTCAGTTACTCTGGCCCCAACATAACAGGGTGGGGTTTAAATTTCCCAAAGGAAAACACGACTATATCCTAAAAACTAGGGTAAATTACTTATGAAATTAACAAAAAGAGGGAATAAAAAAAAAATATTTTCCTACGGGGAAACCCACTATTGGGTAACCAACATCTCCCAAACCCTTTCCTTTCCGTTTTTTATCCCCCACTACGGGGTTAGGGTAACATACAAATGGGGCACAGTGCACTATTTTCCCCCGGGAAAAGAGGGGTTTCCCCCCCTTTAACTTTAGGGATAAAAAAAGATGTATTTTACCCCTTGTTATTTTTTAACAGGGGAAAACCCATTCAAAGGGCACCGGGAGTATGACCCGGGAAATTTGTTTAAAATTTGCCCCTAACGTTTTTCCCTACCTAAGGGAAAAAGAAACACTTTTTCCCAGTGCACATGCCCATTGTAAACATTTGTATGCTACCGAAAACCCAGAAGTGGGTGTTTCCGGGGGGGGAAGGGTTAGTAGAGGGTTTGGGTTTACCCTACAGCAGGTTCCCTGAAAAAAAAAAGGGGTTTAAGCTTGTTTCCCTATCGGGGGCTCTCTCCCTGGGCGCGGCATCCTTTTGTTCTCGGGCCCCAGAGGGTTGGGGGGCCCAGGCAATCTTGAGGGAGGCAATCCAAAGGAAAACCAGGTTTTTGGGTCCCGGGGGCCCAAAGGGGGTTTGGGGCCCCCAAACCCCCCTTCCCTTGCCTCCATCGTTTTGTCTGCTGCTGGCGGGCCAACACAGCCACACCACTGCCCTGTATTTTCCAGCTTTTAAACACCACTGCATTTTTTTTCCCTCAGTAACGGGCCAATTTGCACCGTATCTTCCAGACATTCACAGCATTGCGTTTTTAATCTTCCGACATCACAGAAATTGGTTTTGTTTTTCCCAGAATTAAACGTTTTTGGGGTTTTATCTTCCAGACATTCACAGCTTTGGGTTTTATTTCCCCAAGGACATTACAGCTTTTCCCCTTTATCTTCCAAAATTTTCACAGCATTCCCCCTTTATTTTCCCCAGACTTTCCCAAGCTTTTAGTGTTTTTTCCGACATTTCACCCCTTAGGTTTACCCTTCCGGGGACATTCACAGCTTGTGTTTATCTTCCAAGACTTTCACGCATTGTGCTTTTTCTTCCAGACTTTCCAGAATGGCCCTTTATCCCCGGGACTTTTCACACCCACTCCCCTTTATCCCCGACATTCACAACACTGCACTTTTTTTTTCCTTAAAATTCACAGAAACCCACTTTATCTTCCAGACTTCCAAAACATTTGCCCTTTTATCTTCAGACTTTTAAACAGACTGCACTTTTTCTTAAAGGCCATTCCGCATTGCCCTTTTTTTTCCAAAACCTTCCCAGCTTTTGCGCTTTTTTCTTCCAAAAAATTTCACGCATTGCGTTTTATTTTCCCCCAAGGAACATTACGGGCTTTGGGTTTTTATCTTCCCGGACATTACGCTTTGGCTTTTCTTTCCCAGACAATTTCCACAGCATTGCGTTTTATCTTCCGGGAAAATTCCGCATTGGGTTTTTATTTTCCCAAGACATTCACAGCATGGGGCTTTTATTTTTCCCAGGCATTCACAGCCTATTTTTTTTCCCTTCCAAAACTTTTTCACAGCTTTGGTGTTTATCTTCCAGACATTCCCAGCATTGTGCTTTTTCTTCAAGATTCACAGCTTTGGGGCTTTATTTCCAGAATTCACAGAAATTGCATTTTTATCTTCCGAATTAAACCGCACTGACTTTATCCCAGACTTCACAAATACTACATTTTAATCTTCCCCCTCATTAACCAGCACCGACTTTATCTTCCAGTTTTCACAAAACTGAAATTTAAACCCTTCCGGAAAATTCACACAGGGCATTTTAAATTTCAAAGACTTTTCCCCAAGCATCCCCCTTTTTTTTCTTCCCAAAAAATTAACTTTATTTTTCCAGACTTTTTCACAACCCTCCCAACTTTATTTTCCCCAGCCCCATTCACAACACTGCATTTTTTTTCTTCCAGACTTTCCCAAAAAACACTGTTTTTCTTTTTTTAAATTTTCCCCGCATCACACTTTTAATTTTTTCCGGGAAATTCACGCATCGAAATTTTATCTTCCAAAATTTCACACCCAGGGCCAATTTCCATCTTTTCCGACTTTATCTTCCAGACTTGGGGGGGAAACACACTTCATTTTTCAGAAACCCACAGCATTGCGCTTTTAACCCTTTCCGCCCATTCCCCAAACACTGCACTTTTTTTTTCAGAATTCCCCGCACGGGCCCCTTTTTTTCCAGGACTTTACAAAATTTATGCATTTTAATCTTTCCAGACATTCCCCGGCACTGCAATTTATTTTCCCCAGACTTCACAAATACGGGATTTGTTTTTTCCCTTCCGGGGCTTTCAAAAAAAATGAAACTTTTTTTTCCAGCCCATTCACAACCCCGCACTTTTTATTTTTCCAGCCCATTCACGGCACTGAAATTTTATTTTTTGGGGAACATTCACGCACCCGCCCCTTTTTATCTTCCAGACATTTCAGCCCTTGCACTCATTGTACTTTCTCTTAAAAAAGAAACCAATTTTAGTTTATTCTTTTAAGGCCCTTAGTTTAGGGTCTTTACATAGTGAGTGCCTTTTCGTGTTTGTCCCCCCCAAAAATAAGCTTTTTTTTTGGGACAATTTGAAGTACGGGGATTTGACTAGACGGGACTGGACAGGGGAAAAAACAGTAAAAAAACAGACCCGACCCCTGACCTTTCCCTCTCGGGGGAGAGGTCAAGGGCTTTGGGGGCAGCCCAATTTCTGCACCCACTCCCACAGCGTAGCAGGGTCCTTGCTCCTCTGCTGTCGGGTGCCACTCGGTCAGTGTGGACTGTGGGGGAAGAAAACCCAAGTTTGCAACAACTGCCCAAAATGAGGGGGTTCAGGGCGCAGATACGGGGAACGGGTTTAGCCGGGTTTGGGTTTTACAGCTTTTTCCCGCTTGTGTTTCTCCCTGCCCGGGGTTTTTCAAATCCTTTTAAAAAGGGTTTAAATTTTTCTTTGGAGTTAACATTGGTGTGTTCCCCACCCCCCCTGGGAAATGGATTATAAATGAGTTTTTCCTATTTTTCGAACACACGAAAAATTTCGGCGCACTGTTAAAACCTTTTTTTGCTTTATGGAAGATTTTAGGCTGTGTGTGAAGGGGGGAACCGAGGGAAAAAAATTTACAAAACGGGTTATACCATGGGGAAAATGGATGTAAAAAAAGAAACAGGGTTTTGTTTTATTCCTTATCCCCCGAAATTAAAATCACCCAATGATATTATCAAAAAATTGATCTTTTGAGTAAAAAAATACAATTTTGAGTTTGTTGCTGGGGTTTTTTAGCTTATTTTTGATTTATGAAAAAATATAAAATTTTTTTTTGCTTCACCCTTTTTGTTTTAAAGCTGAGTGAGTTAAATGACTGGGATGGAGTTGGGTATTTTTTTCTGTAACTTTTTTTAACCAACAAATAAAAGTGGTCACTTTTTCCAAACCCCACGAAAAAAAACCCAGCCCTTTGGAAAAAAAAATATATAATTTTAAAAAAAATTTATTTAAAAGAACATTCATTTATTTGCATACACCAACCCAATTCAGGAAAAATACAAAACCCATTATGAAATAAACCTTTCGCACACACAATCAACTTTCACAAACACCCCCACACACACACTTGTTTCAAAATTAATTTCCCCAAAAAAAAAACCCAAACACAATGGCTCTTTGCAAAAGGGAAATTTGTCTCAAAAGTTAAAAAAAAAAAAACCGTTTTCAAAAACCCTCTCTCGGCCTGTTTAGAAAAAGGGGTTTCATTTCCCCAAACGGGGACACTCTGTCGGGTTTTCTTTCCACCCCAACATTTCATTCACATTTTCCCCAAAAAATCATCGCACTAGTTTTTGGGGCCGTCGGGCCCCCCGGGGGGGTTAAATTACAGTTCTTAATTAAAACCCATTGACCTGGGGGAAAACACCCCAAAGGGAAAAGGCTGTATGACCAGTGGCTTTCCCACTCAGGGAAATTTCCCACTTTTCAGTTTTAGCCCTGAAAGGGGATAAAACCAAAGGTCCTCGGCTAGGAGGCTTGATTTGCCCACCCCCTTAATGGGTTGCACCCCCTTTGGGGGTTAGTTGGGGTCTTTAGAGAAAACAGCTCCCCCCGCTGCCCTTTTTCCTTATGCCCACTTAAACCCGGGGAAGGGGGGATGTACTGGGGGGCAAGGCATCTCCACTATCTTTAAAAATTTTTCTCCCCATTTTCCCCTGAAAAAGCGGTGGCTCCTTTTGCTTTTTTGGAGAGGTTTCATGGGTCGAACCCCACGGACGGACAACATCCCATACATTTGTTAAAATCAACCCCCAAAACCCAAAACACAGCACTGACCGGGGGTTTGGTTCTGGAAAAAGATGTAGAGGGGCCTGAGCTGGGAGGGCCCCAAGGGGGCAGGAGGGGCCAGCGTGCAGGCCGCTGTTTGTCGGGAGGGCAGACTGCCCCCCAAGGGTTGAAATTTAGCCCTTGGTCTTTAAGGTACGACAGCCACTGCTGGGGGGTCCCCCGGGCCACAATGGCTTTCCAGCCCCGGACTGCGCCCAGCATCTGTGGAAAACATCCATGTGTAAGAGTGTTTTGGGGGAGTTTTGAGTGGATTGTCAACAAGAAGTTGGGTTTTCCTTCGTCACAAACACTTCGGGCTTCTTTAGATGAAAGAGTGGCACCTTCATTTATAACTACTTTTTATGTAGTTAAAAAAAGGGTGGGGGCAGGCGCTAGTTAAGTGGTCAATGGTTGACTCACGATTGGCAATGGGTATGTTGCCACCACTGAGGCAGCGTTCCAGGGATTTTCTCCTTAAGTCATCAACACCACTCCCATACAGTCCTTCAGATCAGACTATAAACCAAGGTCCTGTGTGTGAACGCACGCAGAACATCTTTGGTTACCCGTCCACATTTTGGCAGTGTAGCCTTAGAGCGTCGTGGAATGGATACATAATTTTTTTAAGTATGCACATGTCAGGAGTTTCATCCCAATTTACAAAAGCGAACTTTTAAAAGTGTGGAGAAGGGTGGTGAAAACGTGTGTTGAGTGAACCTTCTCTCAGCAGACAAAACATTTTTAGTTTTCTTAAAACTCCCTTAGTCCTCTAACTGAACATTCGATGTTTGATGAAGAGTGTACTCTCAGCATACAATACTACCCTTTATGTGTTTTCAAAAACAAAGGGTGGGGCAGCAGGTATCAATGTCAAAGCGTTAAATCTCCTAGAATGGCAGATGGGTATGTGCACCACTGAGGCAGCCGTCCAGGGGATTCCTTAACAGACAGCACCAACTGCATGACTCATAAAGTCCTCAGATCCGAATAAACCAAGGACTGAAGTGAGAACGCACGCAGAACACTTGGTTAAAAAACCCGTTCCACATTTCGCAGTGTAGGAGAGGCAGTATAAATGGATAATAACATTTTAAAAAGTAACACCTGGTGCGTGTTGACTCATCCCGAAGCCCAGAAGGGCTGCTACCTTAATATGGCAAAAGGGTTGATATTGCAAAATCTCATCCTTGGTGAACCTGTCCTCTAGCTGAGCAAAAAAAACCCACATAATGTTAGAATTTCTCTTCCAAAAATCACTTTGAACCTAATCTGAACAACAAAAATGTTTCATTGGAGGATACTGGCGAACAAATCTCAAGTTTTTCCTCAGCCACAACTTCCAATGAGTTGAGATCAAATCAGTCTAAAAAGCTTAAACACCATGAAAGTATAAAAGGGGATTAGAGAATAAGAAGAAAAGCAAGATATAGAGAAGAAGAAGAAAAAACAAGGAGAGAAGAAAAGAAGAAGGGGAGAATAAGAGAAGCCAAAACAGAGAAAAAAATGAAAAGCATCCAATGTATACACTACCCATGTGGGAAAGAGAGGAATGAAGAAAAGAAATGTACAAGCAAATTATTAAAACTGACCCTGCCAATGTTCTGTCATTGCAGTTATGCGGCAACCACCCATGAAGCTTCCCCAAAGCAAAATGAGTTGAATTTTTCCTTCACGCTGGTCAAATTCGACATCCTTGTCTGCAAATCCGCTGTACCTTTCTGATTCCGCAGCACAAAAGGATATAAACCCGTAAACAGAAAATGTGAAGTTTGTAATCTCCCCCCAAACAAAAATCATAAGACCAACAACAAACAAAACACCATGTACAGTTGAATTTTTAACCGACCTCCCCCAAAAAAAAACTCAATCAAAGGATCCCATGCAATAAACCGATATACCTTAACGAGTTTGACCATTTTCCGTCATGGTACTGCAAAAAGTCTTGTACACGGAAATGTTAAAAAGGATTAGAATATTTCAGTTGAACTTCTGATTTTTGTATTTCCATCTGTTTTCCAATATTATGCTCAATAAATTTGGGATCTAGGAAACAAGAAAGAAAGCAAAGAAGGGGCATAATACGAGGATATTCAAAACGAGAGAGTGGAAGATGTCATCATTGTCAAACATCCCGGGGATGAAACTCATGACAAAAAGGTGAAGAAGAAACAATATGATTATTAAAGAAAATGTATTATAACCTCCCATTAGCTTGCAGGTTTTCTTTTTTATGTTTTATGGAAGAAACAGCCAGAACACCAATACAACATTCAGCTATGCACATATTTCTCAAACATTCAAGTGCACAAATGACATCAACAGTTTGTTCAATAGCTGTGAACTTAGTTATCCAATTTCACCGAATGAGGATATAAAGCTCACTCACTACAAAATTACAGCTGTAATTAAGAACACGTTCTAGCACAATACAAAGGTGCTAAGGGTGTTGACACCTAAGCATTCGACGTCGTTTTTAAAATACACACTTTTTACAGCAGCACAATTTTCACAAATAAGGCGACAACGTTGCCACCAAATTTCCCCCAAACGATTTCAGTTACAAATTGGAATCCCCGAGGGGATGCAGGGGCATTGTCAGCAATAAACATATGCAACCATTCGGTGTCTATACCATCTCTTTTTTTTGCCTTGTTCCTTTTCTCTCCTGTCACGTCTGTTTATCTGGTTTCTTTCTTGTCATTCTCTGCTTTTTTCCAAAGACTACAAAGATAACAATTTATCTTTGCGAAGAGATGTGCTGGTCGATACTTGTAGGCTTAATCGCAGCCTGACTGCATTTCGCTCCTGTAAACAGCAACAATTTCTGTTAGGGTTTTGTCGGATGAAACTGCCACATGATCGATCATATCTCCAGCCAATAACTGTCAGCTTGAAGCTTGTCCTGTTGCGAATGTTGAAGCTTTGGTACATCAATGCGATATGCCTTATGTTTGAAACTTACATGTTGTAAATGTAGTGTTTGGACAAACAGACATTTAGACGTGCAGAACTTTACCTTCATTGTTCAAACATCCATGTGTGGAAGTGATGTCGCTTGAACATCAGATTTTTTTTTTGATGTTTTACAAACTCAGTCTGCCCTGATAATGCCAGTTGAAAAGCAGTGTTCATCTTAGATCTTAGACGTAAACATTTATTATTCCTTCATGTTCATTCAGGAGTTTTCTGGGCAATCTGCAGTAGAAGACAGCGAGCCGTAAAGTTGATACGCACGAAGTTCAGGCGTCCCTGCAATATTATACAGGCTCATAACGTTTTAAAAGACACTACTATGTCTGCATTAAAAGACAGCTATTAGAGGGTACATTCTCGAACCCATTGACATCACAGTCAACTGTAGGTATAAACAACTGTTATGAAAGTTGTACCATTTTAGTCGTGTTGTTTCTAAACAGAAATTTGAGGTCACTTTTGTGTGCACATAAGACAGTGTGTGTGTGTGTGTGTGTGTGTGTGTGTGTGTGTGTGTGTGTGTGTGTGTGTGTGTGTGTGTGTGAGGTGTGTGTGTGGTGTGTGTGAGTGAGTGTGTGTGTGAGTGTGTGAGAGAGTGTGTGTGTGAGAGAGAGTGTGTGAGTGTGAGTGTGTATGTGTGTGTGTAGTGTGTATGTGTGAGTGTATTTGTGTGCATGCGTGGGGTAGAAGGGTGGGATAGGAAGGAGGTGGATTGTTTGCTGATGAGAATGAGAGGGAGAAGGGAGTCGGATGAGAGTAAGCTCTTTACTGCTTCATTTAAAAGAATTTGAGAGATCTGAAGAGTAATGGAGGGAGGAGGGTAACAACAAAACCAAACCGAACCAAAAAACAAAAACCCACTGATAATAAGCCAACCCACTGATAAAAAGCCAACTCACTGCAAGCCAGGATGTACTCTATCAGCCCCTTGAGCACAATCTGCAGGGACGAGGCAAACAGCGTTTTGGAGGAGGCTCCCCCACTCCACGGAGACTGCTGCGAGGACACTGCAGCAGCAGCAGCAGCGGCGCCCAGCATGGCGCTGTGGTCCAGCAGGCTGACGTAGGTGCTGGGGATGGAGTGGAACCCCTCCCCCTCCAAGGGCAGACGGTCGCTGAGGAAGCACTGGCGGAGGTGGGCCATCAGCGTCAGGATGACTCCAGACACCGGCGCTGTGGATTCTGGCAGAGCCTCCTCCTCGGACACCTTGAAGGAGAAAGCGATTCTCGTCAACTCTTGGATGGATGGCCCAGGCCAAAAGCTGTGTCAGTTATTGATGTCGGCTCATTGCCAAGGCCGACACAAAAAATGTTGTTATGTTGTAAAATGTTGTGTTGAGACTGCCTTCAGCCATGACAAGCTCTTAACTTAACAACCTCCACTCTCCTTTGTTGAATGCAAGCGCTCTGATTTGTCTTTGCAAGATATAGCACTATACAAATTCCATTTATTATTATTATTATATTACTAAAGGAGAAGTAAAGGAGAAGACACAACAACAACATCAACTCTTGGTCAGGTCTGGGGTTTGTTTTGTTTTGCCCCCCCGACACTGGTACCTTGAATAATAGATCATTCCTATGAAGTGCGCTCTCTCTTTTGCAAAGTCTCAGATTTTGCCTTTTGAGGGTTTTCACAGTCAACAATTCTTAATTTGTGCACTTTCAGATCACAATTTCCAACGCTACTAACACCAGTTTATACGAGGGTTTTGATGTACATCTGAATCAGCTGGATATAGGTAAAACAAAAAAATTAATTAAAATTTAAAAAACAACAACAAAGCATGCAAAACAAGACGAATGTAAAATTTGGAAGAGAACTACGCACAAGTAAAATAAACTGAAAACAAAAAACACATTCTCTCACCTACACTCTCTTTTACACACACACTCTCTCTAATGAAATTAGGTTGGGGGTGAATTTGCATGGAAAGTCCATCATCAATGTATGTATTTTTTTCTTTCTTTATATCATTCTTCATGCTATGTATTGCACGTTAATTACTTTCGATTTAAAAAAAAAATGTCCGCAGAGGGCTGGATGTAAAAAAGCTATTGTTATGCTTATTCTATAAAAAAAAAAGGAAAAAAAAAAGGTAAAGGAGTCCCATAACCTATAAGGTCGTAGGGGAGCAAGGCGTCAGAGACCTCACTTCTCTAGGGCCAGCATATTGAGGGCGGAGGCGCCCATCTCCTCTCCCTCGCTGCTTTACCTTCCCTGACCCTAAAGAGGGCAGGTACCCATTTACAGCTGGGTGAACTGGGGGAACTGTACTGAAGCCAAGGCGCGCAAACGGTCACCCATCCAAGTGGTAACCACGCTCGACGCTGCTTAACTTGGCTGGGGGAAAGCGAGTGCTCCGACCACTGAGCTACCCCATCCCTTATTCTATAACCCTCTATAAATAAAATTGTTCATGGTTAATGCACACAACAAACAACAACAAAAAAGAGGTTACCAGCACCATCTCCTGACTCACCTTACACAGCAGCTCCTGCAGCAGCTCAAAGAGGACGGTCTGGCGCCGTTCTCCAGCCAGCAGGTCTTCGGGGCAGCCGTCAGCAGCACCTCGGCCACCTGCCGCCACGCCTCAAAGTTCTGGCGCTGGCGGTGCAGGGCCTCTCTGGCCCGGTTCCTCTCCACCACCACCTCCAGCAGCTTCTGCACCTCCTGTGAAACAGTCGAGTGGTTAGTGCTGACTTTGCTGTCACGCAGCTTTGGTTATATTTCTGTCTTTCTGGGTTTGGGCTTATTCCTTGGCTGGAGCTTTGAGGTTCAGTTTGTTGTGTGTGTGTGTGTGTGTGTGCCTGTGTGTGTTTGTGTGTTGTGTGTATGTGGTGTGTGTGTGTGTGTGTGTGTTGGTGTGTGTGTGTGGTGTGTGTGTGTGTGTGTGTGGTGTGTGTGTGTGTGTTGTGTGTTGTTTGTGTGTGTGTGTGTGTGGTGTGTGTGTGTGTGGTGTGGTGTGTGGTGTGTGTGTGTGTGTGCCCATCATGAAGGTAACTGCATTCCGCCTTCAGGTACTATGTATGTATGCTGGGTATGTTCGTGTTCCCATACCCCATGCAATGCTGACATGAATTACAGGATCTTTAACTTGATCTTCTGCATGTATGTATACATGAAGGGAATTAAGCCACTGGCAGGTCTGCACTTGAAGTTGACATGGGAGATTGTCAAAATCCACACCCTTACTTCACCAGCGCATTCTCCATTGTCCCTCGAGACAGACGGATGCCAACTTCACCAGACACTACCAAGATTCAAACCCACGACTTCATGGACCCATTGGATTGAAGTCGAACAGTCTGAACCACTCGGCTATAGTGTCTGTCATCACAGACATAACTGTAACCAAGGGCACAGGCTGAGTCTCTGCTGAGCTGACTGTGCAAGGGCTTTTTCCTTTGGAGTTCACACTGGTCCTGACATGACTCCACTCCCCTTCAAGTCCTTCAGATGACGCTGTGGGGGCAGGATACTCTAGTGGTTAGAGCACTGAGCTTGTGATCTGATGGCCCAGGGTTCAAGCCACTGCCAAGGCACCCATTCGAAGGGATTTGTCACCCTTGAGTTAACCAACTCCACTCCCCCGAAAGCCCTTCAGATGAGCTAGACCACTGAGTCCCAAATACAAATCAATGCGCAGATAAACATCTTGGGCACCAGACGTTAAAACATCTGTTTGCCGTTTGGAAGAGTAGGCCAATTGCATGGCTAGTGGACCAGACAGGAATTTCAATATAAAGAAGAGAGAAATAAAAACTGAGAGTATAGAAAACAAGGTGACCAAAAAAGTGGCATGCACATCATGTGTCGTCAGTTTAGGACACATCATCATGGCCCTGACAGTGAGAATCATCATAATGGTGGACCCAAGATGGTCAGAAGTCATCAATCAATGGCTGACCTTGGAGTCATCAATCATGCTGGAGTAGGAAACATCAAATAGCGACAGAGAGATATATCAACCAAACTGTGGCCTGTCCAGAGTGAATGAAGATCAGCAATTGGCAGCTGACTGCCAATCAAAGACTGTCAAATCCACATGGCTGATCCCTGTTTCTTGCAAAAGCAGCCTCACCGTCCTCGAAAAGAAGACAATCATCAAATCAATGGCCTGACCCAGAGTAGAGAAATCATCAAATCAATGGCCTGACCCAGAGTAGAGAAATCATCAAATCAATGGCCTGACCCAGAGTAGAGAAATCATCAAATCAATGGCCTGACCCAGAGTAGAGAAATCATCAAATCAATGGCCTGACCCAGAGTAGAGAAATCATCAAATCAATGGCCTGACCCAGAGTAGAGAAATCATCAAATCAATGGCCTGACCCAGAGTAGAGAAATCATCAAATCAATGGCCTGACCCAGAGTAGAGAAATCAATGCCCTGACCCAGAGTAGAGAAATCATCAAATCAATGGCCTGACCCAGAGTAGAGAAATCAATGGCCTGACCCAGAGTAGAGAAATCATCAAATCAATGGCCTGACCCACAGTGGAGAAATCATCACATCAATGGCCTGACCCAGAGTACAGAAATAATCAAATCCAATGGCCCGACCCAGAGTAGAGAAATCATCAAATCAATGGCCTGACCCAGAGTACAGAAATAATCAAATCCAATGGCCTGACCCAGAGTAGAGAAATCATCAAATCAATGGCCTGACCCAGAGTACAGAAATAATCAAATCCAATGGCCCGACCCAGAGTAGAGAAATCATCAAATCAATGGCCTGACCCAGAGTAAGAAATATCAAATCCAATGGCCTGACCCAGGTAGAGAAATCATCAAATCAATGGCCTGACCCAGAGTACAAATCAATAATAAATCTCAATATGGCCTGACCCAGAGTAGAGAAATCATCAAATCAATGGCCTGACCCAGAGTACAGAAATAATCAAATCCAATGGCCCGACCCAGAGTAGAGAAATAATCAAATCAATGGCCTGACCCAGAGTACAGAAATCATCAAATCAATGGCCCGACCCAGAGTAGAGAAATCATCAAATCAATGGCCTGACCCAGAGTAGAGAAGGACGACTTCCACTTTCTCAAAAGAGAAGAACAAGTCATCATTCTCAGACCACCAGGTGGAACAACAGGCGACAGGTCGTAAATCACCAATGTCCACAAAGCTGAAAATCTATCCTTATCCCCTGTGGTAAAGAAATCAAACTGGCGAACAAAACCTTCAGAGATGCACACTATACCGTACCATGAGAAAGACTAATCAGGCTGACAGGAAGATAACCTGCAAACAAGCTGACGCCACGAGTAGGAATCTGGAAAGGACTTGCCCAATTTTCCCAAAACATCATCTTCTCTGACCCGTTTGGATCTCATGTTTCTCCCAGGGGATTATTGTGACATGATGAGCATATCTCATCCTCTGATTTAGAGCTTCCACTATTATGGCCCTACCCAGATAAGAATCGCAATATCAGGCCTGCCCAGAGTGCAGAAATCCCTTTAGATGTCTTCCTGACCACACGAAGTACATATCTCTATGATGGGGTCTGCTTTCCATTGAAGTAGCAAAACCATCCAGATCTATGCTGAACAGCTGACAGACAACATCATGACAGGCTGACCACAAAAGTGAAGAATCAATAAATAAATGGCAACTAATAAGCGCTGTCATCTGCCACGGGAGAATCAAAGCTGCGGACTCAAACTCATTCTTACCACAGTCATGCAGACCAATAAGTCAAGTAATGCTTCAGAAGTCCAAATGCACACACACAGTTAAACACATCATTGCAGGGTGATGGAATCTCTTTGCTGTTGAAAAGCGGGATAGTATGAAATGCACAACAGGAGAGGAAATTCTTAGGTTTGAAACAAATATGTCTTGAGGCAATTTAAAAAGTACAAGATGGCCTTAGGTACGAAGAAGATGGGGAGGCTCATTCCAATCAATGGACCAGAGAACTGAGAAAGAGCCGTTTGCCAACAGACTGTTGAATCTAGGTGTTATGTAATCTCAAGGAATCTGCAGCATGAGAAGGAACAAACGGCTCTATATGGTGGAGACATTCACAAGGTAGGAAGGTTGCTGTCGTTTCTGTGTGGGCACTATTGGTAACAGAGCGAGATTGTCAGCTGATGCTAATAGTTCAAAGTCTATGGTGGCTACAGGCACCAGATGGAGGTGCTAAGAGAAGAGTAATAGTGCTACGAAGAATGGAATTTACTGGACATCAGCTTGAGTTTTTCGAGGTACTGTAGCCGAGTGATAGTGTTTTGAATGACGTTAATGGGAGTGGATAGATGATGTTGGCAGATGTGAACAGATACCGCTCTTATGTGGGTGTGGACCCTCCATCATTGGACCACTGCTGGTTGAGGCGTAGAGAGCGAGTTGGGCGGAGTGGTGTAGAGCCTCCGCGTCGGGACAGGTGGCAGCTCACTTCCCTCGATGGCCTTGGTGTTGAAGCAATGACTGCAGCTATGAGGAAGGGAGAGAAGTGGTGTCAGTGGAGACAGTTTGCTCGATGTGTGGTGGTTGTGAGCAGTGTGTCAGGGTTGTGTGTTATTTATTGCTTTGTGCTGGGTAGGGTGTGAGGTGATGTGGTGTAAGTGTTGCTGATTGTGGTTTCGTTGGTGTGTGGAGTTGTGGTGTGAGGTGTGTTGATGTTGTGGGTGGTGTAGTTATGAGTTGCTGGCATGATTTGTGTGTACAGTCCATCTAATGATGTCGTTGCCAGCATTGTGGTGTGTTTGTCGTGGTGATGATGGTGATGGTGTCGGCCTGTAGTACTGACAGCTCGGTCGGTGACTGTGGCAGCTAGCTTCCTGATGGCTGGGTTGTGTGTCGTGGTTGTGTGTGTGGAAGAGTTGTAGGATGTTGTGTGTGTCAGTGGACGATTTGCTCCGCATCTGTTTGCCTGATAAACACAGCATCAGTTCGCATGTACACATTTTCTGATGCTGGGTGTGTGTGTGTGTGGATGTGGTTGTACATGTGTGTGTGTGTGTGTTTGCTCCGCATGTGTGGTGTTTCACACAGGCATGTTCAGTGTGCAATTGTTCTTTCTTGTGTGTGTAAGTGGGTATGGTGTTTAGTTGTGTGTTTTTCCCCAGTAGATGTTGCAGTGTGTTTAAACGGATGTCTGAGATAGAGTGACAAAACTTGTAACACTATCCTTTGGTTCAGTGAAGTTGGCTGGAATTTTATTGATTGCTCCAAATCACAGTTTCCATGATCCACGCAATACAGTCATTTAAGGCAGTTACACCATTTCTATCCTGTAGTTTGTCGTACTTCCGTTATACAGCTGGTGCTAGTTACATTGAACTCCACATCTGGCCTATCAAAAACGCAGTGTTCATGTTAGCATGACAGCACATTGCTGTCGTTATGCTGGATTAGTGCGTGTGAGCTGCTCACAAGTTTTCCCCCCAATGCTTGCAGTTCACGACACCACTTTTCATGAAAAGACAAGAGCTGACTACCTAAACACTATCCTTGCATGAGTTATGCTGGAATTTGTTGCAAGTGTGAGGCTGTCCACAGTCCACTATCTCAACCCCCCAGTAGCATTTACAAAGTACAACACCATCATACACAAAAGACGTCCCCTGACCCAAACTAACAACCTACACCCTCAAAACCTAAGAACAATCCTAAAACTGTTCCATGATCTCAGCAACAGTGCAATCAGCTGTTCATTCATCCCACTTTCAACTACTCTGCTGCTTATCACATCCAAATCACACATCCCGCTGTTAGTATCCAAAACATACCACAGCTTATTGTCATAAATCTAATTACATACCTGCTGTGACTATTTGGGATTGCCTGAGCGCAACAAGCATGTCCTACCCCCCTAAAACACATACTCTGCATTAATACCTAGAGACATGACTCTGTTACAACTAACAGGGACATCTCAGAGTGATTGCAATGTGAATGTGTTGATCAGATCACTCCACAGGTCGCTGTGTCTTTGGTGTCGCAAAACTGTAGACAAACACACATCTACTTATACTGTCCATAAGAACGTTGACTGATGTTTAGTCTAACAGCATCTCGCTGTTCATATCCTAACAATCTCTGTTTTGATAATCCTCACAGGCTCGCGTCATATCCTCCTTCTGCGTTAAAATCGTATAAGAACATACTCCACTGTTCACAAATCTAAACAATTGAATGAGCTATTGGCGAAGATTGGTTGTATAATCAAATCAACTGTTTGGTTGTAAATGGGTTGTTGCCCCAGGGAGAGCATGTCACACAATCACTCTCCCATAATCGCAATTTACTATAAACTGAGCTGTGGAATCTGTATGCTAAAGATTTGCCATTAAATCCTTTTTCGCGAATTTTCGTAGATACCCAGGCCATGTCTTGGGAACAATGACAGAAGTACAAAAACATACCATTGGACTGTTCACGTAACGAAAAAGTGATAAGTAGTTATTAACATTGCGCTCGTAAATGATAACTGGGTTTTGAATTCACTGTTCAATGGGGGATAATTTCCCCTGGAGTTAACATCGTGCACCTCTACTCCCGCCTGACCTCGGGCACCTGTTCAGAAGGATAACCTCTGGAGCTACACATTCAATCCGTTCGCTTTCGAATGCCATTGTCTCCCTAACAGAAAGCATTCAATGAGACGCATAAATCAGGGACTCCGTGTGCAAATGCTCGCAAAACTTATTCATTTGCGACATGTTAAAATCTTGTTGCACACTTTTATGACAAAGTAGGCCATATGGAGGATAACCTGGGGAAGGGATTGGCAAAATTTGCTCAAACACTGTATTCAATCCGAGGAGGATTAAAAAAGCAACATGAGTGCTATTCCATATCCTTGAAATAAAGATAATAATATAAATAAAGTCACCTTGTGTCTGCTCGTCAGACATCGTCTGCCCGCACATGACGGATCAACGCTGGCGTGTGAGCGCTGTCGTTGAGGGAGGTCAATCCTCAGTTCAATGGCCACCGTCTTCACAGCACGACTGTGAGGAGCACAAGCCACCCATGTAAACAGACATGTACAGTCAGTATCTTGATGAGGAGCCTAAAGCACTGGTAAAACACTGTCAGCGACGTCTGATGGGGCCACAGCACCTGGTAAACAGACCATGTACGCAGATCTTGATGAGGAGCACAGCCCACCCCTGGTAACAGGACATGTTCAGCAGCACCTTGATGAGGAGCCACAGCCACCCCTGGTAAACAGACATGTACAGCAGACTCTTGATGAGGAGCCACAGCCACCCCTGGTAAACAGACATGTTCAGCAGACTCTTGATGAGGAGCCACAGCCACCCCTGGTAAACAGACATGTTCAGCAGACTCTTGATGAGGAGCCACAGCCACCCCTGGTAAACAGACATGTACAGCAGACTCTTGATGAGGAGCCACAGCCACCCCTGGTAAACAGACATGTACAGCAGACTCTTGATGAGGAGCCACAGCCACCCCTGGTAAACAGACATGTACAGCAGACTCTTGATGAGGAGCCACAGCCACCCCTGGTAAACAGACATGTACAGCAGACTCTTGATGAGGAGCCACAGCCACCCTGGTAAACAGACATGTACAGCAGACTCTTGATGAGGAGCCACAGCCACCCCTGGTAAACAGACATGTACAGCAGACTCTTGATGAGGAGCCACAGCCACCCCTGGTAAACAGACATGTTCAGCAGACTCTTGATGAGGAGCCACAGACACCCCTGGTAAACAGACATGTACAGCAGACTCTTGATGAGGAGCCACAGCCACCCCTGGTAAACAGACATGTTCAGCAGACTCTTGATGAGTGTGAACAATTTTATAAATTTATTCACTTAAACAAATATGAATAAAAAAAGCGTCTCACATAAATAAACTGTTTGTCTTTCTGACTCTTTCACAGCGAGTGTAAACTATATCTACTTGAAAAAAGCGAAAACTACAGCAGCATCACAATTTGCAGCTACACTACACACAGCAAACTGGAAAGAAAAAGAACAAAAAGATAAAGATACCCCAAAAAATCTTTGAAAAAAAAAATTCAGAAGCCCCTCTCACAGCTGTCAGTTTCCCCCACTTTCAGCTACTCTCAGCTGCTATTCATCCATTCCATCCCATCCCATCCGGTGCTAATTACAGCAGGAACTGACCACACTTGGACTTGGTAAAAGGAAAAGGTGCACTAAATTTAGCACTCTTGACTGAGTGATGATGGATTTGCGCACTGTGTGCTCCAAAGAAAATCTTATCAACACCAACACTACACACATGAGACTATAAACCGAGGCTCCGTGCACGAACGCATGCAAAACATCTTGCGCACATGTTAAATCCTGTTCCGCTTTTCAAAAGAGTAGGCCACTGTGTGCCGGTGGGAACAGATGACAAAATTTACAAAATCGCAAACACACGGGGACTGGATGTAAAAAAGCACATGAGTGCTTATTCCATTATCCTCGATATAAAAGAACAAATAAATAAACAGACAAAACTGAGGTGACTGACGACCACAATTTACAAAACCACATACACACGGGGACTGGATGTAAAAAAGCACATGAGTGCTTATTCCATTATCCTCGATATAAAAGAATAAATAAATAAACAGACAAAACTGAGGTGACCGACGACAAAATTGACAAAACCGCAAACACACGGGGACTGGATGTAAAAAAGCACACGAGTGCTTATTCCATTATCCTCGATATAAAAGAATAAATAAATAAATAAATAAATAAACAGACAAAACTGAGGTGACCGACGACAAAATTGACAAAATCGCAAACACACGGGGACTGGATGTAAAAAAGCACATGAGTGCTTATTCCATTATCCTCGATATAAAAGAAAAAATAAATAAACAGACAAAACTGAGGTGACCGACGACAAAATTTACAAAACCGCAAACACATGGGGACTGGATGTAAAAAAAGCACATGAGTGCTTATTCCATTATCCTCGATATAAAAGAATAAATAAATAAACAGACAAAACTGAGGTGACCGACGACAAAATTTACAAAACTGCAAACAACACGGGGACTGGATGTAAAAAAAGCACATGAGCGCTTATTCCATTATCCTCGATATAAAAGAATAAATAAACAGACAAAACTGAGGTGACCGACGACAAAATTTACAAAACCGCAAACACACAGGGACTGGATGTAAAAAAAGCACATGAGTGCTTATTCCATTATCCTCAATATAAAAGAATAAATAAATAAACAGACAAAACTGAGGTGACCGACAACAAAATCGCGAACACATGGGGACTGGATGTAAAAAAGCACATGAGTGCTTATTCCATTATCATCGATATAAAAGAATAAATAAATAAACAAGACAAAACTGAGGTGACCGACGACAAAATTTACAAAATCGCAAACACACGGGGACTGGATGTAAAAAAAGCACATGAGTGCTTATTCCATTATCCTTGATATAAAAGAATAAATAAATAAACAAGACAAAACTGAGGTGACAGACGACAAAATTGACAAAACCACAAACACACGGGGACTGGATGTAAAAAAAGCACATGAGTGCTTATTCCATTATCCTTGATATAAAAGATTAAATAAATAAATAAACAGACAAAACTGAGTGACCGACGACAAAATATACAAAACCGCAAACACACGGGGAGTGGATGTAAAAAAGCACATGAGTGCTTATTCCATTATCCTCGATATAAAAGAATAAATAAATAAATAAACAGGCAAAACTGAGGTGACCGACGACAAAATTGACAAAATCGCAAACACACGGGGACTGAATGTAAAAAAGCACATGAGTGCTTATTCCATTATCCTCGATATAAAAGAACAAATAAATAAATAAATAAACAGACAAAACTGAGGTGACCGACGACAAAATTTACAAAAACCGCAAACACACAGGGACTGGATGTAAAAAAAGCACATGAGTGTTTATTCCACTATAAAAACTGAGGTGACCGACGACAAAATTTACAAAAATCGCAAACACATGGGGACTGGATGTAAAAAAGCACATGAGTGCTTATTCCATTATCCTCAATATAAAAGAATAAATAAATAAACAGACAAAACAGAGGTGACTGACGACAGAATTTACAAAAACCGCAAACACACGGGGACTGGATGTAAAAAAGCACATGAGTGCTTATTCCATTATCCTTGATATAAAAGAATAAATCAATAAATAAATAAACAGACAAAACTGAGGTGACCGACGACAAAATTTACAAAACCGCAAACACACGGGGACGGGATGTAAAAAAGCACATGAGTGCTTATTCCATTATCCTCGATATAAAAGAATAAATCAATAAATAAAAACAGACAAAACTGAGGTGTGACCGACGACAAAATTTACAAAACCGCAAACACACGGGGACTGGATGTAAAAAAAAGCACATGAGTGCTTATTCCATTATCATCGATATAAAAGAATAAATAAATAAACAGACAAAACTGAGGTGACCGACGACAAAATTTACAAAACCGCAAACACACGGGGACTGGATGTAAAAAAAGCACATGAGTGCTTATTCCATTATCCTCGATATAAAAGAATAAATAAATAAACAGACAAAACTGAGGTGACCGACGACAAAATTACAAAACCGCAAACACACGGGGACTGATGTAAAAAAAGCACATGAGTGCTTATTTTCCCTTATCCTCGATATAAAAGAATAAATAAATAAACAGACAAAACTGAGGTGACCGACGACAAAATTTACAAAAACCGCAAACACACGGGGACTGGATGTAAAAAAAAGCACATGAGTGCTTATTCCACTATCCTCGATATAAAAGAATAAATAAATAAACAGACAAAACTGAGGTGACCAACGACAAAATTTACAAAAACCGCAAACACACGGGGACTGGATGTAAAAAAAGCACATGAGTGCTTATTCCACTATCCTCGATATAAAAGAATAAATAAATAAACAGACAAAACTGAGGTGACCAACAACAAAATTTACAAAAATCGCAAACACACGGGGACTGGATGTAAAAAAGCACATGAGTGCTTATTCCATTATCCTCAATATAAAAGAATAAATAAATAAACAGACAAAACAGAGGTGAGTACGACAATTTACAAAAACGCAAACACACGGGGACTGATGTAAAAAAGCACATGAGTGCTTATTCCATTATCCTCGACATAAAAGAATAAATAAATACAAAACAGAACGGACAAAACTGGGGTGGACACGTGACAACCGCAAACACACAGGAGTGTGATGTAAAAAGAAGTCTACGGTGGTGCTTATTCCATGTATCCTCGAATGAGAATAAGTACACTGAAGGCAACTGAGGTGACCGATGACAACATCGCAACACACGGTTGACTGGATGTAATAAGCGCAGACATCGAGGCTTATTCCATTAACCCGCATACAAGAATAAATAAACAACAGACGGACAAAACTGCGGTATGAGCGGCTCATGAGTCTGTTGTTCTTCAGCCAGAAGTGTCCGAAGCCGGAGCTTATGCACGGTTGCTGTAGCGTTAGCGGAATGGTGGGTTCACCGGCTGGTGCAGGCGCGGATGGCGCAGAGCTGGTGCACCAGCTGATAGGTCCAGCTCCGCAGGCGCGGCGTGTAGTGCAGGCACAGGTGGGCCCGGGCCCGGTCCACGCCTTGGCTGCAGCATGCTCAGCGCGCGTGCGACAGGTCGAGGCTGTCCCATCACCCTGTTCCACATCGCAGGCCATCACAGTTTAAATACCTCGCCCAGCAACAAGCTGTTCAGTTAAATGCGTCTCTTTGCAAAGGAATTTAAGTATGTATCTGTTGGAGACTTGAAGGCCCATAGAGCGCGAGCTTATCCGGTTTCTGTACGTAAGCGAATGATGTTTTCCCACCTGTGGACAGGACGCTAGTTGTCGCAGATACTTCCCAGTAAAGCAGTACGCCCACTTGTTACACCTGGTGAGGAAAATATGGAGTGAAGTGTCTTGTCCAGGACACAACAGTGAGCCGAGTGGGATCGACCCGGCGAAAAACTGGAACGAGTTACGTGCCTAAACCAGGTCGACCACGGTGCTCCTTTCATTCAAGCCTCTACTCAATGTTGTTATCGTTGGATTTACCTTCAGCCTGACAAGCTTACTTCCCATAACAACCGGCAGTTCTCCTTTGTGAAAGGACTGAGAAAAAATCCTCTGAAGTGAGTTATCGTATCCTATAAGAGAGGTATTGAAAAAGAGTCATAACACGAAAATTCTATACGTGTGACATTTCCTATTATACAGTGTCCCAGGTGGGATGAGAGAGTCAGAGTGATGATCTGGTGACCACCAGGGTGTACAGTCTGGAGAACGACACAACAACATATGTTAAACTGTCCCGTTTTTGGAAGGAGTAGGCCTTCGTGTGCTTTGCATAGCAACAGCATGACAATGCAATACACAGGGATAAAAAAACAAAAAGGAAAGGTAAAGGTCCATACCTATGTGGTTGTAGGGAACGAGGGTCAGAGACCTCAGCTTCTCAAGGGCAGCATATTGAGGGCGGCGCCATTTCCTCTCCCTCGCTGCTTTACCTTCTCCTGACCGAAGAGGGCAGTACCCATTTTACCACGGGGACTGAATGTGAAAAAGTGGACAGTGGTTTGTCCTTTATCCGTTGAAAATAAAGAATAAAATAAGATAAGAATAAAATACATAATTAAATGTCATGGAAACAATGAGTTCCTCCCCTTTGTCATGCACAGGTTTGAAAAAAAAAGGTACCTCGTCCACTGATTTGATAAAGGCCAATGTACAGGAATTTCAAAGCACGAAACCATACAGGACAGCATCATCAGATTACGTGCATCTGCCATGCAAGTGGGTGACTTTCCAAGCTCTTCTTACTTTGTATACACATGCATGTTACTGCAATAGGCAAAGAATCAATAGTATGAGAATCTTTACAGCCTCTCAGTTAAAAGTAAAGTCAAAGGTCTCCTACTGTGGAATGTAGGGAAACGATGGTTTCAAGAGACCTCTAGCTCTCAAGATATCAGACTAATTAGGGCGGCGATCTGAACAACAATCTCATCTCTCACTGATATTAACCGTCATTTACAAGCAATAAATAACTGTCTTATGCAGAGGCGCGCGTCAAACACATCTTGTATCCCACTAAATGCTGCTTAACCTTCGCTTGGGAACAGTAGTGTGCTCTGAATGTCTGATGCTGTTCCCGTACCCTCAGGAATGAGATTGACAAGTTATTTGCAACAAGGCTGACGGTATGTTACTAGCAAAAAGATGTCCACCACTTCTCACTAGTTACAACTCTACCATTAACAGTAGCAACCTGATGGTGATCCCTCCCCCCCTACTGGCTTTACCTGGGTCCTGTAAGACTGGATCTTGGGATGGCCTTCTGATGTAAAGCCCAGACAGGAGCCAGTTTGGCCGGAGGCCTGCATACACGCAACATCACTAACAAAATGTGCTGCCCAAGCTGGCGTTCGCACCTTAGCCACACGGGTCTCCAGTGTTGGTTTCACAGGCAGGGCACTTTGTCAAACAACTATAATTATAATAAATATGGAATTTATACAGGCTGAATCTTGTAAAGCACAAATCAAAGCGCGCTATACCACCACATTGTAGATGAAGTAGCTGGAATGAGATACACTGTTTTTAGCATTGTCAACAGATAAAATCAAAAGGGTATAGGAATTTATTAGCGCTGAATCTTGCTAAAGTCACATTCAAAGCGCTCAAAACATGAAATATCTGTATGTTTATTTAAAAAAATAAATAAAATTTTATTTAATACTATTTTTGCGTTGCATGCGTTTAAAAAAACCTTTGTCATCTGTCCCCATGGCACACAATGCCTATCTGGTTCGAACATGCGGAACAGGGTTTAATCGTGTGCGCAAGATGTTCTGCATGCGTTAACATCACGGCCCTCCAGTCTTTCAGTCTCATAACCGAGGGACTTTGACATTCAGTCGATTTCCATGTTCAAAACTGGGAGAAAGGGCGAGGCTGGGAGTGAACACAGAACTCATGGTTTACATGTTGGCAGGCAACTGTGTTAACACCTGCCACTTCCTTCAATACTGTGACATGACACCGCTAACATTAAATAACATACAACTTCATATCCAATTTTGTTGTTTCAAGCACTGACCAAGAGGTAAATAATGGGCGTGCAATCAATGTAAAAAACAAATAAATGGAATTTTTATGGCGACAATTGATCTTGTAAAGACTAATATCAAAGCGCTTGACTCAACCCATTCTACACGTCATGCAACCAGTGAACATTTAATATCCCTACAATCTAATGTGCACTCGTCACTATTACACACAACATGAGGTTATGAAACTTAATTAGGTATGGGATTTTTGGCTTTGAAGCAGAACTTATTTCATAATGAGGCAGGAGAGGAAAAATGTTAGGTTTGAAATAAATATGTCTTGAGGCTGTTTAAAGTGTCATAAGAACACTTAGAGAACGAAAGAGAGAGGTTATTCAGATGATATGTACATATGTTCAAAGTAACATACAAACAGTACCTTCAGGGGAATGCTGTTTACTGGCGTGATTCCTCTGCTTAAGAACAGTCACACTCCAAGCACTCCACAAAAAACCATGAAGAAAGAATCCTGGCTGGTTTCTGTGTTAAAAAGAAAAAAAAAATGTACATTACGTTCGTTGTTCGTGGTCAGGCTGTCTATGCAGTTCAGACTTTCCTCTTCATCCCTGGGGGGTGCAAAAGCCTGGTTGGTTAGAAAACACTGTGCTCGATCTGCTACTCGGGTTTGATCCAGTTCTAAATATTTTTCCCCCCATGAGTTAACATCTTGCCCGACTCCATCCCCAAAAAGTCCTTTGGACGAGACATAAACTGATCCTGTGGTGACACGCATGCACGAACATCTTGCCACCATGTTAAAACCTCTCGCTACTCCGGAACATAGGCCCACTCGCAGTGCCGGTGGACGTGAATGACAAACATTGACAAACACTGCATACAAATGGGACTGACTCAAACTCCACATTATCCCCCAAAATCAACATAAATCAAATAAAACTGATCAACCTGTTACATATCTGGCTATCTTCTGTTGTTCAAACCAGAAACAGACAATACATACTCACCCAAAAAAAAAAAACAACACAACTCACGCTTTCCATTCATGCGACAACCTGTTGATATGGAAACTCCTAAAACCTTCCTTAATTATAGAGTGATCACTTGCATCTACAGGCACCACATCCTGACGTACCTGATTAATCAAAAGTGGCTATTCCTCATGATCTGCTCTATCATACCCGTTATGAGCACTCTCCATAGTTACCCACAGACATGTGTACTCAAAAGAATGTTAATTCAGAGCCAATCAATTTTTTTTCTAACCACCCTATTCAATCACACACCAACAAAATAACCCAGTATGCATCCTAGGTTACACCACACAGAATGAGTTAAGCAGTTGCTCACACCATCAGTACACTGGAATTTCTGAAATGCACAGTGTGACATGTATTCAATGTTTCCACCTACCATTAGCACTCTCCTTGACAAAACTCACCTGATACAAACTTACGTACCACCTATTAAAAAAAGCCCACAAAAAAGAGAAAACTCACCTGATTAAAAAAGAAGTCTCGTTGTTTTGAAAGACTGTCACAAACTAACAGTGCAACAATCTACTCCACACAGTCTGCAGCGAGAGGTTAGAGTCGGTACCTGTATGAAGCCACTGACAGCAATATACAAATCTTCACTGCCCCCAGGCCCTAGTGCACAGGACTGTGAAGATCACTAAACCTATACACACACAGCTCCGGGTTATCCTATTAATCACATCCACCTCTCTACCTACCACCCCACCTTACTTACACTCCACCCATCCATCCACTCACCCTACCCTGTACACTCCACTCCATCCCCTTACTACTCCACTCATATCCACCTTACTACCCTCCACGTCCCTCACTTAAACAACAGTCCTCCATTCGCACTTACTACACTCCTCCAACCCTCCCCCATACTACCCTCCACCGTAACACTCACCCTACTCCCTCCTACACATTTCACCCTAAAGTCACACCACGCACCCTATTCACTCCACTCCACCGCTAGATACAACTCACAACCACTCACCCTGTGCACCGTCCACACCACATCCACCCAATTACACTCCAAGCATCCCTGTTACATGATCAACACAATCACACTTTACACTCCACACCACTCCACCCTGTTACACTCCACACCCTATTACACTCCATCACACCACTCCACCCTGTATACACTCCACCCTATTACACTCCACTCTATTACACTCCTCCACCCTATTACCACTCCACCCTGTTACACTCCACCTATTACACTCCACCCTATCACACTTGTTACACTCCACACCATCCACCCTGTTACACTCCACACACTCCACCCTTTACACTCCACTCCACCCTATTACACTCCACACCACTCACCTCTTTACACTCCACGCATCACTCTCCCTGTTACACTCCACTACACTCCACCTATTACACTCCACTACCACTCACTCTACCTATTACACTCCACACTCATATTACACTCCACACCACTCCACCCTATCACACTCACTCTACCCTTTACACACTCCACCCTATTACACTCCACCCACTCCACCCTATTACACTCTGCCCTACTCCACTCCACCCTATTCACTCCACTGATTACCACTCCACTCCACCCTATTACACCCACACACTCCACCCTATCACACTTCACTCTACCCTGTACTCCACTCCACCCTATACACTCTGCCCTACTCCACTCCACCCCCTCTTACACTCCACTGATTCACCACCCACTCCACCCTATCACACTTCACTCTACCCGTTACACTCCACCCACCCTATACACTCTCCGCCACACTCCACTCCACCCTATTACACTCACCGTATCACACTTCTTTACCTATTCACACTCACTCCACCTAGTACATCAACTGAGTTACACTCCACTCCCCTATTACACTCCACCCCATCACACTCACACCTACCTGTTACACTCCACTCCACCGCTTAATTATATCAGAATGGTGGTCCTAGTGTACGCGCCTGTCTAGGAAGCGAAAACTCACGGGTCGGAAAGTGTGGCGGTGTTTCCGTACCCGTTGGCCCGAAATTTTCCCCACATACATTGACCATGAGTGTGTCTGTTGCACTAGTCTTTCGTGAGACATATACAGAGGTCCCTTTGTTACAGAAATAAGCAGCGCACGTAAAAGAATCCCACGGCACAAGAAGTTGTCCCTGGCAAAAAATCATTAGAAAAAAGAAGCCACTCTGGATAGGGATCACAACATACAGTGCAGACCAAAGCAACAAAAAAAAGGAAGGGGCAGCTCTTGTGCGACGCGCTTTCTCCGGGGAGACAGCCATTTCACGCAGAGAAATCGTGATAAAGTGGTAATAAATAAAATTTACACTCTGCCCTAGTCCACTCCAAGCTATTACACTCCACTTCATACTATATACACTCCACACACGCCACCTATTCAATTCACTCTACCTGTTAACATCTTGCACACTTTACACTCTGCCCTACTCACTCACCCATTACACTTCGCTGAGTACACTCATTCCTATCAAGCTTCCTGACCTGTTACAGTCCAACCATAATACACAAACACTCACCCTAAAATACACATCACCAACCAATTACACTACCACTATCACACTTCACTCTATCCTGTACACTGGGCACTCTATTAACTATGCCCTACTCCACCCGCCAATTACACTCCACTCACCCTATTAAAACTCCAATCCCCTATCACACTTCACTCTACCCTGTTACACTCCATCTATTACACTCGCCACTCACCCACTCCACCTATTACACTCCACTCCACCTATTACACTCCACCCTATTACACTGCCCTACTCCACTCCACTTTACCACATTCCACCCCCTCCTACCACAGTCCACCCACCCTACTCCACTCACCCTACTCCACTCCACAACCACCACCCTACACCACTCCACTCACCCCCCTCCTACCACACTCCACTCCACACCCACCACCCTACACCACTCCACTCCACCCACCCCCCTCCTACCACACTCCACTCCACACCCACCACCCCACAGCACTCACTTGGACACGGTCACCAGGTAATCGGGGCGCCGGGTCTTGGGGTTGATGCTGAGCAGCAGCCTCTCCATGGAGGTGATCATCAGGGACGAGGAGGTCTGGCGGACGAGGTGCTCCACCTCCTCCTGCTTCTCCGCGGCCGTCATCAGCATCTGCAGGCACAGCAGCGTGGCCTGCTCCAGCCCCGCCTGACCCCCGGCGCTGCTGTAGGCCTCAAACTGGGCCATGCCCTCCTCCAGGATCTGCATCACCTGCACCGTCAGTTGACATCGTGTAGGCATGTTTCAAGTTAACATCACACACTACACACGTTCCTTTATATATATGTATTCACCTGCACAGTCAGTTGACATATATGTCAGTTAAAATTTCGCAAACTCCTTGGTATCTCATACAGAGGTCACATCACTATTGAGGAAGTGAAAACCAGAATTGAAATTTGCCAAAGGGCCATATGAAGAGCTCCTGACTTCAGTGAAAAAACACAAATTAGAGTGGTACAGACAAGTCACACGAACATCTGGACTGGCCAAGACTGTCCTACAGGGAACAGTACAAGGAGGGAGACGAAGAGGCAGACAGAGAAAATGAAGGAAAGACAACATCAGAGAATGGACTTGTTTTGAGTGGAACAATTTGCTACAGAAAGCAGAAGACAGTAGGAAGTTGAGGAAGCTGGTAGCAAAATCTTCATTGGTGCCCTCAGGGTCCACAGGACTACGGGATAGGTGAAGGTGTGAAGTTAAAATTATGCACACATGTTCATATATATATATACTCAGACAGCAACTATTGTGTTATATGAGCGAAAATGCGTTGCACAGCTGTTAAGTGCCTGACATCAGGACTAACACATCTGACTTTGGCGTGGGAGAGAATTATTTTCTTTCAAGTGTTTCTGGAAAAAAAGGCAGAAGAAAGGACCAAGAAGGCAGAAAATAGACAAGGACAGGTGACAGGTAGAAAAGGAACAGGGCAGAAACAAAGAGAGGGATAGAAATGAAGCAATTCCTAGCACAGAATTTCCAGAAGGTGGGGACGCTAGTTGTAATAATAGGCCCCCATCCCAGCACCCGCACAGGAGAATATATATATATTATATGAGAGAGAAAGAGAGAGGGGGAGGGAGGGTGGCAGAGAGAGGTAAGAGGGGGAGAGAGAGAGAGTGCAAGGCTACACGAACAAGCCCCCAAAGCAGAGATTTACAAAACAGCGTGATCAGTTTAAATATTGGATATAACTTCACATGCTCTGTGTGTGTGTGCGTGCGTGTGTGTGTATGTACATGAGTGAGTGCATGTGCGCGCATATACAGAAAATAAAGCTTATTTTCTGACATAGAACAGATGACAATACTATATGTCTTTCAGAAGCAAAATATTAGTTAGACATACACATTTATCACCATGATGATAATAATGATAATCATAATGATGATAATCATATTACAAAAAAATAATATTGATAATAATATATAAAAAATCACAATAACAATATTAATAAAATAATAATAATATAACAATGACAACAACAAACAAGCTATACACCACCACTACAGCCACCCAGACGACTGACCATCTTGAACAAGGGGGAGTCGTTCAGCATGTGGATGAGGAGGCTGAAGCCTGGAGGTTTGCTGGCGGACACAGTGGTGCCGTTGGGCAGCTCCAGAACCTCCTCCCTGAAGTCCTCCTCCCTCACCTCGTGCTCCCTCAGCAGCTTGTGCAGGATCATCAGCACCCCACTCACCAGCTCCCACTGTGACGCAACAGCAACAACAACAATCCTCCACTCAACGTCTCACGGAACAGCACCAAAGAAAATTATTGAAAATTTCGATATCAACCAAAAAGAGACATAGACACAAGCTCTCTTCTCCAAACACCTCGTACTAATCTATTGAAGACCAGTTTAACATATTCTGGGGGAACAATATGGAACAGTTTACTAAAGTCAGCACGATCAAAACAAAGCTTCAAGAAAGCTCTGAAAAGAAAACATTTGATGGAATCACTGTAAACTGCGCTTTGATTTGTTGCTTTACAAGATTCAGCGCTATATAAATTCCATACATTATTATTAAACTGTTTTGTTGTTCAGAACCGAGTCTGCATGATGTGCCAAATAATGCTATGAACCATTTTTGTGTCTGCCATTTTGTTGTCTAATTTTGCTTTTGGTTTGTTTGGTTTTTTTTTTTGGGTGTGTGTGTGTGGGGGTTGTGATACCTGTGACTTTTGCATTGATGGTCTCTTTGTTGATGTATACTTCATTTTAGGTCTTGTTATCACGTTTCAAGCGGAATTTTCTGGATGTGTATATATGCTGACAGTTGTGTTGCTTTGTTCTTATGCTTCCATGTGATTTGGTAAAGTTGGTTGCATGCTTTATGAGGCTTCATTTGTGTCTGAGAGTTTATGTGTGTGTGTGTCTATGTGTGTGTGAGGGCAGGATGAAAAAATACTTGTAAGCTTACTTTTTTATCTTCAATTAAGATCACTTTGACTTGACATACATTTTTTTGGTTGTTTCTCGGCTACAGCTATGAGGTTCACCTATGGTGAGATTTTTGTGTATGTGACCCCCTCAAAAAAAAAATGTTTAGGTAACAGCATGCAAATCCAACATTGTCAAGAGTGCTAAATTTAGCATGCCCCTTCGATTGACCTAGTCCAAGTGTGGTCAGTTCCTGTTATGATTAGCACCAGTTGGACTGAGATGGGACTGAATGGATGAATAGCAGCTGAGAGTAGCTGAAAGGGGGGAAACTGACAGCTGTGAGCCGAATTCTGACTTTGGGGATGGTGTCTAAACAAACACTTGTGTGCATGGAGTTTTTATTTCTTAATTCTGTCATCTGTCTCATACCGGCACACAATGGCCTACTCTTCTGAAAGGCGAAACAGGTTTTAAACGTGTGCGCAAGATGTTTTGTCATGCATTCGCACAGAGGGCCTCGGTTTATAGTCATATCTGAAAGACTGATATTCAGTTCAATATTTTTGTCAAGGGTGGGCATTGAACATTTTAACTGTCATTAATGTGGTTGTCCCACATCGCAGATTTGGGGGAAAGGATTGAAATTTCGGAAACCGAAAATTTTTCTTAGAAACCAGAAAAGTTTTGGGAAAAAAGGAATGATTGGCAATTATGAATATATTTAGTAATAAACCCATGCATCAGTTACACACACACTCACTATACACACACACAAAGCCTGCCAGCCAGGCAGACAGACGGGGTAACACACATCCACAGACATACACACCAGCAGCCAGCCACGTGGACTACTTTACCCATACACACGAGACTTTACAAGCACTCCTTATATCTTCCTCGAATGAACTAATAAAGCAAGACGCCACTAACTCAAACTCACTGTACTCACACAAACCACCACACTCCTCAGCACACCCCACCCCACCCACTAGGGGAACGGGACAATTTCCTATTCCCGGGTGGTGTAAGCACGGTGCATCATTATCCCGTAACAGGATACTCCATTCCGCCCCCGCGCAGCCCCCGCGATCCCTACTTCCCAGCCCCACCCTGTGTTGTATAGACAGAGACAACCAGGTCTCCAGTTCCTTTTCTTATTTAAATTTATTTTTATTCTGTCTTTACTCCAAGGATAATGAATAAGCAAAACTCATGTGGTGGTTTGTTTTTTTCTACATCAAGTCCCAGTGTGTATGCAGTTTTGTCAATTTCATCATCCGTTCCAACCCGTCACACAATGGCCTGCTCTTCTGAAAAAGCGGAACAGGTTTTAACGTGTGCGCAAGATGTTATACGTACGTTCGCACACAGGACCTTGGTTTATAGTCTCATCCGAAGGACTTTTGGGGCAGGGAGTCATAGTGCTTACACTGTAGACTCCATGACTTCAAAGGTCATTTCAGGACAGTCAACCAGCCAGTGTCATTACACACAGACTTGAGTCATCATCCCCTTCAGGTTAACAAATACCACTCTGCTCAAATATCAATGGCTTGTGAACTTGCAAAAGACACACTTACTAGAATATTATCATAAATACATTTTCTCCCTGAAGGAAAATAAAACCAGCAGAGTTAAGGACCTCAATCCCTTCATTTGTCACCCCCTCCCAAATTATAAATGTTAAAAAAGAAAGATCTCAATAAAATATCGTAGGGGCAGGCGTTAAGACCTCAACTTCTCTAGGGCCAGCATATTGAGGGCGGCGCCCATCTCCTCTCCCTCGCTGCTTTACCTTCCCTGACCCTAAAGAGGGCAGGTACCCATTTACAGCTGGGTGAACTGGGGGAACTGTACTGAAGCCAAGGCGCGCAAACGGTCACCCATCCAACTGGTAACCACGCTCGACGCTGCTTAACTTGGCTGGGGGAAAGCTAGTGCTCCGACCACTGAGCTATCCCGTCCCAAATTATAAATGTTAAAAAAAAGAAGATACATTTCAAAGTAAAATCAAATAGACATGACATGCCATATAGATACATAACACTACAGAATAGATATCCTGTGTCTATCCCAGTGCTTACACAATCTCACACTCAACTGGTCACTAGAACAAAATGGTACAGGAAAAATGCCATAAGAGTCTGTTAACAGAAAATATATATGTCAAATTTGCTTAGAAGAAGATAGGAAAATGGACTGTGAGATGACAGAAAGGTAAGAAAAATGACAGAAACAAGAGAGAGAGAGAGAGAGAGAGAGAGAGAGAGAGAGAGAGAGAGAGAGAGAGAGAGAGAGAAGAGAGAGAGACAGACAGACCTCAAATCAATCAGAGTAGCACCCAAAATAGAAAAAACTTGTTTTTCCTTTTTCTTTAAAAATCAGACGAAAACTGCAGTCTGATCTCCAGACTGTATTTTATCTATACTATTTTCAGTGTGAACAACATGAGAAGTGTTGTCAAGGGCAGATTTTGTTCGATGCAATGAGTCATTTCATTGCAGATCACTTAACCTTTGGCCTGCCAAGGATTTTGGCTAATAGGAAAACCCCATTAGCCAGAGAATTTCTCTCCAAAATGGGTGACCGCTGACAAAAAAAATCTTGCGATGTAAATTCTGAAAAAAATGTAGGTAAACGTATATATTTTCTTAAAGGAAAATGAATGAACAACGTAGATAAAAATATCTTATTATGATTTAAGAAACTTATGACCAATACAAAGAAGTACTTTTGCAAAATCGTGACATGTGACCGACATTCAGGAACAGTGCTTGTGGTGTGGTTTATCTGCCGTTCTGGAACGGCAAACATGGCAGGCTAAAGGTTTAAGATGACTTGACTTGTAAAGTCACTCACCTGAATTCCACCTTTTTGCTTTGGGCCCAGCATGGGAACAGTTGGAAGAATCTGGAAAACAACAAACAACACAACTAAGGACAGTGGAATAGTGACAGTGAAGGAAGGTGGCAGGAGGGTTAAGACGTTTGCCTGCCAACAAGTCAACCGTGAGGTTCTGGGTTCGATTCCCAGCCTTGCCCTTTCTTCCCAGTTTGACAAAAAAATCAAAGTGAATGTCAAAGTCCTTCGGATGAGGCTATAAACCAAGGCCCCGTGTGCGAACGCATGCAGAACATCTTGCGCACATGTTAAATCCTGTTCCGCTTTTCGAAAGAGTAGGCCATTGTGTGCCGGTGGGAACAGATGACAAAATTTACAAAACCGCATTATCCTCGATATTAAAAAAAAAAAAAAAAAAAAAAAAGGTCACCGGAGCGCTTTGATTTGTTGCTTTACAAGATTCAGTGCTATATAAATTCCATACATTATTATTACATTATTGATAGCAACAAATATCAAAGAACATCCCCCCGCCTCCCCTCCATTGCATATTTACATTTTCAACTACACTTTTCTGTTTAAACTGATAATCATGAGAAACACACAGAAAAAACTGCTTTGGAAAAAAAATCTACATTGACAGCTGTCTTTCCCCCACTTTCAGCTGCTATCAATTCCATTGCAGCCCAGCTGGGGCCAGGATCGGTGGTCTAGAGGTAACACGCCTGTCTAGAAAGCGAAAAAGTCTATGTCAGAAGTGTGTGGTGGTTTGAATCCCGTTTGGGCCCGAAACTTTTCCCCCCATCCATTAGACCATGAGTGGTGGTCTGGGCGCTTAGTCTTTCAGATGAGACAATAAACCTAGGTTACACAAAATTATCCAGCGCATGTTTAAAGAACCCACAGCAACAAGAGAGTTGTCTCTGGCAAAATTCTTAGAAAAAAAGCCTCTCTGATAGGGAAACAAATACAGTTGCAGACCAAAAAGAAAAAAAAAAAAGAAAAAAAAAGTGGCACTGCTCTTGTGGCGACGCACTCTCCCCACCCCGAATTTCACGCAGAGAACTCTCGTGACTTAAGAGTGGTATAAATAAATAAAATAAATACATCCCCACCCTCTAAATCCTTCCCCCTCCACCCATCCATCACCCCCCCCCCTCCCCCAACCAGCCGACTGACCTGAGAAGCCTCCAAGGTCTGCCAGACAGTGGCGGCGATCATGGGAGTCTTGGAGACGGCGGCCAGCGTCAGCAGCAGCTCCCTCTTCAGGGTGACGGGCACGCTGCAGCCCAGCAGCCCAAACAGCGTCACCACCAGCGACCAGTGCTGGTTCTCGCACAGCGCCCCGCGACACACCTCGTTCTGCAACAGTGGTAACGATACATCTTCACCACGGAGAAAGGGTTGACCCAAGTTGGCTCCTTCTCTGTTTCTGGTCCATCCACCTGGAATGACCTCCCTCTTTCACTTCGACAAAAGCCTTCACTTGATACCTTCAAATCCAGCCTCAAAACACACTTATTTCCTACCTGAGACTTCCCCCCCAAATATCTGTCCCTAATTTTTCAACAGCATCTTTCACCTTCTGAGTGTTGTTCCGAGAGAGAGAGAGAGTGTGTGTGTGTGTGTGTGTGTGTGTGTGTGTGTGTGTGTGTGTGTGTGTGTGTGTGTGAGAGTGTGTGTGAGTGTGTGTGCGTGTGTGTGTGTGTGTGCGTGTGTGTGTGTGCGTGTGTGCGCGCGCGCGTGTGCGTGCGTGCGCACGTGCGTGTGTGTGCGTGCCTGCGTGCGCGCATGGTTTTGAAATATGTTGTTCATTATATTTAAGGAGAGTTGCATGCCTGTAAATGATTGAGTGCAAGCGCTTCGATTTGTTTTTTTTTTTACAAGATTCAGCGCTATATAAATTCCATATATTATTATTATTATTATTTTTCTTGTCAAAATTCTCAACTAAAAATTCTCAGACTTTTCCCTAAACCCTGGACTTGGGTTTTTTTTCCATCTCCTCAAACTGCAACATGAAAATAAAATTTACAAAAAGGAACAAAATCCCCTCTCATTTTCATTTCCTAAATGTGGGAATCTTGAAGAATCCTAGCATACCAAGACTCAAGAACAACAATTTCATGCATTCCGATGTGTAACACACCCCATGGCAGCACGTCTTCCTGGCAAAATTCTGAAAGAAAAATTCTCTTTCACAAACAAGACACAAATGCAAAGAGAAGGGGAAAAAAAGCAAAGAAAACAAAAAAACCCCTTAAACTGGTACTGTCCTGTGACAACTTGCTCTACTTTGGAAAAACAGCCTCAAATTCATTGCAGAGATATTCTTGGTCTTATATACAGACCTTATGGAAATTCTGTGCTGGGAGGAATTCCTACTTTTCTATCTTTATGTCCTTGTTTCTGCCTTGGTCCTTTTCTTCCTGTCACCTCCTTCTTGTCTATTTTCTGCCTTCTTGGTCCATTCTCCTGCCTTTTCCCCCCAGAAAGACTTAGAATATAACAATTCTCTCCCACGCCAAAGTCAGATGCGATGGGCCTGAGATAACAGCAGCGTGATGCATTTTCACTCATTTGACAGACAATAGTTGCTGCTGTCTGAGCATTTGACAAAGAAAAAGAATATACCAACTTCACAGTGTTCAAGAATGGGGACAGGATGGCCTAGTCGTTAGAACATTGCGCTTGCAATCTGACAACCTGGGTTTGATTCCCGTTCAAGGGGAAATTTTCCCCTGGAGTTAACATCAATGCCAACTTCACTCTCCCCAAGTCCTTCGGATGAGACTATAAACTGAGACCCTGTCTGCGAACACACGCGAAACATCTTGCGCACACGTTAAAACCCGTCCCGCTTTTCGGAAGAGTATGCCATTATGTGCCGGTGGGAATGGATGACAAAATTTACAAAACTGCATACACACGGGGACTGGATGTAAAAAAGCACACAAGTGCTTATTCCATTATCCTCAATATAAAATAATTTTAAAAAATAAAATAAAAATTTTAAAAACATAAGGTGACCCCAAAAGAGAAGCAGCTACCTGTCCTTCGGACGAGACTATAAACCGAGGCCCCGTGTGCGAACGCATGCAGAACATATTGCGCACACGTTAAATCCTGTTCCGCTGTTCGAAAGAGTAGGCCATTGTGTGCCGGTGGGAACAGACGACAAAATGTTTAAAAAACCGCATACACACGCATAAAAAAAATTATAAAATAAGAAGTGATCTGAGCGCTTTGATTTGTTGCTTTACAAGATTCAGCGCTATATAAATTCCATACATTATTATTATTACCTGCTCGGCTACAGTCTGGGTGAGGACCAGGAGCGTGCACAGCCCCTCCAGCTCCTGGGGGGTGATGTTGCGCACAGGGAGGGAGCGGAAGGGGGGGCCGGCCATCTCCCGGGCCCCGGGCGTCTCCCGCCTCATGCTGGTGTAGTACTGCTGCAGCGATTCGAAGAAGTGATCCCACGACACCGTGCTGGCCGAGCCCCCTGCACGTCAACCAACACCTCTCTGAGAGCACGCACCAGCCATGTTTTCATTGTCTGAGATTCTGTCTTGAAACTGGCTTTGGTTCATATACTCGCTTTTGTTTGTTTTGCTGTTTGTCGGCTAGAGCTTTAAGGTTCACCAATGGTGAGATTTTGCTCATGCCGCTGTTTTTACCCATCATTAAGGTAGCCGCATTCCGACTTTGGTGTCTAAACATGACACCTGTGTGCA
>CM054145.1:10313874-10349075 GCA_028751875.1 Rapana venosa
TTCATATTATGCACAGGAGAGAGCTACAGTCCCCAAAGTGATCTTTTTTCCCCAGTGAAATGTCACCACACATCACATTTCCTGTAAATGGCACAAAAATTCAGGTAGCTAAGATGTTTGAATACATGTAAATGAGGTCATGCCTGTTACAGGTAAAATTGTAAATTGTTGTTGGCTGTATGTGTATGGGTGGGTTGAATGCAAGTGTTTTGATTTGTTTTTACAAGCTATAGCGCTATATAAATTCCATTTATTATTACATTATTATTAAGTTATAATGATCCCCCTTTTAATTCAGTATTACTCAAATTTAAAACAGTGTTCAAGGCAGCAAAATCCAATCCAAAATACCCAGCAGTCATACGGAGTAAATGGGAATTTCTTCTGGATGAAGTCATCATCAGACTAATTCACACTTTCAGACAGATCCTAGACTTTTAGTTTTGTTTGTTTTGTTTTGTTTCTCAGCTAGAGCTCCGAGGTTCACCAAAAGTGACCAATTTTGTCCACCACAAAGGTAGCTGCATTTCGACTTCAGGGGATGTATGCTGGGCAAGTTCGTACTTCTGTAACCCACCAAACACTGACATGAATAACGGGATTTTTTAATGTGCATATCTGATCTTATGCATGGATATATACACGAATGGAATTAAGGCACTGGCAGGTCTGCACTCTAGGAAATGGTAAAAATCCCCACCCTAAATTCACTAGACGCTGCCAAGATTTGAACCAACGACTTCAAGGACCCATGGGATTGAGTTGAACGGTTGTAACCACTCGGCTATAGCGTCTGTCCTAAACTTATCTACAGCTTCAAGAGGCGATCAGCATCAATCCTACTGGCTACACAAGAGGGATTCACAATCATTTATTTTATTTTATTCTTTTATATCGAGGATAATGGAATAAGCACTTATGTGCTTTTTACATCCAGTCCCCGTGTGTATGTGGTTTTGTAAATTCTGTCATCTGTTCCCACCGGCACAAATGGCCTACTCTTACAAAAAGCAGAACAGGATTTAACGTGTGCACAAGATGTTCTGCGTGCGTTTGCACACGGGGTCTCGGTTTATAGTCTCATCCGAAGGACTTTGGGGGAGAGAAGAGTCTGCACTGATGTTAACTCTAGGGAAAATATCCCCTTGAACGGGAATCGAACGCAATGTTCTAACCACTAGGCTATCCACACATGCCCAGAAAGACAGAAGGGGAGAAAGAGACACCACAGAAGAAAGCAAGAAGACAAAAGAGGGATATGTGTGTGTGTGTATGGGTGTGCGTGTATGGGCGTGCATGTGTGTGTGTGTGTGCGTGCATGTGTACTTGCGTCCGTGTGTATGTACATGTGTGTATATGAATATGTATGTGTGTGTATATGTTCGTGTGTCTGTGCATGTCAAAGTCAAATTTTTTTTGCGTGTGTGTGTATGTATGTGTGTGTGCACACACCTGTGCGCATGTGAGCACGCATGTCTGTATAGAGGGAGTGAAGCAGGTGCTTACAGAGGAAGGAAGCTGCAAACACACACAACTGCAGACAGGCAGGACAGTCACTCACCTCGCTGTGAAATCCACTGGCTCCTACCACAGAGGTGGTGAGGAACTCAAACAGGTCGCTGTCAATGGCCAGGTCTACCAGCTGTTCGTCCTCTTCCAACAGCTCACCACCTCCTTCAGGCAATAACACACACGCGTGCACACACACACATTATATGTGGTCAAGCTGTTTATTTTCCCATCAGTCTGTATGTTGTGGTTGATGCCCGGTTTTAATTATATTTTTTTTTTTCATTTTATTTTATTCTTTTATTTCAAGGATAATGGAATAAGCACTCATGTGCTTTTTAATAAAAATCAACGTCACAGTGTGTATGCAGTTTTTGTAAATTCTGTCATCCATTCCCACAATGGCCTTCTCTTCCAAAAAGTGGACTGGGTTTTAACGTGTGTGCAAGATGTTCTATGTGCGTTTGCACACGGGACTTTGGTTTATAGGATTCTAACCTGGGACAGCAGATCAAGAGCACAATGCGAATCACTCTAACCACCGGGCCATCCCGTCCCCGCTCGCCAACAAGTAAACTGTGAGGTTCTGGATTCGCAGCCTCACCCTTTCTTCCCAGTTTGACGAAAAAAATCAAACTGAATGTTAAAGTCCTTCAGCTGACGCACCAAGAACATCTTGCCCACACTTAAAAAAAAAAAAAATCTGTTCTGCCTTTTGGAAGAGTAGGTCATTGTGTGCCGGTAATTGATTACAAAAAAAAAAAAAGCAGCACACAGGTGTTGTGTTTAGACACCATCTCTGAAGACGTAATGTGACTACCTAAATGTTGGGGGAAAGAAAGTGGTTGCATACGCATAAATCTCACCATTGGTGAACCTCGGCATTCTAGCCAGAGAAACGGAAAAAAAAAACCCAACAAAATCCCACTAAATGTGGTCAGGCTATTTATTTTCTCATCACTCTGTGTGTTGCTATGTGTGTGAGAGAATGTGTGTGTGTGTATTTTATTATATTATATTATTTTATTTTATTCATTTATTCTTTTATTTTGAGGAGAATAGAATAAGCACTCATGTGCTTTTTCCCCGTCCAGTCTCTGTGTGTATGCAGTTTGTGTGCGTGTGTGCGCACATGTGTGTGTTTGTTTATGTGTGTGCGTAAATCTGTTTTAAATGTGTGCGTGAATACATATGTGTGTATATGCATAAGCATAAAACATGTTCATTCATACAAGTGTGAAGGAAGGGAGGAAACACACATGACAACCTAGCTGACAGTATCACATGCTTCACCATTGAAATTCTGCCACTGGGACAATTCCACATAACATGCCTCACCACTGAAATTTTGCCACTGGGACAATTCCACATAACATGCCTTACCACTGAAATTCTAGCACTGGGATAATTCCAAATAACATGCCTCACCATTGAAATTCTGCCACAGGGACAATTCCACATAACATGCCTCCTCACCATTGAAATTTTGGCACTGGGACAGTTTTCTCAGGGTCAGGCCCCAAGCGAAGCGGGTCACAGACTGCATACCCGGGGTGGTCCACAACCCCTCTGCTTTCATGGCATCATGGACCTTCTGCAGGTATGTGCTGTCTGACACCATCGGCACCTGGCTCTGCATCTCTGTGTGGAAAAATCAGAAACTACCTGTAGGAGACTACAGTGCACAAAAGCATGATGAGTTCAAAGTGAATGTAACAGCACAACGAAGGGTGAATTTGCGTGACAAATTTTGTGATTAGAAGTTCTGAGGGTAAAAAATTCAATGCAGCGGGATAGCCTAGTGGTTAGAACATTGAGCTCGCAATCTGATGACCCAGGTTCAGTTCCCATGGAGTTAACATCAGTGCAGACTCCACTCTCCCCCAAAAGTCCTTCGGATGAGACTATAAACCGAGGCCCTGTGTGCAAACGCACGCAGAACATCTTGCACAACCGTTAAATCCCGTTCTGCTTTTCATAAGAGTAGGTCATCGTGTGCTGGTGGGAACACATGACAGAATTTACAAAACCGCATACACATGGGGACTGGATATAAAAAAAGCACATAAGTGCTTATTCCATTATCCTCGAAATAAAAGAATATAAACCCAATAAAATCCTCGATATAAAAGAATTATATAAAAAAATAAATAAATAAATAAAACAGTGAACGCAACAGCAGAATGAAAGGTGATCTTGCGTGACTAATTTTGTGATTAGAAGTTCTGAGGGGGAAAGAATTGAATGCAGAGCCCTAATGACTCGCAAGAACTTTAAAAGATGTAAAGTAAAAAATAACAAAGCCTGTCTGAGCTGTACAAAAATGTCATGCATTTTTCATGCATAACGAATCAAATCTCAGCTGTATTCAATCGCGTAAAGATGAACCATACAGCAAGCAGTTTTAGACTGTAAGAGGAGCTGCATTATCTTTTGCAATTGTTTCTGTCACTGTTCAATTTGGAAATGAATCACTGCCAAGCTTGAAATGTGCAGAATTTAAAGCATAAAATGCACTCCATGTGTGATTCATATAAAAATTCCATACATCATAACCATTACCCCTTATTTCCTTAAGAATTTCATAGGTACACTGCACTGACTGTTTTAGGCTTGGCAGATTGAACCTGGCAGAGCCCATCCCTCTCCAAATCACAGGTTCTTGCTGGGTATGTTCACATCATCCATACCACCAGTCATAGCTGGCCTACTTTTCCACATAAACTGCACTGGGTTGTAATGTGCGCACAACACGTTCTGTGTTCCTTTGCACATGGGATCTCAGTTTATCATCTCTACCAAAGGACTTTCAGTGTTCAGACAAAGGACTTTCTGGGGGATGGAGTCAGCATCAACTCCAAGGAAAAAATCTCCTAACCATCCCCTTAACATAGACTTGAACTTGCGCCTCCAGTTACTGCCAGACCACAAGGTCAAAGTTCCACCAGTCCACTACGCTATTCCAGCCCTCTCAAGACAGCAGATAAACTGTAAAACCTCCAAATACAGACAACTTCCAACACCGCACCCAGCATCAAAGACCCAAGTGGAAACAGCAGCTCACGACAAAGCTCATATCATGTAATATAAATGGAAACTGATGAAGCACTTTTCCCTAATGGTAGTCTAAAAGCACAAAAAAGTTAATGAAAAAAAAAAAGCAACAATACCATCATAAAACACTTCCTTGGAAGTCAGAATGTGGCTACCTAAATGGTGGTGGGGAGGGGGGGGGGGGGAGAAGAAAACAGTCGCATACACATAAATCTCACCACTGGTGAACCTCAGAGCTCTAGCCAAGGAACATAAAACAAAACAACCCCCCAAAAAAGACAAATAACAACAAAAGGTAAGGTAAAGGAGTCCCATAACCTATAAGGTCGTAGGGGAGCGAGGCGTCAGAGACCTCACTTCTCTAGGGCCAGCATATTGAGGGCGGCGCCCATCTCCTCTCCCTCGCTGCTTTACCTTCCCTGACCCTAAAGAGGGCAAGTACCCATTTACAGCTGGGTGAACTGGGGGAACAGTACTGAACCCAAGGCGCGCAAACGGTCACCCATCCGACTGGGTAACCACGCTCGACGCTGCTTAACTTGGCTGGGGGAAAGCGAGTGCTCCGACCACTGAGCTATCCCGTCCCCGAGGAACATAAAACAAACAAAAAAACCCACAAAGACAACAACAAAAACACAACGATGAAAAAAATAAAAGAAGATTCAGGAACGTACCAACTTCCTCCTGCTCCAGAGGACCGGTGTCGAAACAGGCCAGCAGGGTCATCAGCAGGCAGAGGGACACCGCGTCCATGGTCTGGTCCCCCTTCAGGCCGTCACAGGAGCGCAGGTAGGCCACCAGCCGGAGTGTGTCTGCCTGGCTGAGGGGGTGCTGGCAGGCCAGGCAGAAGAGACACTCCCCCAGCGTCTGGCCTATCTCCTTCAGCAGGTCCGTCACCTGCACAGTCACCAGTCACACTCACTGAGGGACTCGCCTCAACACCTGCACAATCATTGATCACACTCACTGAGGGATGAGACTATAAACCGAGGCCCCGTGTGCATGCAGAACATCTTGCGCATGCGTTAAATCCTGTTCCGCTTTTCGAAAGAGTAGGCCATTGTGTGCCGGTGGGAACAGATGACAAATTTAACAAAACCGCATACACACGGGGACAGGATGTAAAAAAGCACATGAGTGCTTATTCCATTATCCTCGATATACTTACTTACTTACTTAGGCCCATCACTCCCCCTGGAGCATAGGCCGCCGACAACAGTCCGCCAGAGTCCTCTGTCCTGGGCTATTCTCTCCAGCTGTCTCCAGGTATATCCCATCTTTCTGGTTTCTGCCTCAAGGTCGCGTCGCCAGGTGTTTCTTGGCCTTCCTCTTTTCCGTTTTCCCTGGGGGTTCCATGATAGTGCCTGCCTTGTGATGTTGCTGGCTGGCTTTCTCAGGGTGTGCCCAATCCATCCCCATCTCCTGCGCCGGATTTCATTCTCGGCTGGCAGCTGGTTGGTACGTTGCCACAGGTCTGCATTGCTGATGGTGTCGGGCCAGTGGATCTGGAGGATTCGTCTCAGGCAGCTGTTGATGAAGGTCTGCACTTTCTTGATGGTGGTCTTTGTTGTCCTCCATGTCTCCGCTCCATATAGTAGGACTGACTTGACGTTGGAGTTGAACAGCCTGATCTTTGTGCGGGTCGACACCACCTTGGAGCTCCAGATGTTCTTCAGCTGCAAGTACGCTGCCCTCGCCTTGCCAATTCTTGCTCTGACGTCTGCATCTGTGCCGCCCTGCATGTTAATGATGCTACCGAGGTACGTGAATGTCTCCACTTCTTCCAGCTCCTTCCCATTTAGTGTGACTGGGTCCTCACTCACTGCGTTGATCTTGAGAATCTTGGTTTTGCCTTCATGGATCTTGAGACCAACTTGTAATGAGGTGGCTGCTAGTTCTGTAGTCTTGTCCTGCATCTGTTGGCGGCTGTGGGAAAGCAGGGCCAGGTCGTCTGCAAAGTCGAGATCATCCAGCTGGTCCCACAGTGTCCACTGGATTCCATTTCTTCTGTATGCCGTTGAAGTCTTCATGGTCCAATCGATCGCCAGGAGGAAGAGGAAAGGTGACAGGAGACAGCCTTGTCTGACTCCGATCTTCACCTCAAAGCTGTTTGTGAGTTGTCCTCCATGGACCACCCGGGAGGTAATTCTTTCATAGGAGTTCTTGATCAAGTTGACCAGTTTGGTTGGCACTCCATGGTGGCGAAGCAATTTCCAGAGGGTGTTGCGGTCCACACTGTCAAAGGCTTTCTCATAATCAACAAAGTTGATGTATAAAGATGAGTTCCACTCTAAAGATTGCTCAACGATGATGCGCAAGGTGGCAATCTGATCTACGCATGATCTGTTCTGGCGGAAGCCGGCCTGTTGGTCTCGGAGGAGAGGGTCGACTGCATTTTTCATTCTCTCGAGGAGGATCCTGTTAAAGACTTTTCCTGGCACCGACAGAAGCATTATCCCTCTATAGTTGGCACAGTTATTTATCCTCGATATAAAAAATAAAAATAAATAAATAAACCTTTATCACCTTGCCAAAGAAGGAAGGTGGCAGGATGGTTAAGACGTTTGCCTGCTTAACAAGTAAACTGTGAGGTTCTGGGTTTGTTTCCCGGCCTCTTTAGCCTTTCTTCCCAGTTTGACGAAAAAAATCAAACGGAACGTCAAAGTCATTCAGATGAAACTATAAGCTGAGGCCCCATGTGCGAATGCAAGCAGAACACCTTGCACACAAGTTAAAACCTGTTCAGTCTCTGGGAAGACGGTGCCGGTAAAAACGGATGACAAAAATAAAAATGTATGCACACTGGTGTCATGTTTAGACATAATCCCTGAAGTTGGAATGTGGCTACCTTGGAGGTGGGCAAAAACGGCTGCACAAACTCTAACTATTGGTGAACCTCGGAGCTCTAGTTGAGAAACACTAAAAAAAAATGCCCCCACTTCCAAAAGGCTATGGCCTATATGACTAAAAACATGTGAACCTGACTCTGTCACTACGTTCATCCAGTGCTATTCATTCCCCTAATGCTTTGTACATGCTGCAATGATTTTTTGTCAGTAAACGTCGTCACAAACAGAAAATTTATGTCACTGATTATTTTTCAGTGTCTGTACCTGTTTTTTGTGCCGGGCTGCTCCCAAAGCCCGCTGCTTCTGCAGTTTGTCCAGTTCTTTGGACACGTCGAGGTTCTGGATCAGATCTGCACGATCAACATCAATGATCAACATATCAACGATCAGTATATAAAAAAAAGAAATGTTAGTGGCCTATGTATGAGACTTTCTTTCTCTGGGACATTCAGGTAACCTTTAAAAAAAACTGCCCCCCCTCAAAAAAACAACAACACCACAAGTTTTCTTTACAGAAAGAATAGGGGGAAGGAAAGGGGAAAGTATCTGCATTAAGAAATGTTTCGAAAGCACTAAGAAGAAAATTGCTAAAAGAAACCCCTCTCCACCCAAACAAACCAAAACAAAAAACCCAAAACAAAACACACCAGAAAACAAATCAACCACACCCCTCCCCCCCCCACCCCCCCCCCCCCCCCCCCCCCCCCCCCCCCCCCCCCCCCCCCACACACAAAAATAAACCCTGAACACACACAACCTAAAAATTTTAAATAGACCCTGAAAGCACTTTCAACAAAAAGGCTAACCATCCCCAGATTACACTGAAAACAAAACTTGTTCTTCGTCAAATGCTCAGAGAGCAACTATTGTTATCTGTTATATGAGTGAAAATGCCGTTAAAGTGCCTGATAAGTCAGGCCCAGCGCATCTGACTTCACCATAAGAGAGAATAGTTATCTTTTAAGTCTTTCTGGAAAAAAAGGCAGAAGAATGGACCAAGAGGGCAGAAAATTGACAAGAAGGTGACGGGAAGAAAAGAAACAAGGCAGAAGCAAAGAGAGTGACAGAAAAGAGGAAAATTCTAGAATTTCCAGAAGGCGGGGATGCTATTTTTACTGACAGGCCCTCCACAGCATCCTCATGGGAAACAAAAACCAGAACAAACCCCTCACCCAAAATTTTGTGGACGAGTTTTTCCTCCAGCAGCTGATTGGTGAAGTTGGTAATGAGGCGAACGAGGTCAGGACTCAGTCCCAGCGTCCACATGTGCCCCTCTCGGGCCTGCAGCAGTGTCCGCAGAGCACAGACCAGGCTGCGCTGACCGTCGTAGAACAGAATCACCGCCACCAATCCTCTGGTCAGGCCTGGGTAGTTTGGTAACTGGTTCTCTCCTGGGTATTCCGATAAAATAATGAAGCCGTGAGTCACATATCCATTACTTCGAAGCCAAAAAATCTGTGATGGCAAGAGAAAGATTTGACATAATATAAATAGAAACCTAGAGCACAACTCCACAGTCTTCTGAGACTGAAGGCTGCCAATCAATATAAATAATAATAATATATGGACTTTCTGTAGCGCTGAATCTTGTAAAGCATACAAATCAAAGCCGCTTGCATTCATATCATTCACACACATGTGACTAGTCACTAATAAGATTACCTGATGTTAAATCGACATGTTAAAAATGACATGTATAAAATCATCAATACAATAACCTTTAACTTAAACACTTAAAAAAACAACAAAACAATCATGACTGCTTTTGCTATTGCCTTCATTTTTGAAAAAGTTAAATAGGAAGCCTCACACCTCTTTTCCCCAAATAAAAAGCAAAACAAAGTAAAACACAGACATTAATATCTTGGCCAAAAACTTACTAGAAGTTGATTAGTACAGAAAACTGCCACAGGAGCAAGAATCAACACAATCAAGAAAACTTTCCAAACAAAAATCACATGCTTGTGCTTACCTGGAAAGCAGCATGCATACAAGAAAAGAAGTCTGACTTTTACATATTAATTTTTGAAAGATTAGAGTTTCGACAAAACTAATTTCGAGATATCTAGGCGTACCTCTGTCTTTCCAAGCGTTTAACTGAATCATCTTCTGCTCCCCCCCAACCAACTCCCTTCCCCGTTCTCCAAAACAAACCAACACTCTTCTCCAAACTTCTCTCCCTAAAAATACATCATGATCGTCACAATACATAAAGTATGCAAACATCACCACAAAACATTACCAGGGAGACGAGTCACGACTCATACTGTGTACAGTGTTACGATCTCCTCATTAAATAATAATAATGTATGGAATTTATATAGCGCTGAATCTTGTAAAGCAACAAATCAAAGCGCTCAGATGACATAATTTTTTTATATTATTTTTTTTATGCGAGTGTATGCGTTTTAAAAAATTTTGTCATCTGTTCCCACCGGCACACAATGGCCTACTCTTTCGAACAGCGGAATAGGATTTAACGTGTGTGCAAGATGTTCTGCATAAGTTCGCACATGGGGCCTCGGTTTATAGTCTCATCCGAAGGATTATGACATTCAGTTCGATTTTTTGGTCAAACTGGGAAGAAAGGGCGAGGCTGGGAATCGAACCCAGAACCTCACGGTTTACTTTTTGGCAGGTCAAACGTCTTAACCATCCTGCCACCTTCCTTCTTTTCACCTAGGCAGCCTCATGTTAAACCCTACCTGCCATCAGGAGCTCCACAGCTGCCAGCTCATCCATGCCGAAAAGGTCTGAGACGATCAGAGCCTCGGAGACAAACTGCTGGGTGAAGCGCTGCTTGTTCTGCATCCCCTGCACCTGCAGCCCTTCTGTGGACGCTCTGTTCACCAGCTGTCTGGAGGTAGGATTTTTGGCCTGAGAAGAAACCAGAAACGGTGATGTTATATATAAATTGTGGGACTGAAGAATACAGTGTCAAATGCGAACACAGTTTTCCTTCTTTTAACGATTTTGTCAGTTTCACACGCGACTAGATATGAACTGAATGAGTTTTCTTTTAGGGTTTAAATTATACGCCAATCTAGCTTAATTATGATTAAAAAGAAGAGACTTTGTCCATATTGAGCTTTTTAATTTCAAAATATAAGGTAAGGTAAAGGAGTCCAAGGTCTTAGGGGAGCGAGGCGTCAGAGACCTCACTTCTCTAGGGCCAGCATATTGAGGGTGGCGCCCATCTCCTCTCACTCGCTGCTTTACCTTCCCTGACCCTAAAGAGGGCAGGTACCCATTTACAGCTGGGTGAACTGTACTGAAGCCAAGGCGCACAAACGGTCACCCATCCAACTGGTAACCACGCTCGACGCTGCTTAACTTGGCTGGGGGAAAGCGAGTGCTCCGACCACTGAGCTATCCCGTTCAAAATATGCTGTGTTGAAAAAAAAAAGTAATTATCGTTATCTTGTGTTATTTTATTCTCCAACTTCCTGTACGAGCTATAAATAAAATTTCACAATTCTCAACATATAATCATGACTGTTGGACACATGACATATGCATATAAAAACCCAAACAAAATAACTACAAGGCAACAAAAAAAAAGAAGACCCCCCCCCCCCCCCCCCCCCCCCCCAAACGAAAAATGGTGGAACCATATAAACTGAGATAAGCTGCAAAACAATAAAATGATCTCTAAGTTTTCCAAGTGTGTGTGTGTGTGTGTGTGTGTGTGTGTGTGTGATGTATTTCACGAATAATTTTTAATTTGTACACATGTATGTGTGCATGTATACATATATTCATGGGTATCTTGTCATTTTGTAATAGACTGGCAATTTTCTCTGAGAGAGAGAGAGACACACACACACATACAGAGAGACAGAGAGAGAGACAAGAGACAGAGAGACAAGAGAGGGAGAGATAAGAAAGACAGACAAGAGACAGAGAGACGCTTTGACCAATTGAGACAGAGAGAGAGAGAGAGAGAGAGAGAGAGAGAGAGAGAGAGAGAGAGGAGAGAGAGAGAGAGAGAGAGAGAGAGAAAGAGAGAGAGAGAGAGAGAGAGAGAGAGAGACGCAATAGTGAACAAAATAGGGAGACCAGGAAAAAATATCATTTTAGTACGTTAGAATTGAGCACTGTCATTCACAGAAAAGGGAGAAAACCACTAACAGGAGTTTTTAGGAGAGAGATGAAGTCGGGTTTGTGTTTGCGCAGCGCCAGCTCCAAATCGTGCACAGAGCCAGACTCCCGTTTGTAAACGGCAGAGTTCACCACATCCAGCAGGGCTCTGAATGGTGCCCATACCCGGGCCCCTGAAACTTCAATCATTCACACACATGTACGCAGGCATCATTGCACATACACGCGCACACACGCATGCGTGCGCACACACACAAAGAGTGACACACACTCACGCATGCATACATACAAGTACAACACACATACCTGCTTTAAAAAAAAAAAGCAGCTCCATGACACAGTAGCCAAGCAGGTACAAACAAATCGAACTGTGAATAATTTTATCACAGCAGTTATGTTCTTTCTTAAATGTTGCATGCATGCATGGAGCTTACAAGAAACTTAACAACAGATGATTTAATCAACATGAGGGGAGTACTTAAAAATGAAACTATTGATCACATTTTTGGCAAAGCTTCGATAAGAAGAGCATTTTCCTTCTTACACAATCTTAGTCGAAAGTATATGACTATGAACAAAATGTGTTGCACTGCCATTAATCACTTTACTGAGGCGACACTGACAGGATGAAAATGAACAAGGTAGAAAAATGAGAGAGATATATATAACGGAAAAAAGGAATTCCTAGGACATAATTTCCAGGTGGGGATGCTATTTGTACTGACACTAAGTGACAGGCACTCTGGCATTTCCATGGGGTAGCACTTTCCACTGAAACTTAGGCCTACAGGCCTAATCTAGAAAATCAAATGGTCTGTAAATAAAGTGCCAAAACAAAATACCTAATTAATATATATTATATAACGAATAGTCTGATTATGAAATTAAAAGATTCCTCACAAACAAAACAACAAAATGTCAAAAGTCAAAAGATATTATCCATCACCAAATCACAGGCTATTATAGTATTATTTAAAGTATTATAATAGCATTATTAAAAAAAAAAAAAAGTTTGCCATGCTGCACTTTATTAAAACGCCACTTGTAAATGATGAAAAGCACACCCATTTGATGCATTTCAATTTTCGACAATGAAAATTCAAGCAAAATGAAAATGTCATTTGCTCAGATTTCTCACAGTAGCATGGACACTACGTGATGTAATACTTTTTGACCAGGGATGAAAAAGGGGGCTAAAATTAATATCAATTTATACAGTTCCATGCCTGTAGCCTAGGGAAGATGTGAGTCAATGTAACTGCCCCAGAGGCAGGGTGGGGAAAGAGCAGTGCAACTGAAACCACACTCTAACTTTTTTTCAGGTTCAGTTTACTAGTTTAATTCAAATAGATCTATGTCGGGGGATTGTTTTGACTTGACTTCATTGTGACTTGACTTTGACTTGATTGTAAAACTGAAACCACACGGTTTCAATTTCACAAGTTTTCGTCTCCGATGCAAACATTGCATGGCATCAGTGACAGTTCCTCTAGGTTTCCTGAAGCAATTAGATATGTTGCAATAAGATTCGCTCAGCACATGGCAGATATGTGCATGGAAATCTCACAACTTTGTATTCAACATCGGGAAAATGCGATTTCTTACCAAAATTTACCGCCATGCCACCGGTGTCAGCCATCTTGATTAGATACTTTTTTTTCCGCTAAGGAAAATGAGGATTGGACGAATGGACAGAATTGTGGATTTGTCCTTCCTTTGCCTGGTGTGTGTGTGTGTGTGTGTGTGTGTGTGTGTGTGTGCGCGCGCGCGTACGCGTACACGTACACGTACATGTACATGTATGCAGATACATATTGATGTTTTCTTTTACGGGTGGATGTTCACGTTGTCTACTGCTATTTAAACAGTAGGCCTAACATTAAAAATTTTTTTTTTTTTTTACTATGGCAGAACTTTTCAGAGTAATGAACATTATTTTAATTATTTTCTGATGTTTTTTGTGGTGTTGCTTCATTATTATTATTATTATTATTATAGTAGTAGTAGTAGTAGTAGTGTTGCTTTTCTTGATGTTGTGGTTGGTGGTGGTGCTTCCCATAACAAAACAGGGGACAAAACTTTTCACAGGCTCTTCAGATTGAAATCACCTTATGCACTGGGAGCACTATAGACTGATTCTTTTTCTTCTACTTTTTAAAGTTTAAAATAATTTCAGTTTCTAATGGCCTACAACTATTGCATAGGTTGGATGACGATCGCCTTTAGAGTAAAAACACTGTCAATCACTTGCTGATGTGATGTGTCATGTGACGTCACAATTCATAGGGAAACAGTACAGTTGTTTTATACATTTTTTTCCTTCTTATCCAGATTGAGTTTCTTATAATTTGTAAATACAATTACTATATAAGTATAATGGTATGTATATGGTGTATAACTTGCATATCTTCTTAACTTAAATATGATACACATTTTAATTTTATTAAAAACAAACACTTGAAGATTTTGACACATACAGCAAAAGTACGTATATTATAAACTTCTGTACATTAATGTATAGGCGGTGGTATCGTAAACACCGTGTGGTAGGCTAGAAGTCTACCAGGAGCAGCCTCTTGTTCGAGGTAGCCTGTGCGCAGGTTACCATTTAATGGAAACCATTGTACATGTGTGCGCACAGTACAAACAACAACACATCTATGGATGTGTGTGCATACTGCACATAAAAAACAGCAGTTTTTTTGAATTTTAAAAATTATTATTAGGGCCTACAGGCTTATTGTGACCTAGGCATTAATATTTTTGTTATAGCTCCTTTACATTTTCTTGATTTATTTTTTAATTTGGAGAATAATGGAATAAGCACTGTGCTTTATTTATTATTATTTTTTTTTTAAAAATCCAGTGTATGCAGTTTTCTAAATTTTGTCATCTGTTCCCCCACCAGCACACAATGGTATACTCTTTTGAAACGTGTGCGCAAAATGTTCTGCAGCCAGAGTTTCTTCTCCCTCGGCTCTGGACTATTAGTGGTGGACTGGGTGTTAGCCTTTCAGATGAGGCAATAAACCATGGTGGTATGGATGCTAGACTTTCAGATGAGACAATAAGTCGTGATGGATTGGGTATCATGATGAGAAGATAAATCAATATCCCGTTTCTGTTTGAAACATACATCTAGCCACTTAAAAGTACCCACCATAACAGAAACATCTTTTCTGGCAAAATTTTGTAGAGAAAAAAAGTTCCTGTTACAGATAAACACATCTGCAATCAAGGAAAATGGGTGGCGCTGTATTTGTGGTGACGCACTCTCCTCCAGGAGAAGTCTCTGATTTTGATGTGAATGAGTAGGATGAATGAAAGCCTTTCATTTGTTTTTTGCAAGATACAGCACTATATAAATTCCATGTATTATTATTATTATTATTATTATTATTATTATTATTATTATTATTATTATTATTATTATTATTATTATTATTATTATTATTATTATCATCATCATCATCATCATCATCACACAGATTTTACGAGACAAAAATATTGCTTACAATTCAATCCAATTTAATCCAGTTCAATCCCAAAATTGTTATCAATAGCGTGGTTTTTTCAATCATGATATACAGCGTTTTGTTTTGTTTGTTGTTTCCGTTGATGTAGTCTGGTTATTAAAATTTTCAATAAACATTTTATCTCCTCTTTCCTTTCTTTTTCTCCAGTTTTGCCAGTGTGTCTTCCTTCTTCATTTATTTACCTTAAAAAAATAACTACCTGTGTCTGTCATTTTGATTTAACTCTATCATTTTAAAAATCAGTACTGTGTCTTCCAGTTTCAAAAACCGTGCAATTGACAACAATGTTTGTTTCACGTTAATCTATTTAGTGTTTATGTTGGTAGGGTCTTACCTAAAGTTGCAAACATAATAATAATGATGATGACAACAACAACAACAACAACAACAATGACGACGACGACGATGATAATAATAATAATAATAATAATAATGATACAAGGAATTTATATAGGGCTATAACTTGCAGACACAAATCAAAGGGCTTGCATTTGACTCATTCTTACACAGTCTTCTAACCAGTAACAATTAATAGCTCTAACAAGTCCAAATGTACACACACACACACACACACACACACACACACACACAACACACACACACACACACACACACACACACACACACACACACACACACACACACACACACACACACACACAGGTTATACACTTTGGCAGGGTGATAGAATTCTGGCTGTTGAAGGCAGGGAAAAAGCTATGAGATGAAACAGGAGAGGAAAATCTTAGGTTTGAAATAAATATGTCTTGAGACTGGATTTAAAAGTATCATAAGAAGGCTTTTGGCAAAGAGAGAGAGGAAGGCCATTCCAGATGGATGGACCAGAAATAGAGACGATGGTAGATTAGTTGAATCTAGGTATTTGTAAGCACAAGGTATCTGCGGCAGAGGGGAGGGAACAGAAGGAGTGTGCAAGTGAAGACATTCCCAGAGGTAGGAGGGTGCAGTTTTGTGGAGACTTTTGGAACAGAGGGTACTGATCTTATAGTTTACTCTCTGTGGCACAGGCAACCAGTGGAGAGATCGCATGAAGAGGGGGTAACGTGCTAAATTTTTTTCTTTTGAGGACTATCGCTTTATATCAGTTATGAATGCTCTACATTATGGCACACATCAATAAAATTCATTTTCTATTTTCTGACCACCTCCCCCCCCCTCCCCCTCCCCAACTCCTCCTTTAACATAAAAAATAGTGAGCAGACGTTAAATGAAAACAACACAACAATACAATAAGACAAAATGTAACACAAAACATGACATAATTCAACACAATACGTGTTTAACTGATAGCAGATTTAATATTGACTTTTCTTGTTGCAGTATGACTTAAACTCATTTTTAATGAACCACACTACCCTATCCTATTCTTGTCTTCTCTCGTTCGCTTTTTACACAGTCAGATGTGTATGCAAGTCTTTTCCATCTCCTTTCGTGGGCCCTACAGCTTAGTTTGCAGGGTTATCTCTGTAGTCAGCCACATCGTCTTCCTCAGGTCGCTGAATAACCTGCATCTCTGAAGGATGTGCTCACCAGTCTGGTTTTCTTTGCCACAGGCACACAGGGGAGAAGGAACGAGTTTCAGCTTTGTGGACACGTGGTGATTTAGCCTGTTGTGCCAGTGGGAGTCTGAGAATGATGACTTGTTCTTCTCTTTTGCGAAAGGTGGTAGTCATTTCTCTGCTCTGGGTCGGGCCATTGATTTAATTTGTCTCCTTTTGATATGAATCACAACTAGAAAACACACACTGACAACACGAGAAACAAAGAGGGTGGGTGGGGTTTAAACACTTCACTTTACAAATAAAACAAAGCCCACACCTTTTAAAAACCAACTGTTGATAACCAAATTTAAACACTATATAAAGCCGGAAAAATAAACAGAAAAAATAAACAAAACATTGACATTCCACAATACAAGATAAAGAGTTTTCACCACAGGTATAAATTTTAAATTTTTAAGCATATCAACTGAAATTGAATGGTTGTTTTGTTAATATTGATCTTTTCTCTCTCTCTTCTTCTCTCCCCTTCTCTCTCTCTCTTCTCTCTTTTTGCACATGTGTTTAGTCTGAATCCCGTCCCTGTTTCCTCATGATCAGTCTGTTAAGGAAAGAGAGAGGAGAAAGGCCAAAATCCCTTGTCACATCCAATATCAAATTCTATGGTGGACAGTACCAGTGCAATGATTTCATTTTTTCCCCCTCTATGAAAAACGTTTTATGGGGAAGAAATCACACGGGACTGACTGTTAACCTACCTTGTTTTATTTTTACCCTATGGTACCATGCCATACCATATGGGGGAAAAGGGAGCCCCATTTTCACACAGAGAAAATCTGCCCTGACTTAAAGTAGTATGAAAAGGAAATACAAATACGAAGCCACCACATATTCCCGGTTTCCCCTAAATTTGGGCGTCCTCACCTTTGAGTCCCGGTTCAGGAGAGAGAGAGAGAGATGGAGAGAGGGGATGAGAGAGAGAGGAGAGAGAGGAGAGAGAGAGAGAGAGAGAGATTATCATTTGAAAAATAAGAACAGAAAGTGTCAAAGGGCAATGGTCTGATTCAATGTTTTCAATAATACATGATTTAAAAAGAATACAAAAACATGAACAAAAAAAAGCAAGATGAGAGAGAGAGAGAGAGGAGAGTGAGTGAGAGGGTTTAGGAGGAGGAAGAGAGAGTGGGAGCGAATAAAAAATTTATGTACTCGATTTGGGTCAACAATACTTTATTATTATTATTATTATTGTAGTTAGTAGTAGTAGTAGTGTTGGCTTTTGTTGATGTTGGTGGTGGTGGTGGTGGTGGTGATGTGGTGGTGTGTTGGTAGTGGTGATGCAGGGGTCGTTGTTGTCGATGGTGTTCAGTAATGTTGGTTGGTGGTTTTTGTAGTGGTGTGGCTTTTGTCTTGTTGCTAGTGTTGCTATGGTTGTCGTTCCTTTTCTTTTTCTGGGTTTTATTCCTAACTCCAGGGAATTCCCATAGAGGTACCATTGAAGAAATGGGTTTACCAACTTCCTCTTATTGTTTTGTTTGACAATGCTTTTTTAAAAAATATACAAAACTTAGCATTTTAGTTTGGTTGCATAAAAATGAAATTGCATGCAAACCAACTGAAGTAATAATGGGCCCCGGTGCAGCGCTTCTCAGAATAGTTGATTGGTTGGATTATATCAGATTCCCAGCGGAGCTATCCAATTAGGGACTATAACAATACCCAACATCAAACCAGTTGTCTTAGAACTAGAAGAGTTAGTGGGCTGCACGTCACAACTAAAAAATCACACTTTTTCCTTTTGTTTTTAATATGACTCTTATATTATACTTTCCCTCTAAGGCATGATTGAAATAAAATAAAAAACATTTTTGTGAAGACTAGCTTGATTTGAAAAATTTGGTAGTTTAAAATAAAATTTTTTTTTCAAGAAACACTGTATCACCTTTAGTCCTTTGTCGTTTTGCTAGTTCCATATACAATATGCATGCGAGGGGTCAACACTGTAGGAATACAAGCAATCCTCATTTGATAAATATTTCCAACTTTCTCGTGACTATTGGTTTTGCTCTTGTTCTCAATCCCCAAAAAGTAATTTGTACATTTTTTGATACTCTAAAAAAATCTATGGGAAAAATTTCAAAAAATTTTTTCGGGCTCGGACTCTATGAAACTACTACACACCCGCAAGCAATTACAGGTGTGTACCTTGTTTCCCTTATAGTTAATTTGGAATGGGGAAACAACTAAGAATGAACTGAGTGGTTAGCCTTTTTTGTTCACTTGTTGGTTTAAGGTAGGCTACTACACTTTTGAAAGTGAAATTGTGTAAGAAAAAAACGGGAATAAAACCATCTTGGAACCTTGCAGACTATATCTGTTGGGATGGAAGGGCAGCAAGCAGGGCAGGACAGAATTGCTAGCTAACAGTATAGCCTAGCCCAGGTGAGTTCCCATAACAAAAAAAGGGGACAAAACTTTCACAGGCTCTTCAGATTGAAATCACCTTCGCACTGGGAGCACTATAGACTGGGTTTCTTTTTCTTCTACTTTTTAAAGTTTAAAATAATTTCAGTTTTTTAATGACCTACAACTATTGATAGGTTGGATGACCATCGCCTTTAGAGTAAAAACACTGTCAAACACTTGCTGATGGGACGTGTCATGTGACATCACATTTTATAGCGAAACAGTCAGTTGTTTTATTACATTTTTTTCTCTTTGCCCCGATGAGTTTCTTATAATTTGTAAAAAAATTACTATATAAGTAATAGTATGTATTTTGGTGTATAATAGCATATCTTCTTAACTTAAATGTGATACAACTTTTTAAATTTTTTTTAAAACAAACACTTGAAGATTTTGACACATACATCAAAAGTATGTTTATAACCATTCTGTACGTATTTGCTCTCGGTGGTGTGGTTGAAAACATGTAGAAAGGGGTAGCTACCCCCAAAGGTGGATCATGAAACCAAAGGCCCTTCGAGTTAGCCTGTGGCAAATTATCACTAAATGGCATTTCCCTTTTAGTGTGTGCGCACAGTACATTTCAACACATCCATGGATGTGTGTGCATATATATCCCATCGAACAGCTTTTAAAAAAAAAATTATTATTAGGGCCCAGAGGCATTTAAATTTTTTTATTGTTCGTTTACATTTTCTTTATTTATTATTTTATTTGGACATAATGGAATAAGCACTGGTGGCTTTTTTAAATTTTAAATTAAAAAAAAAAAAAAGCCGTGTATGCAGTTTTCTAAATTTTATCATCTTCCCACAATGGTATTTTCTGAAAGGTGGAATATATTTTAACGTGTGGGCAAGATGGTCTGCGGCCAAGAGTTTTTCTCCCTCGGCTTGGACTTTAGTGGTGGACTGGGTGTTGCCTTTCGATGAGGCAATTTAAAATGGTGGTATGGGTTTCTAGACTTTCAGATGAGACATAAGCCGTGATGGATTGGGTATCATGATGAGACGATAAATCAATATCCTGTTTCTGTTTGAAACATACATTAGCCACTTAAAGTAACCACCATAACTGAAATCATTTTTCTGGCAAAATTTTGTAGAGAAAAAAGTTCCTGTTACAGATAAAACACATCTGCAAACAAGGAAAATGGGGGGGCGAGTATTTGTGGCGACGCGCTTCCTCTGGGAGAAGTCTCTGATTTTGATGTGAATGAGTAGGATGAATGAAAGCGCTTTCATTTATTTTTTGCAAGATACAGCACTATATAAATTCCATGTATTATTATTATTATTATTATTATCATTATCATCATCATCATCATCATCATCATCATCATACAGATCTTACGAGACTAAAAAATTGCTTACAATTCAATCCAATTTAATCCAGTTCAATCCCAAAATTGTTAATAGCGTGGTTTTTTTTCAATCATGATATACCAGGTTTTGTTTGTTGTTTCCGTTGATGTAGTCTGGGTTTTTAAAATTTTCAATAAACATTTTATCTCCCCTTTCCTTTCTTTTTCTCCAGTTTTGCCCGTGTGTCTTCCTTCTTAAATTTTTTTACCTTAAAAAAATCACTACCCGTGTCTGTCATCTTGATTTATTTATCTATCATTTTAAAAATCAGTACATGTGTCTTCCAGTTTCAAAAACCGAGCAATTGAAACAATGTTTGTTTACGTTAATTTTTAGTGTTTATGTTTTTTTAGGTCTTACCTAAAGTTGCAAAATAATAATAATGATGATGATGATAACAACAGACAAGAACACAACAACAAAACATAATAATAATACGAACAACAAACAACAACAACAACACAACAACAACAAAAACAACAACAAAAACAACAATGTAAAGGAATTTATATAGGGCTATAACTTGCAGACACAAATCAAAGGGCTTGCACTTGACTCATTCTTACACGCCTTCTAACCAGTAACAATTAATAGCTCTAACAAGTAACACACACACACACACACACACACACACACACACACACACACACACACACACACACACACACACACACACACACACACACACACACACACACACACCACACACACACACACACACACACGCACACACACACACAGAGGTTATACACTTTGGCAGGGTGATTGAATTCTGGCTGTTGAAGGCAGGGAATGAAACAGGAGAGGAAAATCTTAGGTTTGAAATAAATATGTCTTGAGACTGGATTTAAAAGTGTCATAAGAAGGCTTTTGGTAAAGAGAGAGAGGAAGGCCATTCCAGATGGATGGACCAGAAATAGAGACGATGGTAGATTGGTTGAATCTAGGTATTGGTAAGCACAAGGTATCTGCGGCAGAGGGGAGGGAACAGAAGGAGTGTGCAAGTGAAGACATTCGCAGAGGTAGAAGGGTGCTGTTTTGTGGAGACATTTGGAACAGAGGGTACTGATCTTATAGTTTACACTCTGTGGCACAGGCAACCAGTGGAGAGATCGCAAGAGAGGGGTAACGTGCTAGGATTTTTTCTTTCTGAGGACTATCGCTTTATATCAGTTATGAATGCTCGTACATTATGGCACACATCAATAAAATTCATTTTCTATTTTCTGACCACCTCCCCCCCCCCTCCCCCTCCCCCAACCTCCTCCTTTAACATAAAAAATAGTGAGCAGACGTTAAACTGAAAACAACACAACAATACAATAAGACAAAATGTAACACAAAACATTACATAATTCAACACAATACGTGTTTAACTGATAGCAGATTTAATATTGACTTTTCTTGTTGCAGTATGACTTAAATTCATATTTAATGAACCACTAGGCTATCCTATTCTTCTTCTTCTCTCGTTCACTTTTTACACCATCAGATGTGTATGCAAGTCTTTTCCAGCTCCTCTCGTGGGGCCCTACAGCTTAGTTTGCGGGGTTATCTCAGACAGCCACACCATCTTCCTCAGGTCGCTGAATAACCTGCATCTCTGAAGGATGTGCTCGCCAGTCTGGTTTTCTTTGCCACAGGCACACAGGGGAGAAGGAGTTTCAGCTTTGTGGACATGTGGTGATTTAGCATGTTGTGCTCAGTGTGAGTCTGAGAATGATGACTTGTTCTTCTCTTTTGCATGGTGGTAGTCATTCTTCTCTGCTCTCCCTTGTGCATTATGAGTCACAACTAGAAAACACACACTGACAACACAAGAAACAAAGAGGAGTGGGTGGGGATAAACACTTCACTTTACAAATAAAACAAAGCCCACACCTTAAAATCCAAGCTGTTGATAACCAAATGAAACACTATATTTAGCCGAAATAATAAACAGAAACAAATAAACAAAACCATTGACATTCCACAATACAAGATAAAGAGTTTATCACCACAGGGTATAATTTAATTTTCAAGCATCATCAACTGAAATTGAATGGTTGTTTTGTTAATATTGATCTCTCTCTCTCTCTCTCTCTCTCTCTCTCTCTCTGCACATGTGTTAGTCTGAATCCAGTCCCTGTTTCCTCATGATCAGTCTGTTAAGGAAAGAGAGAGGAGAAAGGCCAAAGTCCCTTGTCACATCCAACTATCAAATTTCTATGGTGGACAGTACCAGTGCAATGATACATTTTTTCCACCTCTATGAAAAACGTCCCATGGGGAAGAAATCACACGGGGACTGGCTGTTAACCTACCTTGTTTTATTTTTACCATATGGTACCATGCCATACCATATGGGGAAGAGCAGCCCCATTTTCACACAGAGAAATCTGCCCTGACTTAAAGTAGTATGAAAAGGAAATACAAATACGAAGCCCACCACATATTCCAGGTACACTATTGGGCGTTCCTCACATTTGAGTCCCCGGTTCAGGAGAGAGAGAGAGAGAGAGAGAGAGGAGAGAGAGAGAGAGAGAGAGAGAGAGAGAGAGAGAGAGATTATCATTTGAAAAAATAAGAACAGAAAGTGTCATGGCAAATGGTCTGATTCAATGTTTTCAATAATACATGATTCACAAGAATCACAAAAACATGAACAAAAAAAGCAGAGAGAGAGAGAGAGAGAGAGAGAGAGAGAGAGAGAGAGAGAGAGAGAGGAGTGGGAGCGAACTAAGAAATTTAATGTACCTCGATCTTGGGTCACAATACATTATTATTATTATTATATTAGTAGTAGTAGTAGTAGTAGTAGTGTTGCTTTTGTTGATGTTGGTGGTGGTGGTGGTGGTGGTGATAGTGGTGGTGGTGTTGGTAGTGGTGATGCAGGGGTCGTTGTTGTCGATGGTGTTCAGTAATGCTGGTGGTGGTAGTTGTAGTGGTGTGGCTTTTGTTCTTGTTGCTAGTGTTGCTATGGTTGTCGTTCCTTTTCTTTTTCTTGTTCTATTCCCATAACTCCACGGGAATTCCCCATAGAGGTACCACATTGAAGAAATGTTCACCAACTCTCTCTATTGTTTTGTTTGACAATGCTTTTTAAAAAAAATATACAAAACTTAGCATTTCTAGTTTGGTTTGCTAAAAATGAAATTGCATGCAAACCAACTGAAGTAATAATGGCCACTGGTGCAGCAGCTTCTCAGAACTAGTTGATTGGTTGGATTATATCAGATCCCAGCGGAGCTATCCAATCTAGGGACTATACAACTACCCAACCATCACCAGTGTCTTAGAACTAGCAGAGTTACGTGGGCTGCACGTCACAACTAAAAAATCACACTTTTCCTTCTGTTTTTCAATATGACTCTTATATTCATACTGCACCTACTAAGGCATCGATTGAAATAAAATAAAAAACACTTTTTGTGAAAGACTAGCCTCTGATTTTGAACAAATTTGGTAGGTTTAAAATAAAAAATTTTTTTTCAAGCAAACACTGTATCACCTCAGTCCTTTGTCGTCTGCTAGATTCCATATCACAATATGCATGCGAGGGGTCAACACTGTAGGAATACAAGCAATCCTCATTTGATAAATATTTCCAACTTTCTCGTGACTATCTGGTATTGCTCTATGTTCTCAATCCCCCCAAACAAGTACATAGTACATTTTTTGATACTCTAAAAAATCTATGAAAATTACCCAAAAATTTTTCGACTCGGACTCTATAGAAACATACTACACACCTGCAAGCTATTACAGGTGTGTACCCTTGGTTTCCCTATAGTTAATAGGAATGGGAAACAACTAAGGAATGAACTGAGTGGTTAGCCTTTATAATGTTCACTTGTTGCGTTTAAGGTAGGCCTACTACACTTTTGAAAGTGAAATCTGATGTAGAAAAAACACGGATATAAACCATCTAGGAACCTATGCAGACTATATCTGTTTGGATGGACAGGGCAGCAAGGCAGGGCAGGACAGATTATGCATAGCTAACAGTATAGCCTAGCTAGGTGCAGCTTCCCATAACAAAAAAAGGGGACAAAACTTTTCACAGGCTCTTCAGATTGAAATCACCTTACGCACTGGGAGCACTATAGACTGATTCTTTTTCTTCTACTTTTTAAAGTTTAAAATAATTTCAGTTTCTAATGACCTACAACTATTGCATAGGTTGGATGACCATCGCCTTTAGAGTAAAAACACTGTCAATCACTTGCTGATGGGACGTGTCATGTGACATCACAATTTATAGCGAAACAGTACAGTTGTTTTATACATTTTTTTTCCCTTCTTAGCCAGACTGAGTTTCTTATAATTTGTAAAAACAATTACTATATAAGTGTAATAGTATGTATATGGTGTATAACTAGCATATCTTCTTAACTTAAATGTGATACACATTTTAATTTTATTCAAAACAAACACTTGAAGATTTTGACACATACATCAAAAGTATGTATATAACCTTCTGTACAGTCATTTGCTCTCGGTGGTGTGGTGAATACCATTTAGTAGCAGGAGTAGGCTACCCACCAAACGGTGGTATCATGAATACCAAGGCCCTTCGAGTTAGCCTGTGCGCAAGTTACTCACTAAATGGCATTTCATGTACGTGTGTGCGCACAGTACATACAACACATCTATGGATGTGTGTGCAGTATATATGCACTACGAACAGCTTTTAAAAAAAAAATTATTATTAGGGCCTAGAGGCATTAAAATTTTTTTATTGTTCGTTTACATTTTCTTTATTTATTATTTTATTTGGACAATAATGGAATAAGCACTGGTGCTTTTTTAAAATTTTAAAATTAAAAAAAAATAAAAAGCCAGTGTATGCAGTTTTCTAAATTTTATCATCCCTTCCCACAATGGTCTATTTTTCTGAAAGGTGGAATATATTTTAACGTGTGGGCAAGATGGTCTGCGGCAAGAGTTTCTTCTCCCCTCGGCTCTGGACTATTAGTGGTGGACTGGGTGTTAGCCTTTCAGATGAGGCAATAAACCTGGTGGTATGGGTGCTAGACTTTCAGATGAGACAATAAGCCGTGATGGATTGGGTATCATGATGAGACGATAAATCAATATCCTGTTTCTGTTTGAAACATACATCTAGCCACTTAAAAGTACCCACCATAACAGAAACATCTTTTCTGGCAAAATTTTGTAGAGAAAAAAAGTTCCTGTTACAGATAAACACATCTGCAAACAAGGAAAATGGGTGGCGACGTATTTGTGGCGACGCGCTCTCCTCTGGGAGAAGTCTCTGATTTTGATGTGAATGAGTAGGATGAATGAAAGCGCTTTCATTTATTTTTTGCAAGATACAGCACTATATAAATTCCATGTATTATTATTATTATTATTATTATCATTATCATCATCATCATCATCATCATCATCATCATCATCATCATCATCATCATCATCATCATCATCATCATCATACAGATCTTACGAGACTAAAAAATTGCTTACAATTCAATCCAATTTAATCCAGTTCAATCCCAAAATTGTTAATAGCGTGGTTTTTTTTCAATCATGATATACCAGGTTTTGTTTGTTGTTTCCGTTGATGTAGTCTGGTTATTAAAATTTTCAATAAACATTTTATCTCCTCTTTCCTTTCTTTTTCTCCAGTTTTGCCAGTGTGTCTTCCTTCTTAATTTATTTACCTTAAAAAAATCACTACCTGTGTCTGTCATCTTGATTTATTTATCTATCATTTTAAAAATCAGTACATGTGTCTTCCAGTTTCAAAAACCGAGCAATTGACAACAATGTTTGTTTCACGTTAATCTATTTAGTGTTTATGTTGTTAGCGTCTTACCTAAAGTTGCAAACATAATAATAATGATGATGATGATAACAACAAGAACAAGAACAACAACAACAACAACAATAATAATAATAAGAAAACAACAACAACAACAACAACAACAACAACAACAACAACAACAACAACAACAACAATGATACAAGGAATTTATATAGGGCTATAACATGCAGACACAAATCAAAGCGCTTGCACTTAACTCATTCTTACACAGTCTTCTAACCAGTAACAATTAATAGCTCTAACAAGTCCAAATGTGTACAACACACACACACACACACACACACACACACACACACACACACACACACACACACACCACACACACACACACACACACACACACACACACACACAGAGGTTATACACTTTGGCAGGGTGATTGAATTCTGGCTGTTGAAGGCAGGGAAAAAGCTATGAGATGAAACAGGAGAGGAAAATCTTAGGTTTGAAATAAATGTCTTGAGACTGGATTTAAAAGTGTCATAAGAAGGCTTTTGGCAAAGAGAGAGAGGAAGGCCATTCCAGATCGATAGACCAGAAATAGAGAGGATGGTAGATTGGTTGAATCTAGGTATTGGTAAGCACAAGGTATCTGCGGCACAGGGGAGGGAACGAGAAGGAGTGTGCAAGTGAAGACATTCGCAGAGGTAGGAGGGTGCAGTTTTGTGGAGACATTTGGAACAGAGGGTACTGATCTTATAGTTTACTCTCTGTGGCACAGGCAACCAGTGGAGAGATCGCAAGAGAGGGGTAACGTGCTAAGATTTTTTCTTTCTGAGGACTATCGCTTTATATCAGTTATGAATGCTCGTACATTATGGCACACATCAATAAAATTCATTTTCTATTTTCTGACCACCTCCCCCCCCCCTCCCCCTCCCTCAACCTCCTCTTTTAACAAAAACTAGTGAGCAGATGTTAAACTGAAAACAACACAACAATACAATAAGACAAAATGTAACACAACACATGACATACTTCAACACAATACGTGTTTAACTGATAGCAGATTTAATATTGACTTTTCTTGTTGCAGTATGACTTAAATTCATATTTAATGAACCACTAGGCTATCCTATTCTTCTTCTTCTCTTGTTCGCTTTTTACACTGTCAAATGTGTATGCAAGTCTTTTCCAGCTCCTCTCGTGGGGCCCTACAGCTTAGTTTGCAGGGTTATCTCTGTCAGCCACACCATCTTCCTCAGGTCGCTGAATAACCTGCAACTCTGAAGGATATGCTCACCAGTCTGGTTTTCTTTGCCACAGGCACACAAGGGAGAAGGAACGAGTTTCAGCTTTGTGGACATGTGGTGATTTAGCCTGTTGTGCCCAGTGGGAGTCTGAGAATGATGACTTGTTCTTCTCTTTTGCGATGGTGGTAGTCGTCCTTCTCTGCCCTGGGTCGGGCCATTGATTTGATTATTGTCTCCCTTGTGAATTATGAGTCACAGCTAGAAAACACACACTGACAACACGAGAAACAAAGAGGAGTGGGTGGGGATAAACACTTCACTTTACAAATAAAACAAAGCCCACACCTTAAAATCCAAACTGTTGATAACCAAATGAAACACCATATATAGCGGGAAATAATAAACAGAAACACATAAACAAAACCATTGACATTCCACAATACAAGATAAAGAGTTTATCACCACAGGGTATAATGTAATTTTCAAGCATCATCAACTGAAATTGAATTGTTGTTTTGTTAATATTGATTTCTCTCTCTCTCTCTCTCTCTCTCTCTCTCTCTCTCTCTCTCTCTCTCTCTCTCTCTCTCTCTCTCTCTCTCTCTCTCTCTCTCTCTGTACATGTGGCACCTCTGAATCCAGCCCCTGTTTCCTCATGATCAGTTTGTTAAGGAAAGAGAGAGGAGAAAGGCCAAAGTCCCTTGTCACATCCAACTATCAAACTTCTATGGTCGACAGTACTAATGCAATGATACATTTTTTCCACCTCTATGAAAAACGTCTCATGGGGAAGAAATCACAGGGGACTGGCTGTTAACCTACCTTGTTTTATTTTTACCATATGGTACCATGCCATACCATACCGGGAAGAGCAGCCCCATTTTCACGCAGAGAAATCTGCCCTGACTTAAAGTAGTATGAAAAGGAAATACAAATACAAAGCCCACCGACATATTCAAGGTACACTATTGGCGTTCCTCACCTTTGACATCGGGGTTCAGGAGAAGACAGCAAAAGAGGAGAGAGAGAAGAGAGAGAGAAGAGAGAGAGAGAGAGAGAAAGGATTATCATTTGAAAAATAAGAACAGAAAGTGCCACAGGCAAATGGTCTGATTCAATGTTTTCAATAATACTTGATTTACAAGAATCACAAAAACATGAACAAAAATACATTATTATTATTATTATTAGTAGTAGTAGTAGTATTAGTAGTAGTAGTATTAGTAGTAGTAGTAGTAGTAGTAGTAGTAGTGTTGCTTTTGTTGATGTTGGTGGTGGTGGTGGTGGTGATAGTGGTGTTAGTGTTAGTAGTGGTGATGCAGCGGTCGTTGTTGTCGATGGTGTCCAGTAATGCTGGTAGTTGTAGTGGTGTGGCTTTTGTTCTTGTTGCTAGTGTTGCTATGGTTGTTCCATTTCTTTTTCTTGTTCTATTCCCATAACTCCACGGGAATTCCCCATAGAGGTACCACATTAAAGAAATATTCACCAACCCTCTCTATTGTTTTGTTTGACAAGGCTTTTTAAAAAAATTAGACAAAACTTAGCATTTCTAGTTTGGTTTGCTAAAAATGAAATTGCATGCAAACCAACTGAAGTAATAATGGCCACTGGTGCAGCAGCTTCTCAGAACTAGTTGATTGGTTGGATTATATCAGATCCCAGCGGAGCTATCCAATCTAGGGACTATACAACTACCCAACCATCACCATTGTCTTAGAACTAGCAGAGTTACGTGGGCTGCACGTCACAACTAAAAAATCACACTTTTCCTTCTGTTTTTCAATATGACTCTTATATTCATACTGCACCTACTAAGGCATCGATTGAAATAAAATAAAAAACACTTTTTGTGAAAGACTAGCCTCTGATTTTGAACAAATTTGGTAGGTTTAAAATAAAAATTTTTTTTCAAGCAAACACTGTATCACCTCAGTCCTTTGTGGTCTGCTAGATTCCATATCACAATATGCATGCGAGGGGTCAACACTGTAGGAATACAAGCAATCCTCATTTGATAAATATTTCCAACTTTCTCGTGAATATCTGGTATTGCTCTATGTCCTCAATCCCCCCAAACAAGTACATAGTACATTTTTTGATACTCTAAAAAATCTATGAAAATTAACCAAAAAATTTTCGACTCGGACTCTATAGAAACATACTACACACCTGCAAGCTATTACAGGTGTGTACCCTTGGTTTCCCTATAGTTAATAGGAATGGGAAACAACTAAGGAAAGAGCTGAGTGGTTGGCCTTTATAATGTTCACTTGTTGCGTTTAAGGTAGGCCTACTACACTTTTGAAAGTGAAATCTGATGTAGAAAAAACACGGATATAAACCATCTAGGAACGTATGCAGACTATATCTGTTTGGATGGACAGGGCAGCAAGGCAGGGCAGGACAGATCATGCATAGCTAACAGTATAGTCTAGCTAGGCGCAGCTTCCCATAACAAGAAAAGGGGACAAAACTTTTCACAGGCTCTTCAGATTGAAATCACCTTACGCACTGGGAGCACTATAGACTGATTCTTTTTCTTCTACTTTTTAAAGTTTAAAATAATTTCAGTTTCTAATAACCTACAACTATTGCATAGGTTGGATGACGATCGCCTTTAGAGTAAAAACACTGTCGATCACTTGCTGATGTGATGTGTCATGTGACATCACAATTCATAGCCAAACAGTACGAGTTGTTTTATGCACTTTTTCTTCTTCTTACCCAGATTGAGTTTATTTTAATTTGTAAATACAATTATTATATAAGTACAATGGCATGTATATGGTGTATAACTTGCATATCTTCTTAACTTAAATGTGATACACATTTTAATTTTATTAAAAAGGAACACTTGAAGATTTTGACACAAACAGCAAAAGTAGGTATATTATAAACTTCTGAACTGTATTATATAGGCGGTGGTATCGTAAACACCGCGTGGTAGGCTAGAAGTCTACAAGAAGCAGCCTCTTGTTCGAGGTAGGCCTAACCTGTGCGCAGGTTGCCCACATACGGGAGCCATTGTACATGTGTGCGCACAGTACATACAACACATCTATGGATGTGTGTGCATACTGCACTAAGAACACCTAACAACAACGGGTTTTTTTTGTAATTTAAAAAAAAAAAATTATTAGGGCCTACAGGCCTATTGTGACCTAGGCTTAACAGTTTTTATAGCTCGTTTACATTTTCTTGATTTATTCTTTTATTTGGAGGATAATGGAATGAGCACTTGTGCTTTATTTATTTATTTAAAAAAAACCCAGTCCCCCTGTGTATGCAGTTTTCTAAATTTTGTCATCCGTTCCCACTGGCACACAATGGTATACTCTTTTGAAACGTGTGCGCAAGATGTTCTGCAGCCAGAGTTTCTTCTCCCTCGGCTCTGACTATTAGTGGTGGACTGGGTGTTAGCCTTTCAGATGAGGCAATAAACCATGGTGGTATGGGTGCTAGACTTTCACATGAGACAATAAGCCATGATGGATTGGGTATCATGATGAGACGATAATTCAATATCCCGTTTCTGTTTGAAACATACATCTAGCCACTTAAAAGTACCCACCATAACAGAAACATCTTTTCTGGCAAAATTTTGTAGAGAAAAAAGTTCCTGTTACAGATAAACACATCTGCAATCAAGGAAAATGGGTGGCGCTGTATTTGTGGCGACGCACTCTCCTCAGGGAGAAGTCTCTGATTTTGATGTGAATGAGTAGAATGAATGAAAGCCTTTAATTTGTTTTTTGCAAGATACAGCACTATATAAATTCCATGTATTATTATTATTATTATTATTATTATTATTATTATTATTATTATCATCATCACACAGATTTTACGAGACTAAAAAATTGCTTACAATTCAATCCAATTTAATCCAGTTCAATCCCAAAATTGTTATCAATAGCGTGTTTTTTTCAATCATGATATACAGGTGTTTTGTTTTGTTTGTTGTTTCTGTTGATGTAGTCTGGTTATTAAAATTTTCAATAAACATTTTATCTCCTCTTTCCTTTCTTTTTCTCGAGTTTTGCCAGTGTGTCTTCCTTCTTCATTTATTTACCTTAAAAAAATCACTACCTGTGTCTGTCATCTTGATTTATTTATCTATCATTTTAAAAATCAGTACATGTGCCTTCCAGTTTCAAAAACCGTGCAATTGACAACAATGTTTGTTTCACGTTAATCTATTTAGTGTTTATGTTGTTAGCGTCTTACCTAAAGTTGCAAACATAATAATAATGATGATGATGATAACAAGAAGAAGAGAAGAAAGAAGAAGAAGAAGAAGAAGAAGAAGAAAAACAACAACAACAACAAAATAATAATAATAATAAAATAATAATAATAAAATAATAATAATAATAATAATAATAATATAATAATAAATAATAATAATAATATAATAATAATAAAAACAACACAACAACAACAACGACAACGACAACGACAACAACAACAACAACAACAACAATAATGATACAAGGAATTTATATAGGGCTATAACATGCAGACACAAATCAAAGCGCTTGCACTTGACTCATTCTTACACAGTCTTCTAACCAGTAACAATTAATAGCTCTAACAAGTCCAAATGTGTACACACACACACACACACACACACACACACACACACACACACACACACACACACACACACACACACACACACACACACACACACACACACACACACACACACACACACGCACACACACACACAGAGGTTATACACTTTGGCAGGGTGATTGAATTCTGGCTGTTGAAGGCAGGGAAAAAGCTATGAGATGAAACAGGAGAGGAAAATCTTAGGTTTGAAATAAATGTCTTGAGACTGGATTTAAAAGTGTCATAAGAAGGCTTTTGGCAAAGAGAGAGAGGAAGGCCATTCCAGATGGATGGACCAGAAATAGAGAGGATGGTAGATTGGTTGAATCTAGGTATTCGTAAGCACAAGGTATCTACGGCAGAGGGGAGGGAACAGAAGGAGTGTGCAATTGAAGACATTCGCAGAGGTAGGAGGGTGCAGTTTTGTGGAGACATTTGGAACAGAGGGTACTGATCTTATAGTTTACTCTCTGTGGCACAGGCAACCAGTGGAGAGATCGCAAGAGAGGGGTAACGTGCTAAGATTTTTTCTTTCTGAGGACTATCGCTTTATATCAGTTATGAATGCTCGTACATTATAGCACACATCAATAAAATTCATGTTCTATTTTCTGACCACCTCCCCCCCTCCCCCTCCCCCAACCTCCTCCTTTAACAAAAACTAGTGAGCAGATGTTAAACTGAAAACAACACAACAATACAATAAGACAAAATGTAACACAACACATGACATACTTCAACATAATACGTGTTTAACTGATAGCAGATTTAATATTGACTTTTCTTGTTGCAGTATGACTTAAATTCATATTTAATGAACCACTACGCTATCCTATTCTTCTTCTTCTCTTGTTCGCTTTTTACACCGTCAGATGTGTATGCAAGTCTTTTCCAGCTCCTCTCGTGGGGCCCTACAGCTTAGTTTGCAGGATTATCTCTGTCAGCCACACCATCTTCCTCAGGTCGCTGAATAACCTGCACCTCTGAAGGATATGCTCACCAGTCTGGTTTTCTTTGCCACAGGCACACAAGGGAGAAGGAACGAGTTTCAGCTTTGTGGACATGTGGTGATTTAGCCTGTTGTGCCCAGTGGGAGTCTGAGAATGATGACTTGTTCTTCTCTTTTGCAATGGTGGTAGTCGTCATTCTCTGCTCTGGGTCGGGACATTGATTTGATTATTGTCTCCCTTGTGAATTATGAGTCACAGCTAGAAAACACACACTGACAACACGAGAAACAAAGAGGAGTGGGTGGAGATAAACACTTCACTTTACAAATAAAACAAAGCCCACACCTTAAAATCCAAACTGTTGATAACCAAATGAAACACCATATATAGCGGGAAATAATAAACAGAAACACATAAACAAAATCATTGACATTCCACAATACAAGATAAAGAGTTTATCACCACAGGGTATAATGTAATTTTCAAGCATCATCAACTGAAATTGAATTGTTGTTTTGTTAATATTGATTTCTCTCTCTCTCTCTCTCTCTCTCTCTCTCTCCTCTCTCTCTCTCTCTCTCTCTCTCTCTCTCTCTCTCTCTCTCTCTGTACATGTGGCACCTCTGAATCCAGCCCCTGTTTCCTCATGATCAGTTTGTTAAGGAAAGAGAGAGGAGAAAGGCCAAAGTCCCTTGTCACATCCAACTATCAAACTTCTATGGTCGACAGTACTAATGCAATGATACATTTTTTCCACCTTATGAAAAAAGTCTCATGGGGAAGAAATCACAGGGGACTGGCTGTTAACCTACCTTGTTTTATTTTTACCATATGGTACCATGCCATACCATACCGGGAAGAGCAGCCCCATTTTCACGCAGAGAAATCTGCCCTGACTTAAAGTAGTATGAAAAGGAAATACAAATACAAAGCCCACCGACATATTCAAGGTACACTATTGGGAGTTCCTCACCTTTGACATCGCGGGTTCAGGAGAGACAGAAAGAGAGAGAGAGAGAGAGAGAGAGGAGAGAGAGAGAGAGAGAGAGGATTATCATTTGAAAAATAAGAACAGAAAGTGCCACAGGCAAATGGTCTGATTCAATGTTTTCAATAATACTTGATTTACAAGAATCACAAAAACATGAACAAAAATACATTATTATTATTATTATTATTATTATTATTATGATTAGTAGTAGTAGTAGTAGTAGTAGTGTTGCTTTTGTTGATGTTGGTGGTGGTGGTGGTGGTGATAGTGGTGTTAGTGTTGGTAGTGGTGATGCAGCGGTCGTTGTTGTCGATGGTGTCCAGTAATGCTGGTAGTTGTAGTGGTGTGGCTTTTGTTCTTGTTGCTAGTGTTGCTATGGTTGTCTTTTTAATTTCTTTTTCTTGTTCTATTCCCATAACTCCACGGGAATTCCCCATAGAGGTACCACATTAAAGAAATATTCACCAACCCTCTCTATTGTTTTGTTTGACAAGGCTTTTTAAAAAAATTAGACAAAACTTAGCATTTCTAGTTTGGTTTGCTAAAAATGAAATTGCATGCAAACCAACTGAAGTAATAATGGCCACTGGTGCAGCAGCTTCTCAGAACTAGTTGATTGGTTGGATTATATCAGATCCCAGCGGAGCTATCCAATCTAGGGACTATACAACTACCCAAACATCACCAGTGTCTTAGAACTATCAGAGTTACGTGGGCTGCACGTCACAACTAAAAAATCACACTTTTCCTTCTGTTTTTCAATATGACTCTTATATTCATACTGCACCTACTAAGGCATCGATTGAAATAAAATAAAAAACACTTTTTGTGAAAGACTAGCCTCTGATTTTGAACAAATTTGGTAGGTTTAAAATAAAAATTTTTTTCAAGCAAACACTGTATCACCTCAGTCCTTTGTGGTCTGCTAGATTCCATATCACAATATGCATGCGAGGGGTCAACACTGTAGGAATACAAGCAATCCTCATTTGATAAATATTTCCAACTTTCTCGTGACTATCTGGTATTGCTCTATGTTCTCAATCCCCCCAAACAAGTACATAGTACATTTTTTGATACTCTAAAAAATCTATGAAAATTACCCAAAAATTTTTCGACTCGGACTCTATAGAAACATACTACACACCTGCAAGCTATTACAGGTGTGTACCCTTGGTTTCCCTATAGTTAATAGGAATGGGAAACAACTAAGGAATGAAC
>CM054145.1:10349575-10379575 GCA_028751875.1 Rapana venosa
GCTGCGGGATGTCAGCTTTTTCTTTTTGACGATGGTGAGAAGGGGTTCCTGTGGACCTGCCAGCCGTGTTATTTGACTCTTGAAAAATTCGTTGGTCTTTCGTTTTCTCCAGGATATGCCCAGTAGTTTTCTATGGCATTTTGTTTCGAATGATGGATTCGCTTTGCTGTTTCAGCAGTCAATGTCCAGGTTTCACTTCGTACAGCAGGATCGACTGAATTAGGGCTTTGTAGAGCTTTAGTTTGATTGGGAAATGATCTCTTTACTTTTCCATATGGTGGTGAGTTTTGTCAGGGAAGATGTTACCATGGCTATTTGACTTTGATTTCTGTCGTCGATCGCCCGTCCTTTGTGAGTGTAGCGCCGAGGTATTTAAAAGCGTCTACCTCACCCCCCAGTTGTTGGCCGGTTCATGTAAATTTTAGCGGTGCATTGCTCGTGCTTTCACAAGTACTTTACTTTTCTCCGAGCTCACCTCCATCCCATATGCTCCAGCTTGTTCTCAAGTCTGGGTCGTAAGATCTTGCAGCTCTGTGTTACTTCCGCCCATGAGGTCAATGTCATTGGCAAACCGTAAGTTGTTGAGGGGGTCTGCCGCCAATGGAGATGGTAGGGGGAAGTCATGGAGGGTTCTCTCATGATGTTTTCCAAGAACAGATTGAACAGGACTGGAGATAACAGGCATCCTTGTCGGACCCCAACTGTGGTTTTGAAGTAGTCTCCGACCTGATTGTTCAAAAAGGACTGCACTGCTTGCAGTGTTGTATAGGGGCTTGAATGGTTTGCACTAGTCCTTCTTCAATGCCAAAATTTTGGGGACCTGCCACAGGCCTTCTTTGCCATACTCTGTCAAAAGCCTTCTTGAAGTCGATGAAGTTGTGGAACAGGTCTCTCTGATGTTGAAGATGTTTTTCCATCATGATTTTGGCAGTTAAAAATCTGTTCGATTGTGCTCCTGCCTGCCCTGAACCCAGCTTGTTCCTCTGCAAGGTGTTCTTCTGCCTCCTTCTTGAGTCGATTCAAAAAAACTTGAGATGATCTTCTGGCGGGCTGATGAGGCTGATTTGTTCTATATTTTGGCATTTGGCGTAAATTCCCCTTCTTGGGCAGGGTATGTTTGAGTGATTGTGTCCAGTCTGTGGGCCACTGTTTGGTCTCCCAAATCTTCTGACAGATAGCTGTAACATATGGTGATGGCTGTTTCGCCACCATGCTTGAGCAGCTCTGCTGGTATATTGTCTGCTCCTGGGACTTTCCTACGGGTTTAAGCTGCGGATGGCTTCTTCCACTTCTTCCCTCAGTATAGGTAATGGCGAGGGTGCTCTTGATGTTGCTGCTTTCTCTTCTATTATGCTCTTTGTCAGGTTGTATTGGGTAGTTGTAAGTTCTTGACAATATTCAGACCACCTGTTCAATGCAGCTGAGCTTTCTGTGGGGAAAGGTTTCCGGAGCTGCTTCAATGACTGATGATTTGGTTTGAAGTGGTTTTGTGGAGTTTCTTCAGGGTGTCGTATGCCTTTTTACTGTTGCCACTTTCATGTTTTTTTCGATCTCATCACATTGATCACTGTTTCCACTTCTCTCTGGCCTTTAACATTGACTTCTTCACGAGATTGTTGGCCTCCCGGTATTCTTTAGGGTTGGAAGACCTGGTTGGTTTCAGTGCTCTTCTTGTATCGCAGAGGTCCAAGATGTCATTGGTTAGTCCATGGCTGGTGTTTATTCCTCTGACGACCGAGTTACCTCCTCTGCTGTTCTCGGACTGCCTCATTGAAGTTGTTGGTGGAGGTCATTGATGTCATTGTCCAGGAGGGTTAATGCCGCAAAACGTCGCCAAGCTTAGCTTGGAAGATCCCCTCGACTTTCGGGAAATTCTTTTAGTTTGTCCATGTTTAAATTTGATACGTGGGTTTGCAGGGTGTTTGTTTTTCTTCAGCTTCATTTTGAATACCAGCAGCACAAGGTCGTGGTCACTGCCTATGTCAGCTCCAGGTTTGGTTCTTGTTCTGGCTCTGTTGATGCTGGATTTGAAGCGCCGTGGTGTTAAAATAATTCTATTTGGGTTATGGATCTTGGCCCTTTAGCGCATGCCAGGTTGTCTCCTTGACTGCTTGTGGGGGGGATAGAGGGTTATTGGCATGGTAAGTCTGTGGGTCAGGGAAACTCCAGCAGCGAATCCCTGTCGTGGTCTCCAGTTCCAAGGGGGGACCAACTGTTCCGGCCATGGTTGTAGAGTCAGACTCCTACTTTGCGTTAAATCCCCTTGGATGATGATGATGTCCTTCTTTTGGGTATTTTCCTTAATGGTCACTTCAAGATCTTCTAAAAAATTTTTCTACTTCTTCATCTGTATGGTCAGATGATGGTTTCATAGATTTGTATGATGGTGATGTTCTTGGGCTTGGCCGACACCCGGATGCTGATAATCCTGCTGGAAGCCGGTGTAACAGCTGATAATGCAACCCCCCCTACTTCCTTTCTGACAATAAATGCCCCTCCATGTTGGTGATGTTTTTTCTTGGCCACTGTACCAGATCTTGTTGCCTTCTTCAGTCAATGTCTCACCAAATCTGTCCATCTCACTTCTCCTAGTCCAATAATGTCCCAATTTATATCGGCTAAGTCATACTCTAGTTCTTTGATTTTTTCCGCACTGGTAGAGTGTACGGACGTTCCATGTACCAATGGTGATTTGTTCTCTAGGGAGCTTAAGTAATGTTTAACTCCAGTAGCTGACTTGTCACTTCCACCTGTGTTGATCAATGGAAAGCGCGGTCGTTGGTAACCCGGGCCTCGACCGATCCGGTATCATTTCGGCTTTGCATTTGTCTTTCATGTTTTTTCTGGGGCTTAGGATATTCCTTGGTGGCGCCAAATTTCCTCTCCAAGTCTCCATATGTTTTGGGTTTTTCTATTGGGGTTTTTCCCCCCCCACATGCGACAGGTTGTACTGGGTTACATGGATACCAGTAGCAGTAGCAGAGAACTTCTCTGACTGACCTGAACACACACATACACACAAACAAACACGTACACACGCGCGCGCACGCACCCCCCCCCCCCCCCCCACACACACACAACCATTTCAAAGCAGTGTTAAATACCATGAACACATCTTTACCCTGAAATAAAATTGAGATGACACATCAATACCAGCATTAAATTCCAGCCAATTCTTTCTTTCTTTTTTTCACTGCGTGAAAAAAAGTACCTTGAGACACCATGCATTTGTTCGGAAATTTTACACTTGTAATAAGAAGTGGATTGGAGTTGAAGCTAACCCCCCAGAAACTTGGGTCTTAAATCAGAATATGCAGGACACAAACAGAAAATGATGTTCATTTCCTTTTCTGACTTGCAAAATGGACAAGATTTCTTCTGGGGGAAAATTGCAAAGCATGTACATTTGCATTAATAGGGAGAACATTAAATCTAGCTTGTGAGATGGCAACTCTAAAACATTAGGTTCCATGTCAGACACGTACTTTTCTTTTCAAAAATGATTTTAAAAAGATCTGAAAGTCTATCTGAATTGTTTGGGTTTTGTTAATATGATCTCTCTCTCTCTGCTCTCCTCTCGATTTCTCCTCTCATCACTCTCGTTTCTCTCACTCTACTCTCTCTCTCTCTCTCTTGCACATGTGCCACTTCTGAAGGCGAACTAAAGGGCTGCAGTTAGATAAGCTGCTGCAAAATTTTTGCATTTTAGCTTCAAATGTCAGTTACTGCCTTCCAGCAACTGTAATAACTTTAAATGGCCCTGCTGATCCGACAATGTGGTATGAGTTGGAAAGTCACTGGGAGAGCGGCACTTGTAGTCGACTTGGGAATGAAGCCAGCTGACAAGTCATGTCAACAGAAATAGGCGGACCCTGTGCTGAACCATGACTCATCCTTATTCCGTAAATTGCACAAAGCCCCCTTGCCAAATCCGTGGCGAACCTTCAAAGAAGCAACAACACCAAGGAAAGACAGGCAAGTCGCCACTGTTACAATGACAGTGCCGTGAAAGCTGTCTTGAGTGACATGGACTCCCTGCTCGATGTGGAAACGAAGAAAAACAAACCAGTGTGTACACAGAGCTGTGTTGTCAACAAGCAGTGAATGCCCTCGGTCACGAAAAACCAGTACCACTTGATCTACTGTAGTGATTCCAGCAACCAGACAGCAAGATCGGTGTGTCTTCTGAGGTGTCTGATGTGCAGAAGCGCAGACAGTTGGCTGCACAGTGGATGGCTTTGATACTGGAATTGTTAAACAGTAAATGGTGTCTACTCCTAACTGACCTACAGTGCATTAATAGGGAGAACATTTAAATCACGCTTGTGAAATGGCAAACCTAAAACATTAGGCGTATCCATGTCAAGCCATCTACTTTTTCTTTTTCAAAAATGATTTTAAAAGATCTGTAATTGTCATATCTGTCACGGCCACTTATAGTGCCAGACCAGTTTCTATTGACACATGACGTAGATCAATCCCATTCTTCAGCTTAAACAGTCTTAAAAACACACTATTACCTGAACCTGACCAACACCCTGCATGCGGGAACCAAACACAAGCTAAAACCTGTCTTAACAAAAACTTTCCTGAGTTTCTACACCCCCAACCAACTTTTACCCATTTAGTCTAATTCTAATAACAGTCTGATAAGCAATATGTGGCAGTCGCTTTCCATTCTTCAATTGTAATAATCTAAACCAATACTTCAGAACCAGCAACACCAACACTTAACAAGAAGATGAAATCTTCCCAAATCAACCAAGACCATATGAATTAGGAGTTTTAGACATGGTACACGCCTAAAAATCTTATTGCACGCCATAGTATGAACTTTTCTAATAATACTAATTTGTTTAAACCCCATAAAACACTTCAGAAGCAAATAGCAAATCGGTTGAACTTTAACATAAAAAAACTCCTAAAAAAATGCTTTGGTAGTCGATTTCCTTGGTATTTTGCGACAAAACCTTATTCAATTTGACCAACCGCTTTCTTACCCCTTGATGCTAGATTACAGTTACTTTTTTCATACTGCTCCTTGTAGTAATTTGGAATACCAAATAACAATAACTATTCCACTACTTCTGCGACAGAACTAGCGTCCTGATCACAGAGGTGGTGACAACCATCAGTTTTTAGCGTGCTTAACGCTACAGAAACCGTGGGATATAAGCTCGCTTATGGGCCTTCTCTGGCTCGAAAGAACTTACATTATTTTATTCACTACTTCTAGTTCTTACCACCCAAATAACCTTGTTCATGTCGTCTAAAAACCTCCTTTTCTGAAAACCATGACTTTAGTTTTTCTCATGTTTCAACATTTAATTTCATGTCATTGCGGAACAGTACGGGCATGGATATTTTAAATATGTTTTGAAGCCATATACTGTTGTACATAGTAAGCCACATCATCAGCAAAAAGTAATATAAACAATATCCATAAATGGGTTCCCCTGCAAAACTGTACATCCATGTCTTCCTATTCACATTCATAGATGCGATCAAGTAGATTTAATAAATACAGAACATAATTAGACTTAACAGGCACCTTGACTTACCTCAAATAGTGCCACTCAAAATATTCAGGTAAAAGTTCACAAAATGGCACTCGCACACGAGACTAAAGATATATACATTGCCTCAAAGAAGCCGAAAAATCTTCCATTCACACCTTGATTTCTCATGCTTCAAGAAGTTTATCATGATGAACAGATTCAAACTTTTCTTTTTTAAACTCAACAAATGCTACGCATCTAGCTGTGCTTTTCTCGTTCTGCTTTCTCATCAGACATTTCAGGACGATAGCATGACGTAAAATTAAATAATTTTATCTACTGTTGAGTACCCCCTAGCGAAAACTCGCTTAGATCGACTTTTCAAGAAATCACATAGTTGTACTTCTAACCAGTTATACAATCTTGCATTTGATATGGTTGTATAACATTTTGAAATAATACTATAACATGAGACTTCCTCTGTAATTATCTATGTATTATCATGATCTCCTTTTTTTGTAAAATAGGTATTATTAAGGCTATTGACCAGTCTTTTGATAGACACCTAAACTGAAACACATGTTAAAAAATTTACCCAAAACTCCACGTACCCTTTTGCCGTCCATTTATCACACAAACACATCGAGCCGAGTAACATAAAAATGTCTAATGCCACTGACTTATCCAACGTTTTGATTTTAGAAATTTGAAAAAGACACAAAAAAAGCCTGGATCGCAGGGCGTGGATTATCCTGTTGCATTCCACTTGACCAGCCCATCATACGGCGTGTGGACAGCGCTCGCACCTCCTCAAAGGTCAACATTGATCCGGCGGTAAGTAGCTTGAGTGGTGCACCATCTCCATCATGGATAAGCAGCACACCGTTCGCTTAGCAGGTTCAGGCTCTGTATTCCAGCTCAGTACTAACCTCGCCAGAGGATGGATTAATTTCTTAATTTAAGGGGAGGGGGTTGCGGGTGTGTGGGGGGGGGGGAGTGGAGACAGCCTCGTGTTTAGAGTGTTTAGCGCTCGTGATCTCACGGCCCGGTTATCGTAGCCACCACCGATGCTCCGTTTGCGAGGATTTTGCCCTGTAGGTAACATCAGTACTGACTCCACGTCCCCGGAAAAGTCCTTCATAATGAGCTAGTGAACTGAATGAGGTGAAAAAAACCCCGCAGAACAGCTGCGCACATTAAAACATGTTTGGCCTTGTTTCGGGGGTAACTGTTGAAAAAAACAAACCCAACCCAAAACAAACACTAAAACGCATTGGACATTGCGTCTGTTTTAGACATCATTCCGAAGTTTGGAATACAGCTACCACTTAATGTGGGCGAGGGTCCGCATACGCAGAATCTCACCACTGGTGAAACCTCGTGGCTCTAGCTGAGTAAGCTGGGAAAACAATCTGTGTGTGTTCTTGTCTTTAAAGTGATCATGAACATTGAACCATCAATACAACAGGACGGCAAAAAACTAACCATAGGTGGGTGATCTAAATCACTGTGTGTTGCTTTTAGAAAAATAAATCACTGTTTTTTAAAAATCTACATCACTGTGTGTTTAGAGACAGTTTCAACACTTTTTCGGGGTGTAAACTTTCTTTATCAGTTTAAAAAGGATTCATAAACTATTTATGTGTCCCTTTTTATTCTGGAGCCAGCTTTTCTTACGAAGTGGTGATTTGTCGTTAAGAATAAGCCAGCTGTCCTGCTGATGAAACATGTTGATGCCGATCCATCCTGGCAGTGTTTGATGCAGGATGTTGCCATACTGTTACTTTGTTTTTCACCTGTTCCGCCAAAAAGCAGTATTCCAAAAGAACAATAACATCACTGACTATCTGAGCGCACACACTGCCAATCCACCTTAATGTGGGTGAGGTCAGAGTCTACAGAGGATGAGCGAATGACTTGAGAAGAGCGCGAGCACACTGGGGCAGGACATTACAGTGACGAGAGAGTACGCAGACAATCCACACTTCTCTTGTGCTCAGCTAGAACGCAATACCTATCACTATTAAGCCACCAACAGGATCTAATCTAAGTCAAAACACTTCTCAGTATAATATCCTATATCTCCTATACACTGCATCAAAGCAGTTTTTTCTCTGACACAGTCTCACACAACTTCTTAAACAATCAAGATTAACCACATGACCCTAAGTATATACTATCGAATGCATACAATACGAGTCTCTTCTGGAGGTACGCCTTTCACACACACAAACGGCAGTACGTCATATCTCTCACCGGGACCACAGCGTCCTCAATTCAGTCCATCACATATAGATCACGAGTACACGTTAGCAAGAATCTCCGAAAGTAGTACCTCTCCGAGATCTATCTAATTCTCAGAATTAGCTAGCTATTCACACTAGCGATACTGACAAACACCACTATGTTCCGTTATAGATGCTCTCACACGTAGCTCTGTCTAACACAGACCCAGAGCGATAAAGCATCTGTGGATATCGCTGTGGTACTGTCCAACATAGCAGTCTTTTAGACTGTCTTAGAGGTATGCTCTTTCTTGTCTCTCAGCATTTCATGGTGGTTCTGTATCAACTTATTTTGATGTGATACACAATTGCGAGGGATCTTCTTCTGTAGCGTGTGAGCGTTATGCTAGCGAGCAGTCTAACAAGTGTCTGATGACTCTGATGCGAGAGCAGTCAAGTCGACCGAATGAGATAAGTAGTTTGAATTTGTATATATTTAGATTGATCTACAGTTGGCGTCGTGCAGGACATGGTGCTTCTTTATTACAATATCCTGCGAGAGACCACTTCAGTAATATACAATTATCTCTCTAGTTACTAGAATAGAGGAACAACTATCACTAGTAAATAGTATAAGGTGGGTCGAGCGATGTTTATTGTCGATGATTGAAACAGGTCAGGGTAGATCTTCTATGTTGATTATATATAGGTATCTATATACTCTGTATTAGTTGATGTTTGGATAGTCTTCTTACTTCTCATAGTTTATCTATTGCAACACGTACTCGGGTTTGAGATGGGTTTGTCTAGGTGCGGACAGGATGTTACTACACAGTGATGTTGTCTCTCTTATCTCAATTTTGTTTCTAGGACACACACATTCCACAGACACTATTCACTTGCTCTAGGTCTGGATGATAAGGGACTACTATGGACACATTGACACAAGCGGACTGTGTTTTACGACAGAGCGAAGAGAGTCAATTATTAAGAAGTATCAGAGTCCAATACAATTTTTTAACTTTCAATATTTCAGAATGTACAGCGAGCGGTTCTGTTGACCAGGTATCTCACACACTAATAAGACGCTCACTACTTTTACTATCTTCTATACACAGATACTCTACATTTTAGATTTTCAGTTTTATGATTCTTGCGAGGTGGTAAAATAATTATCTAATTTTTATTTGTGGTTAGGGTAAGTTACACACTCTATACAATTTATACTATAATGTAGTCTACTCGGGAAGATCACAAAAATAACAGCGGTAATAATCTCACATACTCACAACTATACAGGATAAATTCACATCGCAGAAAACATCAAGAAACATCTGATTAGACAGACAAAAGATCAATATACACAAACTTCATATACGACAAAACACATTTGCAGATAAGTAACTCTAACACCAGCGCGAGTAGAAATAAAAGTATTACTCGTGATAGCACACAACATCTGTGACACACATGTGGTAGTGTGGGATGCACACGGGAGGAGATTGTGAGATGAGATGGGGCTTTTATGACACATCACTGATGAATCTGAGGGGATATACACTTTATTATATTTGGGGAAAGTATAAATGTGTGTTTAGATGAGAGTCATGTAGTGACTCACACAGTGTGTCCATATAGAGAGTGAAGACAGGCAGCATCAGGACAGAGTATGCGAAACTAGTACAATTACGGGTATGAGTTGCACAACACTTGATTTTCAGACGTAGAGGTTAGTGGATGATATATATTTACAGGAGGGGTTAGAGAGGAGGTATGTAGCACAAGCATTTACAATTTATCTATACGCGGGTCACGAGGTACACAGATAAGACAGACACACACACTGCATAGGGTGGGGATTGGATTGAGCGACTATGGGGAACAATGAGTCTTGCGATCATGGTATGAGATTGGTAACTATAGTCAATTCTGTGATTGACTGATGGGGTAGAGTTGTGAGTATCTACTGAGAGTAGAGCAAGGCGCATGAGACGGATCTCAACAGGTGTCTACATAACCTGTGTGTCAGAAGATTAACATATAATAGAGATGATTAGTGTGATTAGAGAATGTGTTGGGTTATAAAATGTGGTATGTGATCTGTGTATGGAGGTATGTTGGATGTAGTGAGATGCGCAAGTGAGGAAGGGCTGTGTCATCATCAGTGCGTGTGTTGGTTGGGAGGGTGTGTTATTGCGTATGTGGGTGTGGGAGGTTCACAAGTGGGCGGGGGACTCTATAATGTTGACTCATCTATGAGATATAGATGTAAGATATATCTGTGTAGCTTGATTTACTACATGAACATACAGGAGAAGGGAGATGGATAGGTATATATATAGAGAGGGATATATAAGATAGATAAGGTAAGACACGATTTAATTGCTACGGACGATTCGAGGCGATCGAATTGTTGACATTTATACTCCACATGACTTTAGAGTTCTTAGTTTCAGGCATTTAGTTTACAGAGACATTGAACTGTGAGGTAATTTGACGTGACTGAGAGCGTATGTCGCACTACATGAGTTCCACTTTTATAAGTCTTACGTCTATTCGGTATCTAATTTTTGGTGAACATGTTTATCAGATTATAAGGGTGATAGTTTACGTCACTATATGAGTCACAAACAATATTCTCATAGGAGATTCATTCTCTCATGTGATAGACATGGGTACTTCTTGATTGATACACACTCTTACATATTCTATAAATTGACAGAAGTTATGACACAGACAAACACAAGGTTCAACAGGGGTCGGACCAATAGTGAGATCAGCTGTAAAGTAGGGGGACGGAGTCTGGACGCAAGATGTGTGGATAGACGATATAGAGACTATTGGTATTTGTGACTCCTTATACGACGTATGACTATTGGACACTAAGACTTAGGTCAGCGATGCTAGCAGAATAGACGACGGGACATCATTAGAGGTTGTTAACTCGTAGGGGAGGTGAGGTAAGCACACTAGACTCAAGGCTTACTAGAGAGGATGAGAAGCGAGTTATTATATTCGGTTAATTAAGTTCTTATTATTCTATCTACAAACAGTCAAGCGATATGATGATATTTATTTTATTTTAGTTATGTCGAGCGTATATGAGGTAGATAGAGAGAACAAAAGCTTTCCTGAACATTGCGAGTGGACACACTATAGGACTGGGACAGTCAGTTACTTAATGGGAAGACGTCGTGTGGTGAGGTGATATTGACTGAGGGAGTAAATGTGCGGTGCAGGGTGAGTGTTGTGTTCTGTGTGAAGACACGGGAGAAGTAGACATCTCTACAAATCTATATTGCACAGTAGGAACAGTCAATCAGATACATGAACAAGATAATTATACTACTCTAGTGGGCAGCGAGGATAGTGAGGAGGGTATATATAGAATCACGAGCAGAGGTCATACAACGAGTGAGGGACCATCACATACACATATACAGATGAGGGATGTACATCTCTAATCCTAGTCAATGCGAAGGCGAACATATGCGACACACCTACTAAATTATATGATGACAATGCACGGTCTTATTGTGTATTTGGTCACGACTGGGCAGGTGAATCAATATCACACACACACGTTGCGTAGAGGGCACACTCTTGAGGGAGAACACATGGACATACGGATCACGATGATCAGACAGAGCGGGGGACGGGAGGGCTTACGGGTACAAACGATATATTAATCTAGTAGAGAGTACGTGATAAATAAAGACACAAGTGAGAGAACATGGGATACTTATAACACAACAGAGTACACACAACTTACTATGATGACAGAACGAGATGGTGCGGATTCATAGAGAGAGATGCAGAATAATTAATTCATTAGATAGATGAGAGATAGGAGAGAGAGAGGGAACAAGCAAGCGACAGATTACATACAACAGATGATAATGGAGTTAGTAGTATACAATATAGACAACGAGACATCAAAGAGAAAACAAACATAGCTATTCAGAGCGGCGTAGAGCGCAATTACACATCACTAGGACGTTAGACACACAACTGACAGGATCATTATACAACTTAGAACTCTCTTGACATGACATCTTAATAGGGGAGTATTGTGTTGGATGATGGATCGACCGAAAACACACAGGGACCAATTATAGAACAACACACACACACACACACATATCTATACTAAGTATTATCTATGACACATAGGGAGCAGACACTCCTTTATACTTGTATATCACTATACACACTATTAGTAGAGAGACTATCATGGGGGTGATTCTTAGTACTCTCACATCTACATACACACGAGGAGACTAATGAACAAAGGAGGCAACATAACATATTTAAGCTACACATAGAGCGAGATAGGATACATATCAACAGTGATGTGCATCAGAGGTATGTGTAATATGATACAACGGGGAGCGAGACTAGAGGGAAGAGCGGGACGTTCATGGAAAGACAGATGTAATAGAGTTGATTAGCATGTGAGAAGGGACATACAGTGAGGGAGGTACAAGACTCTGATACTTTTTGAGGAGATAGGATAGGCGTGACTATACACACAATTTGGTGGCGACTGAGGATCAGATATGAGAGGATTGTCTCGAGACAGCATCTGTGAAGGCATACACTACAAACACTACATTCTTGTTAGAGAGAGGGAATAACACACAGGATAATCACACAGATATATGGAGAGAAATGTAGGCGCTCACATCACACACAGAGAGATCACAACAACTAATATATAAATGCAGTAATTATAAGAGATTTAGGTATAACTTAGGTATATTGGGGATATGGAAAGGATATATAAACATACATAGACAGATCAGGGATGACAACAGACATGATAGACTAGAATAACAGGAATTTATATATATAATGTACACACATATCACTATGCACTATATTACTTGCAACATAGGGACTCATAACACTAAACTAGTAGCGACAAGCAGAGAGAATAAGAGATAAATGCAATAGACACATACAGAGGCGATACAAGATACAAAATATATTATAATATATATATATATATATATAATATATATATATTATAGATATATAACACATATATATATATATATATACGAAGGTGTATAGATATTAGATAATGGATACATCTCGTATATACACACTACCAGCATAGATTAGAGACATTGGTGAATTACTCTAGGTGGCGTAACGCACTTATATATGATTATATATATATTATATTATATATAGATATATTAGTCATATTGAATTGAGGGGGGGGATAGTTATAGCTCAAGACACACGGTCGTAGAAGTGGCGATAGTGATATATAGACGAGACGACGTTCTTTATTAAGAGGATGAATGGGGAGTAGGAGTTGGAGGACACACAGTTGATTGATATATATAACATATATCAGCTCGCGTGCGATACATACAACATCGAAATACTGGATACTTGAGACGAGTATGTTATATGGTTGGGAGGATCATAGACATTAGCGGGAGTGGCAATATGACACACACATCACATGCGACACTGTTGCGGAGCACAGATGAGATCAACAATAGTATAGGAATATGACACTGATGGGGAGAGAGACAAGTGTGTATTACGTGATCTGTGATGGAAGCAGTGTTTGGAAAGAGGGGGGAGGAATTGTATAAACAAGGTTGACGGCACGAGATGTAGCAGACTGGGAGAGAGGGCGTGGGATACAGGAGTGAGGGATGGGGGAAATTGGTTGGTTTGTTGGAACATGCATAGAGACTATCAGAGAGAGAGATGACCAAATATAACTATATATGAAGACAGTATCTAAGAATAGACATTACGTACACACTATGCTATCAGTAGGATCACATAACAGAAGGTGGACATAGAATGATCTCAGAATACTGTCAAGGTTATTCACATAGAGGTTGACAAATACAAGAATAGACAGATAAATAGACACATATAATTACACAAGAGTAATACAACACAATTATGGACTATAGAAGGAGAGTAGACAGGTCCTATGTACTAACATATAACTATGACAGAGACTACAATTAATGAGATTTTTTGGTTAAATCATTTGTGGCTATTCAATGCAGTGAGAAGAGACATATACAGAAATCATGGCAACGTGAATATAGAGCGAAAACATTCGGATAGGTAAATGATAGACACATAGGGGACAACGGGAACATAGACAACATGGACTAGAGTACAGATATGAGCAACTAAATATCTGACTAGGATATGATTTGGGATGATGAACACAATAGTTCACGAACACTTCACGAGATTATCTATATTACAGGTACTACATAGTTGGTGGGAAGAAACTAAGAGACTACCAAGGACACAATGCGTAACACTAGATAAGATATATACACATGAGTAGCAGATAGTATCATACAGTCGATGAATGTGCGGGTAATCAGCCTAGGCGAGGATTTAGGGGACAGATACACATCTCGGAGATTATACAATCATAAGGAACAACGTACAATTTATATATAACACACGTGCGTATACGTACATGTACTGTAACTAGAGATTTATTATATGACAAGGCGATATACAGGAACTATGCGGGTGACTAGATAAGACACACTATGGGGACATGAGAATGTCAACACTACAAGAGAGTGTCGACGCAGAGAGGACACTCACAATATAGATAAAACTATTACGTGCATGTGCAGATTCTTGTTGTAGAGATTGGGTTGTATAACGATTGATTGAGAGGGATGGTTTGATCAAAAATTCAGGGGCGACTGGCACACAGTCATGATATATAGGTACACGATAGCATATGGGACATAATACAGGGAAGATGACTCGACAAGATTATATATATATAGAGGTATATATACAATCAGATGACGTATAGAGTTGATGGGGGATATCTCTCAAATATTCACAGAGAACAAACAATGAAATAGTCTCAGGAATGACGTATAGGAGAGGCGAGTAATAGGGATAGAGAGTGCATTTATGTATCGTACACATCAGACACTTACAAGAAGGTGATATCATATATACGATATCTACGATGAAGGAGGGGATTGTCAGGGGAAGGGGCGTACATAAGTGATTATGGACATAAAATATCAGATAGCTATACTCACACACACGGAGTTATTGTATAATGATAATTTAATTTATTACTATTTATTTATTGACATTTGCGTAATGACATCTTAGCATGGGAGGACTAAGGTTCATTCAATTATGATAGGAGAGAAAGCAGTCATGTGGAGTAGATCACATAGAGAACTTCTCTATTAATACACATCATATGAGGAATGACACTCAACAAACGTGATATTACAGTGTTAGAGGGGTTGGTGTTTTTTGGTGGTTGGGAGAGGGTTGATATGGTAAGAGGTGTGGTGGGGGGTGGTGTTGGGAAGTATAATGAGTTTTATTGGTATTAGTTAGCAAAAAATGGTCTCAATACAACAGCAAACACAGTCACAGTTCATTATAAGAGGACACTATTCCAACACGTCCATCTCGGCTTCACCCACCTTGCCTGCGTGCCCCCTAGAGAGGAGAGAGAGAGAGCGAGAGAGAGAGGAGAGAGAGAGAGAGATAAGAGAGTGGGGAGGAACTAAGAAATTTAATGAACCTCGATCTTGGTTCACAATAACAGTTATTATTATTATTAATATTATTATTATTAGTAGTAGTAGTAGTAGTAGTAGTAGTGTTGCTTTTGTTGATGTTGGTGGGGTGTTTGGTGGTATAGTGGTGGGTGTGGGTAGTGGTGATCAGAGGGTCGTTGTGTCGATGGTGTTCCAGTAATGCTGGTGGTGGTAGTTGTAGTGGTGTGGCTTTTGTTCTTGTTGCTAGTGTTGCTATGGTTGTCGTTCCGTTCTTTTTTGTTCAATTCCCCATAACTCCACGGAATTCCCCAAAGAGGTACCACATTGAAGAAAAAGTACACAAACAACTCTCCACTATTGTTTGTTGGACAATGCTTTTTTAAAAAATATACAAAACTTAGCATTTCTAGTTTGGTTTGGCTAAAAATGAAATTGATGCAAACCAACTGAAGTAATAATGGCCACATGTGCAGCAGCTACTTCACAGAAAGAGTTGTTTGGTTTGGATTATATCAGATCCCAGCGAGCTATCCCAATCTAGGAATATACAACTACCCAACCATCACCAGTGTCTTAAACTAGCAGGTTTTACTTGGCCTGCACGTCACAACTAAAAAAATCACACTTTTCCTTCTGTTTTTTCAATATGACTCTTATATTCATACTGCAACCTACTAAGGAGGCATCGATTGAAATAAATTAAAAAACACTTTTTGTGAAAGACAAGCCACTGATTTTGAAAACAAATTTGTAGGTTAAAATAAAAAAATATTTTTCAAGCAAACACTGTATCACCTCAGTCCATGTCGCTGCTAGAGTTCCATATCACAATAGTCATGCGAGGGTCACCACTGTAGGATACAAAGCAATCCACATTGATAAAAATTTTCCACTTTCTCGTGACTAACTGTATGCTCTATGTTCTCAAATCCCCCCAAACAAGTACATAGTACATTTTTTTGATACTCTAAAAAATCTATGAAACTTTACCCCAAAATTTTTTCGACTTCGGACCTAAAGAACATACTACGCAACCTGCAAGCTATTACAGTGTGAACCCACTTGTTCCTCCATAGAGTTTAATAGTAATGGAAACAACTAACGGAAAGAGCTTGATGGTTGGCCTTTATAATTTCACAATGTTTGCGTTTAATAGGCCTACTACACATTGTGAAAGTGAAATCTGATGTAGAAAAAACAGTACAAGTTGTTTTATACATTTTATTTCCCTTCTTAACCAGCTGATTTCTATAATTTGTAAATACAATTACTATAATACATAATTAGTATGTAAAAATGGTGTATTACGTGCATTCTTCTTAACTTAAATGTGATACACCATTTAATTTTATTCTAAAACAAACACTGAAGATTTGACCACATACATCAAAAGTACGTATACATCCTTTCTGTACAGTCTTTGCACCTGTGGTGTGGTGAATCCATTTTTATTAGCAGGAGTAGGCTACCCACCAATGGTGTATCCTTAATACCAAGGCCCACGAGTTAGCCTTGGCGCAGGTTACTCACTAACATGGCAGTTCCATGATACGTGTGTGCGCACAGTACATACAAAACATCTATGGATGTGTGTGCAGTATATATGCAATATGGACAGCTTTTTTTAAAAAAAAAAAAATATTAGTGCCTAGAGGCATTAAAATTTTTTTTATTGTCGGATACATTATCTTTATTTATTATTTGTTAATTTTGAGGATAATGGAAAAAGCACTCGTGCTATTTTTAATTTTAAAATTTTTAAAAAATAAAAAGCATGAATGCAGTTTTCCTAAATTTTACTTCCCTTCCCCACAATGGCCTATTGTCTTAAAGTATAAAATATATTTTTAATGTGAGGGCAAGGAATGGTCCGGTAAAGTTTCTTCTCCCTAGGATCTGGACCATATTTAAGTGGTTGACTGGGTGTTAGCCTTCAGATGAGGCAATAAACCTTGTGGTATGGGTTCTAGACTTTCAGATGATACAATTAAAGCCGTGAAAAAATTTGGTGATTTGTAACATGATGAACCGATAAAATCAATATCCTGTCTTTTGAAACTACATCTAGCCACTTATAAGACCCACCATACAGAAACATCATTTCTGGTCAAAATTTGTAGAGAAAAAAATTTCCTTACAGATAAACTCATCTGCAAACAAGGAAAACGGGTGGCGACGTATTTTGTTGGCGACGCGCTCTCCGAGTAAATCTCCTCTGGGAGAAGTCTCTGATTTTATGTGAAAGAGTAGATGAAGAAGCCCTTTCATTTATTTTTTTGCAAGATACATCGCTATATAAATTCCCTTATTATATTATTATTATTATTTTTTTATTTTATTTTTTTATTTATTATTATTATTCTTATTATTAATATATTATCATCATCATCATCATCATCATCGTCGTCGTCGTCGGTCATCATCATCAACAACATCATCCACCATCATCATCATCATCACATCAACATCATCATCATCATCATCATCATCAACATCATCATCAAACAGATTTACGAGACTAAAAAATTGCTTTACAAATCAATCCATTTAATCCAGTTCAATCCCAAAATTGTTAAATAGCGTGGTTTTTTCAAATCATGATTATACCGGGGTTTTGTTTAGTTGTTTCCGTTGCTGTATCTGGTTATTAAAATTTTCAATAAACAATATATCTCCTCTTTCCTTTCTTTTCTCGAGTTTTGCCAGTGTGTCTTCCCTTCTTCATTTATTTCCCTTAAAAAAATCTCCTACCTGTTTCTGTCATCTTTGATTTATTTATCTATCATTTAAAAAATCAGTACATGTGTCTTCCAGTTTCAAAAACCGACAAATTGACAACATTGTTTGTTTCGCTTTAATCTATTTAGTGTTTATGTATGTTTAGCGTCTTCCTAAAGATGCAAACAAAATATAAGAGATAATGATAACAACAAGACCAAAACAATAAATAAAAACAACAACAACAACAACAACAACAACAACAACAACACCAACAACAACAAACATACACCAACAACAACAACAACAACAACAACAGACAACAACATTAATTATACAAGGAAATTTAAATAGGGCTATAACATGCAGACAACAATCAACGCTTGCACTTGACAAATCCTACACAGTCTTCTAACCAGTAACAATACTAGCACTAACAAGTCAATCCCAAAGTCACACCCACATACACACACGCCACACACCACACACACACACACACACAACATTCACACCACACACACACACACACACACACACAACAAAAGGACACACACACATAGGTAATACTCTTTGGGCAGTGTGATTGAATCATGCTGTTTTTGAAGGCAGGGCACACTCTAGGAACAATGACACAGGAGATGGAAAACTTAGGTTAGAAATAAATAAGTCTGAACTGGATTTAAAAGTGACATAAGAAGCATTTGGTAAAGAAAGAGGAGGAAGGCCATTCCGATGGATTGGACCCCTAAATAGAGAGGATGTAGATTGTTGAATCGAGTTATTTGTAAGCACAAGGTATCTATCTGCGGCAGAGGGGAGGGAACTAAGGTAGTGTGCAAGAGAAGAACATTCGAAGAGGGTAGAAGGTGCTGTTTTGTGGAGACATAGGAACAGAGGGTACTGATCTTATAATTACACTCTTGCACAGGCAACCCGTGGAGAGAACGCAAGAGAGGGTAACGTTCTAAGATTTTTTCTTTCTGAGACTATCATCTTTATATCAGTTATGAATGCTCGAACATTATGGCACACATCAATAAAATTCATTTTCTATTTTTCAGACACCCCCCCTCCCCCCTCCCCCACCCCCACCCTCCTCCTTAACATAAAAAATAGGAGCGACGTTAAACGAAAACAACACAAACAATACAATAAGACAAAATGTAACACAAAACATTACAAAATACAAAACACAATACGTGTTTAAAAACGATAGCAGATTTTAATATTGACTTTTTCTTGTTGCATATGACTTAAATACATATTTAATGAACCACACAAGGCAATATCCATTCTTCTTCTTCTCTTTTGGTTTTTTTCGCTTTTTACAAACATCAGATGTTATGCAAGTCTTTTCCAGCTCCTCTCCTGGGCCCTACACATAGTTTGCAGGGTTATCTCAGACAGCCCACACCATGCTTCCTTAGGTCGCTGAATAACCTGCACCTATCAAGGATATGCACACCATTCTGGGTTTTCTTTTGCCACAGCACAACACAAGGGAGAAAAACGTTTTCCGCTTTGTGGACATGTGGGTGATTTAACATGTTGTGCTCAGTGGAGTCTGAGAATGAGACTTGTTCTTCTCTTTTGCGATGGTGGTAGTCGTCCCTACTCGCTTCAGGGTTTGGCCATTGATTTGATTATTGTCTCCCTTTGAATTATGAGTTCACCAGCTAGAAACACATACACTGACAACACGAGAACCAAAGAGGAGTGGTGGAGATAAACACTTCACTTTAACAATAAAACACAGCCCACACCTTAAAAACCAAGCTTAGATAACCAAATGAAACACAATATTTATCCTGAAATAATAAACAGAAACAAATAAACAAAACCATTGACATTCCACAATATAATATAAAGAGTTTATACACCCACATGTAAAATTTACTTTTGAAGCATCCACAACTGAAATTGAATTGTTTGGGTTTTGTTAATATGATCTCTCTCTCTCTGCTCTCCTCTCGATTTCTCCTCTCATCACTCTCGTTTCTCTCACTCTACTCTCTCTCTCTCTCTCTTGCACATGTGCCACTTCTGAAGGCGAACTAAAGGGCTGCAGTTAGATAAGCTGCTGCAAAATTTTTGCATTTTAGCTTCAAATGTCAGTTACTGCCTTCCAGCAACTGTAATAACTTTAAATGGCCCTGCTGATCCGACAATGTGGTATGAGTTGGAAAGTCACTGGGAGAGCGGCACTTGTAGTCGACTTGGGAATGAAGCCAGCTGACAAGTCATGTCAACAGAAATAGGCGGACCCTGTGCTGAACCATGACTCATCCTTATTCCGTAAATTGCACAAAGCCCCCTTGCCAAATCCGTGGCGAACCTTCAAAGAAGCAACAACACCAAGGAAAGACAGGCAAGTCGCCACTGTTACAATGACAGTGCCGTGAAAGCTGTCTTGAGTGACATGGACTCCCTGCTCGATGTGGAAACGAAGAAAAACAAACCAGTGTGTACACAGAGCTGTGTTGTCAACAAGCAGTGAATGCCCTCGGTCACGAAAAACCAGTACCACTTGATCTACTGTAGTGATTCCAGCAACCAGACAGCAAGATCGGTGTGTCTTCTGAGGTGTCTGATGTGCAGAAGCGCAGACAGTTGGCTGCACAGTGGATGGCTTTGATACTGGAATTGTTAAACAGTAAATGGTGTCTACTCCTAACTGACCTACAGTTGTGGCGGGTGACGGGGCCCGAACATGTCGTTTTTTTCTTCTTGACGTGGGGGGAAAGGGGGTTTCCCTGTGGCCTGCCAGCCGTGTTATTTGACTTTTGACAAATTCGTTGGTCTTTCGTTTTCTCCAGGATATGCCCAGTAGTTTTCTATGGCATTTTGTTTCGAATGACTGGATTCGCTTTGCTGTTTCAGCAGTCAATGTCAGGTTTCACTTCGTACAGCAGGATCGACTGAATTAGGGCTTTGTAGAGCTTTAGTTTGATTGGGAAAGATCTCTTTACTTTTCCATATGGTGGTGAGTTTTGTCATGGAAGATTTTTCCATGGCTATTCTGACTTTGATTTCTGTCGTCGATCGCCCGTCCTTTGTGAGTGTAGCCCCGAGGTATTTAAAAGCGTCTACCTCCCCCAGTTGTTGGCCGTTCATGTAAATTTTAAGCGGTGGATTGCTCGTGCTGTTCACAAGTACTTTACTTTTCTCCGAGCTCACTCCATCCCATATGCCCCAGCTCTGTCTCAAGTCTGGTCGTAAGATCTTGCAGCTCTGTGTTACTTCCGCCCTGAGGTCAATGTCATTGGCAAACCGTAAGTTGTTGAGGGGTCTGCCCCCAATGGAGATGGTTTTAGGGTGGAAGTCATGGAGGGTCTCTCTATGATTTTTTCCAAAAAACAGATTGAACAGGCTGGAGATAACAGGCACCCTTTGTCGGACCCCAACTGGGGTTTTGAAGTAGTCCCCGACTGATTGTTCAGAAGGACGCACTGCTTGCAGTGTTGTATGGGTGCTTGAATGGTTTGCACTAGTCCTTCTTCAATGCCAAACATTTTGAGGCCCTGCCACAGGCCTTCGTGCCAAAACTCTGTCAAAAGCCTTCTTGAAGTCGATGAAGTTGTGGAACAGGTCTCTCTGTGTTGAAGTTTTTTTCCCATCATGTTGTGGCAGTTAAAAATCTGTTCGATTGTGCCCCTGCCTGCCCTGAACCCAGCTTGTTCCTCTGCAAGGTGTTCTTCTGCCTCCTTCTTGAGTCGATTCAAAATAACTTTGAGCATGATCTTGCTGGCGTGGCTGATGAGGTGATTGTTCTATAGTTTTGGCATTGGCGTAAATTCCCCTCTTGGGCAGGGGTTATGATGAGTGATTGTGTCCAGTCTTTTGGGCCCCACTTTTTTGTCTCCCAATTTCGGGACAGATAGCTGTAAACATATGTGATGGCTGTTTCGCCACCATGCTTGAGCAGCTTGCTGGTATATTGTCTGTCTGGGGACTTTCCTACTGGTAAGCTGCGGATGGCTTCTTCCACTTTTTTCCTCAGTATAGGTAATGGCGAGGGTGCTCTTGATGTTGCTGCTTTCTCTTCTATTATGCTCTTGTCAGGTTGTTTGGGTAGTTGTACAGTTCTTAAACAATATTCAGCCCACCTGTTCAATGCAGCTGAGCTTTCTGTGAGGAGGTTTCCGGAGCTTTTCTTCAAGGGACTGTGATTTGGTTTGAAGTGGTTTTGTGAGTTTCTTCAGGGTGTCGTATGCCTTTTTACTGTTGCCCACTTTCATGTTTTTTTCGATCTCATCACATTTTATCACTGATCCACTTCTCTCTGGCCTTTAACATTGATTTTTCACGAGATTGTTGGCCTCCCGGTATTCTTTAGGGTTGGAAGACCTGGTTGGTTTCAGTGCTCTTCTTGTATCGCAGAGGTCCAAGATGTCATTGGTAGTCCATGGCTGGTGTTTATTCCTCTGACGACCGAGTACCTCCTCTGCTGTTTCTCGGACTGCCTCATTGAAGTTGTTGGTGAGGTCATTGATGTCATTGTCCAGGAGGGTTAATGCCGCAAAACGTCCGCCAAGCTTAGCTTGGAAGATCTCCTCGACATCTGGTTTTTTTGTTTGTCCATTTTCAAATTTGATACGTGGGTTTGCAGGCTGTTTGTTTTTCTTCAGCTTCATTTTTAATACCAGCAGCAAAAAGGTCGTGGTCACTGGGCCCATGTCAGCTCCAGGGTAGGTTCTTGTTCTGGCTCTGTTGATGCTGGATTTGAAGCGCCGTGGTGTTAAGATAAAATCTATTTGGTTATGGATCTTGCCGTTTAGGGGCATGCCCGGTTGTCCTCCTTGACTGCTTGTGGGGATAGAGGTATTGGCAATGGTAAGTCTGTGGTGCAGGGCAAACTCCAGCAGACGTAGTCCCCTGTCGTTGGGCTCCCCTTCCAAACTGACCAAATGTTCCGGCCCATTGGTTGTAAAAGTCAGGGCCTACTTTGGCGTTAAAATCCCCCTTGGATGATGGTGATGTCCTTCTTGGGTATTTTCTTTAAAGGTCACTTCAAGATCTTCATAAAATTCTTCTACTTCTTATCTGTATGGTCAGATGATGGTGCATAGATTTTTATGATGGTGATGTTCTTGGGCTTGGCCGACACCCGGTGTGATATCCCATGCTGGAAGCCGGTGTACAGCTGATAATGCACCCACTACTTCCTTTTTGACAATAAATGCCACTCCATGTTGGTGATGTTTCTCTTGGCCACTGTACAATCTTGTTGCCTTCTTCAGTTCAATGTCTCACCAAATCTGTCCATCTCACTTCTCCTAGTCCAATAATGTCCATTTATATCGGCTAAGCTCATACTCTAGTTCTTTGATTTTTCCGCACTGGTAGAGTGTACGGACGTTCCATGTACCAATGGTGATTTGTTCTCTAGGGAGCTTAAGTAATGTTTTAACTCCAGTAGCTGACTTGTCACTTTCCACCCTGGTGTTGATCAATGGAAAGCGCGGTCGTTGGTAACCCGGGCCTCGACCGATCCGGTATCATTTCGGCTTTGCATTTGTCTTTCATGTTTTTTCTGTGGGCTTAGGATATTCCTTGGTGGCGCCAATCTCCTCTCCAAGTCTCCATATGTTTTGGGTTTTTTCTATTGGGGTTTCCTCCCCCACATGCGACAGGTTGTACTGGGTTACATGGATACCAGTAGCAGTAGCAGAGAACTTCTCTGACTGACCTGAACACACACATACACACAAACAAACACGTACACACGCGCGCGCACGCACCCCCCCCCCCCCCCCACACACACACAACCATTTCAAAGCCGTGTTTTAAAATACATGAACATCTTTCCCCTGAAATAAATTGAGATGACAATCAATACCAGCATTAAATTCCAGCCAATTTTTTTTCTTTCTTTTGTTCACTGCGTGAAAAATGTACCTTGAGACCCATGCATTTGTTCGGAATTTGACACTTGTAATAAGAAGTGGATTGGAGTTGAGCTAACCCCCAAGAAACTTGGCTCTTAAATCAGAATATGCAGGCAACAAACAGAAAATGATGTTCATTTTCCCTTTGCTGACTTCCCAAAATGGACAAAATTTTTTCTTCTGGGGAAGATTGCTAAAGCATGTACATTTGCATTAATAGGGAGAAATTAAATCTAGCTTGTGAGATGGCAACTCTAAAACATTAGGTACCCATGTCAGGACACGTACTTTTCTTTTTCAAAAATGATTTTAAAAGATATGCAATTGTCATATCTGTCACGGTCTTTATAGTGCCCGACCATTCTTGTATGTATAGATCAACCATTCTCTGCTTAAACAGTCTTAAAAACATTTTGACTGACCAACACCCTGCTGCAAACCCAAAAAAAGCTAAAACCTGTCTTACATAAAATTTCCCTGATTTTCGACACCCAACAACTTTACCCATTTTGTCTAATTTTAATAAATCTGATAACTATATGTGGCAGTCTTTCATTCTTCATTTGTAATAATCTAAACACAATACCTTAAGACCGCAACACACGAATTAAAATGAAAAGGAAATCTTCCCAAATCACCATAGACCATTGAATTTGGAGTTTTAAACTGGTACACCTAAAATCTTTTGCAAGCCATAGTATGAACTTTTTCTATATGATCTAATTTGTTTAAACCCCATACTTCAGAAGCATATAGCAGAATCGGTTGAACTTTAACATAAAAAATCTTAAAAAATGCTTTGGTAGTCATTTCCTTGTATTTTTGAAAAGCCTTATTCAATTGGACTACCGCTTTCTTACCCTTAGATGCTAGATGTTCAGTACCTTTTTTCATACTGCTCATTGTAGTAAATTGGAATCCCAAATAACAATAACTATTCACTACTTCTGCGACAGACTAGCGTCCTGTCACAGGGGTGGTGAAAAACCATCAGTTCGCTTAACGCTACAGAAACCAGGATAAGCTCCGGCTCTATGGGCCTTCTGGCTCGAAAGAACATACTTTTTTTATTCACTACTTCTAGTTTCTTACCACCCAAAAACCATTGTTCATGTCGTCCTAAATACCCTCCTTTTCTGAATACCATGACTTTAGTTTTCTCAGTGTTCACATTTAATTTCATGTCATTGGAACAGTTCTGCAGGATATTTAATTGATTTTGTAAGCCATATACTGTTGTACATAGTAAAGCCACATCATCAGCAAAAAGTAATATAAACAATTCCATAATGTCTGGCAAAATTGTACACCATGTCTTCCTTTCACATTCATGTGAGTAGCAAGTTGATTTAAAAATTACAGAAAATAAGTAGGACTTAAAACACAACCTGTCTTACCCCAATAGGGCACTCAAAATATTCAGAAAATTTCACAATTTTGCACGTACACACGAGACTAAGAAATATACATTGCTTCAAAGAGCCAAAAATCTTCCATTCACACCTTGATTTTCTCATGCATTCAAGAATTTTTATCATGATGAACAGAATCAAATGCTTTTTTAAAATCAAAAATGCTACATATAAATTTCTGCGTTTCTTCCATATACATTTCTGGACGATAGCATAAAATTAAATATTTGATCTACTGTTGATTACCCTACGAAAACCTGCTTGATTTTCAGAAATCACATTGTTGTCTTCTAAACCCGTTATAACAATCTTGCTTTAATATGGGTTTTATAACATTTTGAAATTTAAAACTTAACAATGAGACTCCTCTGTAATTATCTGTATTATCGGATCTCCTTTTTTGTAAATAGGTATTATTATGGCTTTGACCAGTCTTTGGGATAGACTCCTAAACTGAAAACAGTGTTAAAAATTTTACCAAAAACTCCCGTACACTTTTGCTCCATTTTTCAACATTTCAGTGATATATTGTCAATGCCACTGGACTTTCCCATTTTGAGTTTAGATATTGCTTGCACAACCTCATTTTCAGATATATCTTGATTTAAAATATGTTCAGTTTTCCCTTCCTGTAAATCAATATTCACACAGTTGCTTTCCTATGTTTTCACAAGGTTCTGAAAAAACACTTTTAAAATGATTAAACCAGTCTTCAGTTTCTAATATTGTTGTAAACTACTGCACGATTTCCACACCCATACTCCTTTTCTTCTTTCCAGAAGTGGAAGAATTTTAATGTTACTTTCTAAAGATTCTGCTTTCATTCTTCTGTAACCTTGTTTTTTTAGTCCTTAACAACCGTTTATAGATTTTCTTTTTTCAACATAAATTAGCCTGTCCTCTTCATTTCTGGTTTTTCTGAAATTGTTTAATTTAAGTCTACTTTCCTTTTTCGCAATTCACATTCATCATCAAACATTCACTCTTTTTAATTTTATTTTTATGCCGAGACATCCTTTTCAACATGCATACACTAGCCTCTTTCACACTTTCAACAAATATGTCTAAAGCCTTTCTAAGTTGTTTTCTTTCATACTTGTGGCTATTGAAAATCTATTCTGTATATCAACAGTGGTAAAGCCTTAAGAAATTCTCTTTCTTTTCTCATTCATACAAGTTTGTTCATAAGATACCTTACTTTTGAGGTATGATCACATGCATTTCTGAAATATTGTTACAACTTCATCTTCAAAGAAACGGAAGGTGGTCAGATTCTGTTAAACTTTCAACACCAGAGAAAGTATTTGACAGATGTTATTAGGTCCAAAGAGGCAATAAAATAGTAGATGTACTTGAACCAGAAGATGCTTAAATGTGTAACCTATCATCAAAACTAGATTGCAAAAGCCCATTCAAATAGCACAATCAAACATATTACATAACTCAATTAATTGGTTACCAAATATGTTTGTTTCTGAATCATGTGATTTTCTAGCAATTGAATATTGGAAACAGAATACAAATTTCAAAATTCATCACGTCATCCCCATATTGTATTCTGGTTAAGCTGTTCGAGCATTAAAATCCTGTTAGCAAACAGATTAAATCATCATATAAACTTTTGGAAGCTCAAGCAAACAATTGTTCTAGATTTCCATGCCATACACCCCTTGCTTAGTTTTCCAGAAGGCAGGAATCACATGGGGGAATGTTGTACAAACCAACATAATATCTTTGTTAGTTCCAAATAAATCTCTGTCGTCTTTTACAACAATGGCTATGTCAACTCCACCTCAAAATAAAAAAAAAAAAAATAAAAAAAATTTTTTTTATCACAAAAGTTCCCAAAAGATTTTTGGACTAAGAATCACCCCTCCCGAATATCTTCCTTGATGTGGACAGTTTTTTTAGCCTTCCTGAAGTGAACATTAAATAATCCCTAAAATAGGAAATCACCTCGATGTTACAAAAGTTTCTGTTTAAACAGAATCATATCAAATTCTAAGCAAAAAAAATAACAAAAGTCTGTTGTCAATTTTAGGCCCAAAGATCCATTAACATTATAATTTAGAAAATTTATTCCAGAAACATTAACACCTTGATCAGATTCTGCTCTAAACCTTTAATATTGCTGTAGATCTGCAGAGCCTTTCTCCCTCTGACAGTGAGCTTCTCTGGCCGGCGAGTCCTATTTGTCATGCATGGGCTTTATCATCATTTTTAAATCTAAGCCGTTGACCTGGGTGTCAACTCTTTGAATTTCTCCATCACAGATGTAGTCTGTTTAAAAGACTCGGTGATGCTGCTTAGGCTGCGACTTGCAGGCAACTTTTACAGGGACTTTGCTTTGAATGACCTACATGAGAAGCAGCACGTCTGGGCCGTGGAGCCTGCTTCGTGCTCACAGACTGTCTGATCCGGCCTGCCTCTCTGTTTTTGTGGGGGTTCGTGCTGCTGTGGGTCCATCAGTTCATATGCCATACAAGGTCATCTTTCCTGCCAGGTCTTTTAACAATAGGACAATTGTGTCTGTATGTGCCCCCTGTTGTTTGCTTTGCTGTCATTACAGTCATCTCGCCTTGTGTTTTGGTCGTTCTTAATTCCATATGACAACTGACTCTGTCATTAAGGCTTGTTGTCAACAGTATATTGCTATTGTAGTTGTTTTCACAGTCTCTGTTTCTTCTTGTCAGTTTGTGATCTGTAGCTTTGTCAGAAGAGTCACCCTCTTCAGTTTTGTCTTCGTCTTTTCTTTAATCTCCCTTCAACAGTTACCCATAATCAGTGGCTACAAGATTGTCATCAGTCTTTTGTCTGTCTTAATCCTACAGAATACTGCAAATATCCATAATTTATCATGTTGGCTCAGATTCCAGTTTCATCCCTGTCACAATCACTGATGTCACGTTTCAGAGTTACATTTCTTCTTTTGTTTTTGCTGAAGTTGCATGCATGTATTGCAGTGTTTTGACTTTGACCAGAAGAAATGGGATTTTGACCAGGGTGTCTGTGTTTGTGAGTTTTCTTCACCCCAATAATTCTCTGTGCCTGGTTGTCCCTGTTTTCCCTGATTACTGCCTACTATAGGAATGTGGTCCTGGCACCAAGTGGCAACAGCCCTGCCCTTTCCTGTCATGCTGAGCCAGTCCCTTGTACAGCTGCACTGTCCGCCTGGTGACAGTGCGGTCGTGGTTGGAAGGTTCCCTCTGGCTGCCTCCTGGATACTCTGTTGAGCCCCCATGCTTGGTGTGATGATCCAAAGGTTCTCTGCCAGGATTGTTGTGGACTCGTGATTGGTTAGTGGTCACGATGCCTGATCCTCTTCATCCTGTGGAGGACGGAAGTTCTGTGAGCCTCTGCTTCAGGCTGCATGGCTGGTTGCATACACAGGATGGGTGCCTCTGCGGGACATTGTCACTCCCTCTGTTCAGATTGGAGTCCGTTCTCTATGTTGTTGGCTAAGAGGTTGATGATTGTCGTGTCCTCTTTGGTCTTTCATGCAGTGATAGGATTTTGTGCTTGCCCTTGAGTGCTGTTTTCCATGATGGAAATAGGCTTACTTTGCCCTGGCCTCGTTGGATAGTCAAAATGTTTCCCTCTGATGTACGTGAGGTCAGATGAACCTACATACCACTTCTCCTCAGACTGTCCCGAAGTCTCTGTTTGCATCACCGCATCTTATCCGGACATCGGCAAAATGAACGATGATGGGTCGTGGTTCTCCTTCCCAGAGCGTCGGCCTTCAATGCGGTATGCCTTGTATGTCTCCTGGAGCCAGTCAAGTTAAGGGCATGTTCAGTTCGAATGTCAATGATATATGAGTAAATTGTGGCTCGTTTCACCCTTCCGGTTCACCATGTTGATGAAATTTTGCATTGTTAGTTTTGACTTTGCATCCATTGATTCCGCTTTTCTCTAAGTTTTTCTATCTAGTCAATCATCACTTGCGGTCTTCTTGTATGTCTTAATGTCATCCTGTTTTGCATCCCCCCCCAAACCCCAAAACTTTTTTTTCTTTTAGTGAAATAATTTCTTCCAATGAATGGAGATATTCTTTATTCTAAAGCCCCAAAATGTCTTTCTGCTGCTCTTTATTCCCTTTGAATGTACAAGTAGTCACTGCTTGAATCTGGGAAAAACGCCAGTTCCATTACTTGCTGATATTGTGTGTTGGAAACATTTCACCATTGACATTTTTTTCTCTATTCAGCGCTGTCCTTCATGACTGAAATCTTTAACAGTACACCAGCACCAAACATGAAAACAAAAACAAGGTCAAGGACAAATCGCAGTAACAGTGGAAGTTTGAGTTGGCATCACAACACAGTCCTTCTATATATCATTTGTATTTAGTAAAAATGTTAATTTCGGCTGGATCACTGACCTCTGAGATTATTTGATGATATTTTCCTGTGCACCAGTCCTAAACTATTACTACTGCAAAAAATGGTCTCAATACAACAGCAAACACAGTCACATTTCATTAATAATGAGGAGCACTATTCCAACACATCATCTGGCTTCACCCACTTGCCTGCGTGCCCGAGAGAGAGAGAGAGAGAGAGAGAGAGAGAGAGGAACTAAGAAATTTAATGTACCTCGATCTTGGTCACAATACATTATTATTATTTATTATTATTATTTATTATTAGTAGTAGTAGTAGTAGTAGTAGTAGTAGTAGTAGTAGTGTTGCTTTTGTGATGTTGGT
>CM054145.1:10384575-10392075 GCA_028751875.1 Rapana venosa
GGGAGAGCGGCAGCTTGTGTTCGTCTTGGGAATGAAGCCAGCTGACAAGTCAGTGTCAACAGAAATGGCGGACCCTGTGCTGAACCATGACTCCTGAGTTCAGTACTATTGCAAAAAGCCCCCTTGCCAAATCCGTCGCGACCTTCAAAGAAGCAGACAACGCCAAGAAAGACAGGCAAGTCGCCAATGTGACAATGACAGTGTCTTGGAAGAGCTGGTCTTGTGTGACAGTGACTCCCTGCTCGATGTGGAAACAGAAGAAAAACAAACCAGTGTGTACACAGAGCTGTGTGTCAACAGTGCAGTGAATGCCTCGGTCACACCAGATTCACTTGATCTACTGTGTGATCCAGCAACAGACGGCAAGATCGGTGTGTCTTCTGAGGTGTCTGATGTGCAGGAAGAGCAGACAGTTGGCTGCACAGTGGATGGCTTTGATACTGGTATTGTGAAACAGTATGTGTCTACTCTAACTGACAAACGTGTGCAGGATGGATTATGGGACAGCAAGAGAAACACATGGTTTTGAAAGGTTGTGTGGTACATGGTTCAGGCAATCAAAACATTGTGATGTGTGAATCGGATGACATCGCCCTGGAATACTCTTGTAATGGAGATACTGGCGAGGAATCTAAGTGTGTGTTCTGGTACATCAAGCAAGAAGAGAAAAACATGTTGCCAGAAGAACATGTCAGGCTTGCCAGACTTGTAAAGGGAAGCAGTGTCCTAACACACAACAGGCAGAGACGTGGCACGTGATGAATGGGAGTTACATCTTCTTGGGACCTGATCCCGTTTTACATGGGCTGACTTCGCTGGCTGCTGGAAAAGGAAAGGCTGTTTTGAAAATTGAGACATGGACAATAATGTATCAAATCTTGATGTACATACCACTACTGCCATGGTTTCCATGTCATTGTAATCCCATGGCATTGGATATGTTTGTTAAGGTGCTGCAGGCTATATGGCTTGATTGCTAAATAGCAATAAATTTTGTGATTTGTCATTTTGTCAGTCTGAATCCAGCCCCTGTTTCCTCATGATCAGTTTGTTAAGGAAAGGGAGAGAAGAAAGGCCAAAGTCCCTTGTCACATTCAACTATCAAACTTCTATGGTCCACAGTACCAATGCAATGATACATTTTTTCCACCTCTATGAAAAAAGTCCCATGGGGAAGAAATCACACAGGGACTGGCTGTTTAGCCTACCTTGTTTCATTTTTACCATATCATACCATGCCATACCATACAGGGAAGAGCAGCCCCATTTTCACCCAGAGAAATCTGCCCTGATTTAAAGTAGTATGAAAAGGAAATACAAATACAAAGCCAACCGACATATTCAAGGTACACTATTGGGTGTTCCTCACCTTTGACGTCCTGGGTTCAGGAGAGATAGAGAGAGATATCATCTGAAAAATTAAGAACAGAAAGTGTCAGGGGCAAATGGTCTGATTCAATGTTTTCAATAATACATGATTCACAAGAACCACAAAAACATGAACAAAAAAAAAGCAGAGAGAGAGAGAGAGAGAGAGGGGAAAAGAGAGAAGAAATGTAATGTACCTTGGTCTTGGGCCATAATACATGGTTGGGGTAGGGAATATATATATATATATATATATATATATATATATATATATATAGAGAGAGAGAGAGAGAGAGAGAGAGAGAGAGAGAGAGAGAGAACCTTGAGCCACGGGCGTTTTATGGGGGTGGTGCAGTGAGGGAGAAATATACATACAGACAGACGGACGGACAGACAGACAGACAGATGGACAGAGCACCCAGAAAAAAAAATCACCAAACTTGAGCCACTTTACAAAACACATGTGGAGGGGGAGGGGGGGGGGGGGAGGTAGGCGTGAGGGTGAGGGAAGCGTGCAGGTGTGGTAAAGGAGAACTGTGTGCTTGATTTAATTTTAGGTCTCTTCACAAAATGTGAGATTAGACATTAAGAAAAAAAAGTGGAGGGGAGGGAGAGGAATTCCGGGAGTAGGGCAGGGGATTAATTTATTAATTAAATCTACACAGAACCGTAACAAAATGTAAATACAAATAATTCTTGGGTACAGAATAATAAAAATCCCAATTTCTAACAATCTAACGAATGAACAATAAAACTATTCGTAACTGTAACCAGCGAGAGAAAATCTAAACCGCAGAATAATAATGTCTTTAAAGTCCATAATAATCAACTGTGCAATAATGGTTAAAGATCACTGAATATAGCTGATGACGATGCTGAGGTAGGAACAGGTATATAACTTTTTCAGCATACTGCATATTAATATATGATCAAAAGTTATACTATGGCCACATATGCATGAAGAATGTTCAACATATTTTGTAAAACAGTTCAATTCCCATTTACAAGCCAGAGAAAGAATTTGTTTTACATAATAAAGGTCAGTTTCATATATTTAACAAAACGCTCAATTTTTATCATCTCTTCATATACATTTACACAACCAAGTCTCTTTTTCCACGCTGGAATAACATTTGCTGTGCTTTTTGCATGATCTGATAACATTGTTGAAGTGACAAGTGGGGTTTTAATTTTGCCACGTCTATTAAATGTGTGTGTTATTTATTTATTTACATTTTATTTTATTCTTTCTTTCAAGGATAATGGAATAAGCACTCTGTGCTTTTTTAAAATCCAGTCCTCCGTGTGTATGCAGTTTTGTAATTGTCATCTGTGTGTGTGTGTGTGTGTGTGTGTGTGTGTGTGTGTGTGAGTGATATTTTAAAAATTATGATTTCATTCTATATATATTTCATTCTATAAACTATTTCTAGGATAATGGGAAAAGAGTTCATGTGCTTTTTTTTTTACATCTAGTCCCCGAGTACATACATTTTAAAATTTTGTCATCTGTTCCCACAGGCGCACCATTGCCTACTCTTCCGAAAGGCGGGACAGGTTTGAAAGCATGCACAACATGATTTGTGTGTATGCCTACAAGAGACCTCGGTTTATAGTCTCATCCGAAGGACTGTGTGTGTGTGTGTGTGTGTGTGTGGTTTCTTTCTTTTTTTTGAGATCAGATTTTCAGTTTTTTCATTGTGCAACCACAACCATGCATTTGTAGGTTAAGGAGTACTGAAGTGGGAATCTTTGCTTTCCTATACCTATTGTGATGGACATGAATTGAGCATGCATTGTTCTCTCATGCATTGTTATCTCTCTCTCTCTCTCTCTCTCTCTCTCTCTCTCTCTCTCGGGGGAAGTGAACTGTTGCATCAGTGGGAAGACGTGTGCTGTTGCCTCTCTCACATCTGTGCAGATTACTGAGGACTGAAGTGGTGTTAGTTATTGATATCTGGCATGCTGACAGTGCAATAGTCATGCCCTCCAGTGCAGCTCAGATTAGTAGTGTATGTGGCCGCTTTCTGCCAGTATACATCGGTTTCATGTTTGAAAGGGCCAAAAGTAAGTTGGCTGCTGGTATAGCCATTTTCAAACTTACCCGCTCAGTGGACGGTGTTATGTTTGGTTTGCTGCTCCCCTATCTGTTCTGGGGCGGCAATTTATTAAAATGTGGGGACATTGAATCGAACCCAGGTCCCAACCCTCCACCAGCCAAAGACAACATGAGGCAGACTCGATTCTCGAGTACCAGCTCATCCCGAAGACTGAGTGTGGAGAAATCTGGCAACCCTCAGGCTTCTGCTACCTCTGCACCACCAGGGCCTTCCAGCACTGATCTCATGGCATCAATCAGAGCTCTGAGGGACAACATGACTGCTCAATTCAGTGATGTGAAGAAACAGATCAGTAATCTGCAGGAGGACTGTGCTGCTCTCAAAAATGAGATGAGGGAGCTGAAAGAAGAAGTTAAAGAGCTCAAGTCAGAGAATGAGGACCTTCTAAAAGAAAACATTGACCTGCGTGAACAAATGACAGTGTATGAAGCCAGACTTGATGACCTGGAAGGACGGTCAAAGCAGAACAATCTGATCTTCTATGGCGTACCAAGGGAAGACGGTGAGACAAACAGTGACTGTGAGGGACTGCTACAGAATCTGTGTACAGAAAAGTTGGATCTGGAAGAGAAAATCGAATTTGATAAAGTTCATCGCCTCAACTCCAAGCCTGACTCACCAGTATTTGCTCGCTGTGTGTTTTATACACAAAAAAGGAAAATTCTGAGCCTTAAAACGAAGTTGAAAGGAACAAATGTGTTTGTAGGTGAGGACTTCTCTAGGCGTGTTAGAGACATCAGGAAGAGACTAGCTCCACATCTGACAAAGGCCCGACAAGATGGCAAGAGAGCCACTATGATATTTAATTATTTACTGATTGACAGTAAAAAGTTCACTGTAAATGATAGTGACCAGCTTATAGAGATGGGGTAGAGAGACAGCCTAGCAGTCCTCCTTAACTTCTCTGGGGTTACTTTTTCAAGGGGTTGTAAATTCTAATGTTTCACCAGTTTTCTTTTTTTTCTGAAACTGTCAGTGTTCCTACATGTGAGTTGTGTGTGACAGGGAGGGCGTGCTATTCGTGGTGTGTAAACAGCTTTTCCTGTGAATGAGGGTGTGACAGGAATGTATCTAAGGATAGACTGTCATATCATTTAGCACGTGATGACGTTGTAAATACTGTTGTTGGTATTAATAAGTAAAACCATTTTATTTTTTGTCTTGGGGTGTTAAGAGATTAATGTCTAATTTATCAGATACATACCTTGTTTCTTTTATAAGATCAGGAGATGTTTTGTGTTTTATTCAAACTGTTATTGAAGAATTTATCCCTGATCTCTTTTCTGACTGTACCAGTGTATGTCTTGCCATGAAATTACCCTGCAAGGGAGATGATTGAGTGGATTACATCAGTGAATGTGTTGCTATGAAACTACCACACAAGGGAGACCATTGAGTGGCTTTGAATGTCTGATTAAAAGAAATTTACGTCATACTTGAGAGAGGTTAACAGTAATTCTTTTTTTTTTTGGTGCTTATAATTAAGGAAGCATTATTTAGTATTGTGACGGATATATCATGCATTGTATTTGATTCTGTTCTTCTAGATGTTTCTCTGCTTTATTTATGTTTTGATTGTTTGGATGGAATTATTACTTTAAGAATATTTGATTGATTACTTGTTGACACAGGCTGATGTGTTTGTGTTGTTATGTGATGAGCTGAACACAAGGAATTGAAACGTTTCACACCATTTTCACAACGTGATAGCAACAATATTGTGTTGTTTCAATATACCAGACATCTAGCAAGTTCCGGTTGATACTTTTGTTATATTTCTCTGAATAGCTATGATACAGTTTTACGGAACATGTGTACTGCTTTGGATTGTACATTTCAGATGAAATGTGTTATGGCGATCGTCATGATTGCTGCACTTTACATCTGACTTGAGCACGGATGCTGGGTGAATAATTATTTCTCGATGTCTTGTTTTGATTTTGTTGATGTTGTTATCGCTGTTGTTGAGAGAGTGATGAATGTCAGCATAATGTATGTGAGCCATTTGACTGTTAATCATAAGCCCGTTACATTCTGTTCATTTGGAAGGTGTACATGTTTATATGTTTGATGCAGAGAAAAATATATGGCAGAAAAACTGCTAGGGATGAAAATGAAGTTCATGTCCATCATGATGATACATAACAAGGAATTAGAAGAATCATGAGTTACGTAATCAATATGAATAATGTTGATTATGGCGAACAATTTAGAATAATTATGGTTGTTTGGGGCTTTCCATGTTCGACTTGTAACGAGAGCATAGAGAGATTTTTGGTTTCTTGTCGTTAGAAGTTGACTTTTTCTGTTCTTTGTTTGGACAGGAGGGACATGAACTTACTGACTTACTGACTGTCATATGCATGAAATGTTTGTTCACATCACCCCCTTCATGAGGGGCCATGGCCTATTATGAATAAACTATTCGCATTCGCATTCGCATTCGCATTCTCTCTCTCTCTCTCTCTCTCTCTCTCTCTCTCTCTCTCTCTCTCTCTCTCTCTCTCTCTCTCTCTCTCTCTCTCTCTCTCTCTTTGTTTGGTAGTCTTCTGTCTTTTCTTTGTTGTTCCCCTTCTCCTGGACTTTATTGTTATTGTTGTTGTTGTTGTTGTTGCTGTTTGTTCTTTCGTGTTCCACTTTCATCGTTTTCCCTTCCTCATTTACTGTTAGCCTTTATTTTATTTTATATTTTATTTTATTCTTTTATATCGAGGATAATGGAATAAGCACTTATGTGCTTTTTTTTTACATCTAGTCCCCGTGTGCATGCGGTTTTGTAAATTCTGTCATCTGTTCCCACCGGCACACAATGCCTGCCTACTCTTACGAAAAGCGGAACAGGATTTAACGTGTGCGCAAGATGTTCTGCGTGCGTGTTGTTTGTCCTGACGTTTTATCATTTTCTTTTTTTTAATTCTTAAAACATTTTTTTTATATAAATGTGTGTGTGGACGTGAGCGCGCACGCGCGCAGGTGTGTATGAGTATGTGTGTGCGTGCATATGTATATGTGGTAATTTGTATTTTCAATGTATTACCTTATCGATTTTCCTTTTTTTTTTACTGGTTTAATTTAATGGTAAATGATGCAATAATGTAGTATCTTAGTATAATCATTAAGAAATTTGTTCTTAGATAGATGGCTTGATGAAAAAAAGCAAATGCATTGCTTATTCAATGTACCATCTGGAAATAAAATTTTGACTTGACTTGACTTGACTTCACACACACACACACACACACACATACACTCACACGCACGCACGCACAAGAGAGAGAGAGAGAGAGAGAGAGAGAGAGAGAGAGAGAGAGAGAGAGAGAGAGAGAGAGAGAGAGAGAATCAAACATTACTGTTTCATACGATTTATATAACTGTAAAGAATTTTTTAAAAATTCAAATATATCACAAAGCAGAGTTTCATCATGTTTTAAATCATTTTCTTCGTCTTCTTTTTTATTTTATTACCATCAGGTCTTTTGTTTTTTAAATAGAGAGATACCAGTAGATTCATTTATAATAGATTACGTATATGAACTGAAATAAAACTGAGTACAAGTTTCAAAAAGATTTTGTAACCATACACATTTCCAAAGATTCACGCACGCAATGTGTGCTTTCTTTTTCATGAACAGACAATAATTCGTATGGTGTGTCCATTTTTGTTCAGTCTCACATATAAGGTCAACATCTTTCAAGGTTGGATAAAACGCAACCTTTGTCAGCCCTGCTGTGCATTCCTGCTAAAAGCGTCTGGCCAGGTGTGTGACCAGAGAACCCAGCTGACAGTCATTCTCGTCTGCTTGCATAGGACTGCAGCATATTGGTGAGAAATTACTGAGTCCCCAGGTTCACTTAGCTACATAGAATGTAATATATTTGCTTATTCTTATAATTATTTCGAGGATAATAGAATAAGTACTCTTATTTTTACATCCAGTCCCCCGTGTGTATGAGGTTTTGTAAATTTTGTCATGGTATGTAGGTATAGGGGACGGGATAGCTCAGTGGTCGG
>CM054145.1:10397075-10399575 GCA_028751875.1 Rapana venosa
GAACCGTGAGGTTCTGGGTTCGATTCCCAGCCTCGCCCTTTCTTCCCAGTTTGACCAAAAAAAAAAAAAAATCGAACTGAATGTCAAAGTCCTTCGGATGAGACTGTAAACCGAGGCCCCGTGTTCGAACGCACGCAGAACATCTCGCGCACACGTGAAATCCTGTTCCGCTTTTCGGAAGAGTAGGCCATTGTGTGCCGGTGGAAACAGATGACAAAATTTACAAAACCGCATACACACGGGGACTGGATGTAAAAAAAGCACATGAGTGCTTATTCCATTATCCTCGATATAAAGAAAAATAAAAAAAATAAAAAAATTTCAAAGAGAAATTGCAGGCAGAAGTGAATTTTTTGTTATCAATCCACCTCAGCTTACTGCTTTGTCTAGCAATATTCTTCTCTTTACAGTTGTCAGTAGACGCGTGTTCAGTATCAGTTAATTATTCACGCACTGTGTATACTTTGTAGTAGCATCAGGGAATCATTGCAGGAAGTTCACTTTACATAAAACAGAAAAAAGTGTCTACATTTTTAATGATTATTCTTGCAGTGTTAGTCTGTGTGGGTAGAATTCTAAAGCCCTGAATGCAAAGCTTCTGGATATGTTAACTTTAGAGAGTGATGACGAAGAGGATGGCGAGGATAATGATGCCGAGGATTAGAATGATGATGATGATGATGATGATGATGACGATGATGATGATGATGATGATGACTGTTGCTATCGCTGCTTGTTACTCGTTGCTTTAGGCTATTTTGCGCTTTCGGCATTTTGCCTAAATCCGGAAGGGAGGCTATGCTTTAGAATAAAATACATGTATGGGTAACCTCCCTGCCATTTGGTAGACAGAAGCAGACGACCAGGCTGATGTCCTCGTTTTCCCTTGAATGGAGGGTTGATGTGGTTTTTGGCTGCTGGCTAAACAGGTTAGCTAGATAACTGATTGCTACAGTTCAGTCATGCAGAGTACAGTCAATATAAACAAACGAGCATGCATTGTTAAGCCTACTTATGTTACTTTTAAGTCCAGCCTCAAGACATTTATTTCAAACCTACGATTCTCTCCTCTTGTTTCATATCTGTCCCTGCCCTCAACAGCCGAAATCCCCGTCACCATGCCAAAGTGTACAACCTTTATGTGTGTGCGTGTGTGAGCACGTGCGCGCCCATGGGCACGTGTGTGTGTGTGTGTGTGTGTGTGTGTGTGTGTACATTTGAGTTTGTAAAAACTGGTTGGATGTGAAAGAGTAGAATGAATGCAAGCACTTTGATTTGTTTTTGCAAGATATAGTGCTATATAAATTCCATTTATGATGATGATGATGATGATTATTATTATTATAGATTTGTTTTGATCGGAACTGATTTTCTGAATTGATAATGGAAGCCTCGATTTTATTTGTTGTAGGTGAAGCTGACTCCTCATCAACATGTTGAGAGTAAACAATGCTTGTTCGTTTGTTTATATTGGCTGTGCTCTGACATGACTTGACAGTAGCAAATTATTCAGTTATTGTTTAAACAGTTTTAAAGATTGTGAAACAAAGAAAACTAGCTGAGTTGGAGGTAAATCAGTGAACAGTTGTGATGGTAGATAGATCTACAGATTTTCTTCTCTTTGATGTAAAATGTAGACATATATAACCTCTTTTTTGTGTGTATTGAGTAATTGTGTCCAAATACCTACATGATAATCTATAAAGAAAACCTAGTAAAAGAAGAAAGGAACATGTGAAGTAAAAAGTCGCATATAAAAAAAAAATCTCGAAGCTCTAGCCAAGGAACGATAACAAAAAGGATACTGACATTGAACACTGCATGACAAGGTTTTGCATGGACTCGTGTGTGTGTGTGTGTGTGTGTGTGTGTGTGTGTGTGTGTGTGTATGTGTGTGTGTGTGTTGTGTGTGTGTGTGTGACACTCTGACACTTAATGAATGTGTGTATGTGTGTGTATGTGTGTATGTGTGTGTGTGCGCGCGCGCGCGCGCGCGCGTGTGTGTGTGTGTGTTGTGTTGTGTGCGTGCGTGTGTGTGTGTGTATGTGACACTCTGACACTTAATGAATGTGTGTGTGTGTATGTGTATGTGTGCGTGCGTGTGTGTGTATGTGTGTGTATGTGTGCGTGTGTGTGTATGTATGTGTGTGTGTATGTGTGTGTATGTGTGTGTGTGTGTGTGTGTGTGTGTGTGTGTGGACAGAAACAGAATGCCCCGCTGTTGCTGTGGCTGAACGGAGGGCCGGGAGTTCCCTCCACAGTGGGAGCTCTGCTGGAAAACGGCCCGCTGGAAATCATTCAAGACGAAGCGGGTACTTTCTTAGACTTTGAGATTTTTGGTTTTCATGTGAAGACCTCCCCCCCCCCCCCTTTCCCCTCTCCTCGGCGAGTTATATGAAATTTAACGACACGAAGATAAGGGTGGTGGTGGTTGGTGGTTGGTGGTGGTTGGTGGTGGTTGGTGATGGTTGTGTGTGTGTGTTAGTTCTTCAGTTTAACG
>CM054145.1:10404575-10429575 GCA_028751875.1 Rapana venosa
GGAAGGCAAGTTTTCAACAGTATCACTGCACTGAAGCTGAGTATCATCGGCATAGAAATGATGAGCAATATGGTGGTTGTTTATTATATGTGAGAGTGGAGCAGTGTAGAGAGTAAAGAGAACAGGGCCCAGGACTGATCCCTGCGGGACTCCACATTCCACTTTGACAGGTTTTGATTGAATTTTGTTTACAATAACTTTCTGGATCCTGTCTGTGAGGTATGAAGTAAACCAGGTGAGGGCTGTGCCGTTAATACCAAACGTATTTTGGAGGCGAGAAAGAAGAATTGAGTGATCTATGGTATCAAAGGCTGCAGATAAGTCAAGAAGAGTGAGGAGGGAGATTTTTCCTGCATCAGAAGCAAGTAGAAGTGTATCTAAAGTGTGGACTAGGGTGGTTTCGGTGCTGTGGTTGGGGCGATAGGCAGATTGAAAAGTGGGAAGGAGATCATTGGAATGAAGGTGACTGTTGAGCTGTTTGAGAACGACTTTTTCTAGTACTTTAGAGACAAAGGGTAAGTTTGAGACAGGCCTATAATTCTTAGTCACTTAATTTATAGTCACTTTTGGGGAAAGTGGAGTCTGTACTGATGATAACTCCAGAGGAAAATATCCCCTTGAACGGGAATCGGGAATCGAACCCGGGTCGTCAGATTGCGAGCGCAATGTTCTGACCACTAGGATATCCCGTACCCTGTGTGTTGGTGTGGTGTGTGTGTGTGTGTGTGTGTGTGTGTGTGTCTGTGTGTCTGTGTGTGTGTGTGTGTGCTGTGTGTCTGTGTGTCTGTGTGTCTGTGTGTGTGTCTGTGTGTGGTGGGTGCTAGCGTTACACTTGTGATCTAACGACCCAGGATCGAGCCACCACGGAGGCGCCTGTTTTAGGGAATTTACCCCGGAGTTCACATCAGTACTGACTACACTCCCCGGAATGTCCTTTGCAAGAGACTATATACCGATGCCTCGTGTGCGAACGCACGCAGAACATCTTGCCCACACATTAAAAACCCGTTCCGCTTTTCGGAAGAGTAGGCCATTTTTTTTCCTGGTAGGAACGGATGACAAAATTAAAATCAAACACGCATGCATAGAGGTGTCGTGTTTAGACACCATCCCGAAGACGGAAGGCGGCTACCTTAATGGTTGGGGGTGGGGGTGGGGGTGGGAGGAGGGACGGTCGCAATCGTACGCAAAATCTCACCACTGGTGACGTTCGGACTCTAGGTGAGGAACGCGCCCCCCCCCCCCCCCCTTCCCCAACAACAAAACAAACGAACATAACGCCCAACAAAAACAACAACCACAACAAAAAAACCCAAACCAAACAATAACAACAAAACAGCAACACCAAAGCAACCACCAAACAAACAAACAAAAACAGATTCAACCAAATAACCAAACAAAACCAAGAAAATCAAACCCTCCTCCCCCTGCCCACCTCCCCCCCCCCCCCCCCCCCCCTACTCCAGAACAATACACTGACGGCTATCACGTACACGGCATTAGTACGATGCTGTTAGCGCTGTAGCACGATTAAACGGGCTAAGCAAAACAAGACTGAAGTAATACGAAACCCCCCCCCCCTCTCCCCCGCCCCTCGTCATCCTCTCCCATCCCCCTTGTCCTCCCATCCCACCCCCTCGTCCTCCCCTCCTATACCCCTTCCATTTCCAAATAGGCAACAGCCGTGGGGTTTTTTTGGGTCTGAATACAAACACACGTCACTTGCAGCTTTGGTCTAAAAGAACCAAAGAGTATTCCAGAATTTACGAAAAAAGGTGTAACATTACGTGTATATGGCCAGATTGGGTGGGATGCATAGTGCCAGTATGTATGTATGTATGTATGTATGTATGTATGTATGTATGTATGTATGTATGTATGTATGTATGTTTGCATGTATGTGTTACATATATATATACATATATATATATAATCTGTGCATTCATGCATCTATGTGTGTGTGTATGTACATGCACGCGCGCGTGTAAGTGATACCCCACCCCCTCTCTCCCATTCTCCGCCACCTTTCTGCTTAGTTTCCTTCTCTCTCTCTCTCTCTCTCTCTCTCTCCTCTCTCTCTCTCTCTCTCTCTCTCTCTCTCTCTCTCTCTCTCTCTCTCACCAGTGTAATCACTCCAATGTAAAAAAGCACATGAGTGCTTATTCCATTATCCTCGATATCAAAGAATAAAAAAAATAATAAATAAATGGACGTGGGAAATGGTTTTCCCTACACTTCATTCGTTCGTTCGTTCAGTCATTAATTCAGGGAAACCTCATTCATTCATTCATTCATTCATTCATTCATTCATTCATTCATTCATTCATTCATTCATTCATTCATTCATTCATTCATTCATTCATTCATTCATTCATTCATTCATTCAGGGAAACCTCAAATGATCAGGAGGAGGAAAGGAGCCTGGACAACAGAGTTCAACATGCTATACGTGGACAGCCCTGTAAGTACTGACTGACTGACGTAAATACAGACTGACTGACTGACCCTGCAAGTACATATTGACTTACTGACCCTGTAAGTACAGACAGACTGACCCTGTAAGTACAGACTGACTGACTCTGTAAGAACAGACTGACTGACTGACCCTGTAAATACAGACTGAGTAACCCTGTAAGTACAGACTGCCTGACTGACCCTGTAAGTACAGACTGCCTGACTGACCCTGTAAGTACAGACTGACTGACCCTGTAAGTACAGACTGACTGCCTGACCCTGTAAGTACAGACTGACTGACCCTGTAAGTACAGACAGACTGACCCTGTAAGTACAGACTGACTGACTGACCCTGTAAGTACAGACTGACTGACCCTGTATGTACAGACTAACTGACTGACCCTGAAGTACAGACTGACTGACCCTGTAAGTACAGATTGACTGACCCTGTAAATACAGACTGAGTGACCCTGTAAGTACAGACTGACTGACCCTGTAAGTACAGACTGACTGACCCTGTAAGTACAGACTGACTGACTGACCCTGTAAGTACAGACTGACTGACCCTGTATGTACAGACTAACTGACTGACCCTGTAAGTACAGACTGCCTGACCCTGTAAGTACAGACTGACTGACTGACCCTGTAAATACAGACTGACTGACCCTGTAAGTACAGACTGACTGACCCTGTAAGTACAGACTGACTGACCCTGTAAGTACAGACTGACTGACCCTGTAAATACAGACTGAGTGACCCTGTAAGTACAGACTGCCTGACCTGTAAGTACAGACTGACTGACCCTGTAAGTACAGACTGACTGACCCTGTAAGTACAGACTGACTGACCCTGTAAGTACAGACTGACTGACCCTGTAAATACAGACTGAGTGACCCTGTAAGTACAGACTGCCTGACCTGTAAGTACAGACTGACTGACCCTGTAAGTACAGACTGACTGACCCTGTAAGTACAGATTGACTGACCTGTAAATACAGACTGAGTGACCCTGTAAGTGCAGACTGACTGACCCTGCAAGTACAGACTGACTGACCCTGTAAGTACAGACTGACTGACCCTGTAAGTACAGACCGACTGACTGACCCTGTAAATACAGACTGAGTAACCCTGAAAGTACAGACTGACTGACCCTGTAAGTACAGACTGCCTGACCCTGTAAGTACAGACTGACTGACTGACCCTGTAAATACAGACTGACTGACCCTGTAAGTACAGACCGACTGACTGACTTTGTAAATACAGACTGAGTAACCCTGTAAGTACAGACTGACTGACTCTGCAAGTACAGACTGCCTGACCCTGTAAGTACAGACTAACTGACCCTGTAAGGACATCTACAGCATTCACTGTCAAGACTTGTTTCTCTGTGCGGAACTCAGATTGCTCTCCTGGGGGGAGTGGAGGGGGGAAGGGGAGAGGTGGAGGGGGGAAATATGTGAACACCCTCTTGCCTTTTTCTGTCTGTCCCCATATACATTTATTTCGCTACAAACGTGGGTTTTCTCTACAGAAATTTGCCAGCAGTGCCAAGGATTCTTTCCACTTGCACTTAATAATGTGCCTAAAGAACCTTGGATGATCGTCTGCCTCGAAAGACTAGCGTTCTCACAATCTAGTAAACAGGGCAAAAAGGGTTCGTCCTTGTAAGGGGTTCGAACCCCAACTACATAGCTTTTCAGGTGCGTTAGCGATGACAGACGCTGCAGGAAAGAGGTAGCGACAGTATTTGGCTGTATGGGCTGGGGGCTGGCTGTGTGCAGTTGGGGACTGGCTACAGCTTCACCAAAAAACCGGCAGGCCAGCCAGACACCATGGAAGACGTAGTGCACAGTCTGCACAGGTTAGTCACGATCACTGCTGTGTAGTGTGTACAGTAAGTCACGATCATTGCTGTGTAGTGTGTACAGTAAGTCATCATTGCTGTGTAGTGTGTACAGTAAGTCATCATTGCTGTGTAGTGTGTACAATAAGTCATCATTGCTGTGTAGTGTGTACAGTAAGTCACGATCACTGCTGTGTAGTGTGTGCAATAAGTCATCATTGCCGTGTAGTGTGTACAATAAGTCATCATTGCTGTGTAGTGTGTGCAATAAGTCACGATCATTGCTGTGTAGTGTGTACAGTAAGTCATCATTGCCGTGTAGTGTGTGCAATAAGTCACGATCACTGCTGTGTAGTGTGTACAGTAAGTCACGATCATTGCTGTGTAGTGTGTACAGTAAGTCATCATTGCCGTGTAGTGTGTACAGTAAGTCATCATTGCCGTGTAGTGTGTACAATAAGTCATCATTGCTGTGTAGTGTGTACAGTAAGTCACGATCATTGCTGTGTAGTGTGTACAGTAAGTCATCATTGCTGTGTAGTGTGTACAGTAAGTCATCATTGCCGTGTAGTGTGTGCAATAAGTCATCATTGCTGTGTAGTGTGTACAGTAAGTCATCATTGCTGTGTAGTGTGTGCAATAAGTCACGATCATTGCTGTGTAGTGTGTACAGTAAGTCATCATTGCCGTGTAGTGTGTGCAATAAGTCACGATCACTGCTGTGTAGTGTGTACAATAAGTCACGATCATTGCTGTGTAGTGTGTACAGTAAGTCATCATTGCTGTGTAGTGTGTACAGTAAGTCATCATTGCCGTGTAGTGTGTGCAATAAGTCATCATTGCTGTGTAGTGTGTACAGTAAGTCATCATTGCTGTGTAGTGTGTGCAATAAGTCACGATCATTGCTGTGTAGTGTGTACAGTAAGTCATCATTGCCGTGTAGTGTGTGGAATAAGTCACGATCACTGCTGTGTAGTGTGTACAATAAGTCACGATCATTGCTGTGTAGTGTGTACAGTAAGTCACGATCACTGCTGTGTAGTGTGTACAGTAAGTCACGATCACTGCTGTGTAGTGTGTACAATAAGTCATCATTGCTGTGTAGTGTGTACAGTAAGTCATCATTGCTGTGTAGTGTGTACAGTAAGTCATCATTGCCGTGTAGTGTGTACAGTAAGTCATCATTGCCGTGTAATGTGTACAATAAGTCATCATTGCTGTGTAGTGTGTACAATAAGTCATCATTGCCGTGTAATGTGTACAATAAGTCATCATTGCTGTGTAGTGTGTACAATAAGTCATCATTGCTGTGTAGTGTGTACAGTAAGTCACGATCATTGCTGTGTAGTGTGTACAATAAGTCATCATTGCTGTGTAGTGTGTGCAATAAGTCATCATTGCTGTGTAGTGTGTGCAATAAGTCATCATTGCCGTGCAGTGTGTACAGTAAGTTATCATTGCCGTGTAGTGTGTACAGTAAGTCATCATTGCCGTGTAGTGTGTACAATAAGTCATCATTGCTGTGTAGTGTGTGCAATAAGTCATCATTGCTGTGTAGTGTGTGAAATAAGTCATCATTGCTGTGTAGTGTGAGCAATAAGTCACGATCATTGCTGTGTAGTGTGTACAGTAAGTCACGATCACTGCTGTGTAGTGTGTACAGTAAGTCATCATTGCCGTGTAGTGTGTACAGTAAGTCATCATTGCCGTGTAGTGTGTACAATAAGTCATCATTGCTGTGTAGTGTGTACAGTAAGTCACGATCATTGCTGTGTAGTGTGTACAGTAAGTCATCATTGCTGTGTAGTGTGTACAGTAAGTCATCATTGCGTGTAGTGTGTGCAATAAGTCATCATTGCTGTGTAGTGTGTGCAATAAGTCATCATTGCTGTGTAGTGTGTGCAATAAGTCACGATCATTGCTGTGTAGTGTGTACAATAAGTCATCATTGCTGTGTAGTGTGTGCAATAAGTCATCATTGCTGTGTAGTGTGTGCAATAAGTCATCATTGCCGTGCAGTGTGTACAGTAAGTTATCATTGCCGTGTAGTGTGTACAGTAAGTCATCATTGCCGTGTAGTGTGTACAATAAGTCATCATTGCCGTGTAGTGTGTGCAATAAGTCATCATTGCTGTGTAGTGTGTGAAATAAGTCATCATTGCTGTGTAGTGTGTACAGTAAGTCATCATTGCTGTGTAGTGTGTACAGTAAGTCACGATCACTTCTGTGTAGTGTGTACAGTAAGTCATCATTGCCGTGTAGTGTGTACAGTAAGTCATCATTGCCGTGTAGTGTGTACAATAAGTCATCATTGCTGTGTAGTGTGTACAGTAAGTCACGATCATTGCTGTGTAGTGTGTACAGTAAGTCATCATTGCTGTGTAGTGTGTACAGTAAGTCATCATTGCCGTGTAGTGTGTGCAATAAGTCATCATTGCTGTGTAGTGTGTGCAATAAGTCATCATTGCTGTGTAGTGTGTGCAATAAGTCACGATCATTGCTGTGTAGTGTGTACAATAAGTCATCATTGCTGTGTAGTGTGTACAGTAAGTCATCATTGCTGTGTAGTGTGTACAGTAAGTCACGATCATTGCCGTGTAGTGTGTACAATAAGTCATCATTGCTGTGTAGTGTGTGCAATAAGTCATCATTGCTGTGTAGTGTGTGCAATAAGTCATCATTGCTGTCTAGTGTGTACAATAAGTCATCATTGATGTGTAGTGGCTAGTGTGTACAATAAGTCATCATTGCTGTGTAGTGTGTGCAATAAGTCATCATTGCTGTGTAGTGGTTAGTGTGTGCAATAAGTCATGCTGATACCAATAACTGAATGGCAATTTGTATGATTCATTTCATTGCTTTTTGACACTATTTTGTTTGTTGACTCATTGGTTTATTAATGTTTGTTTCACTTTTTGCCAGCCTCTAGCTTATCCAATTACTTTCATTAAAATATTCGAGTTCGAGTTCTGTCTGTCTGTCTGTCTGTTCCAGTCTGCTGACCCAGTTGTACCAAATGTTTCCTGTGTACAAGACCGTGGATCTATATATCGGAGGACAGGTAACCCAAACAGACACAGATAAACAACCAACCAACCAACCAACCAACCAACCAACCAAACCAACCAACCAGAATCAACAATCAAGTAGATAAACAAACAAACAAAAAGGAGAAAAATAAGAAAAAGGTTTTGCTTTAAAAGCACAACTTTTTTGAAAAAGACAAACTATGAAAAAAGGAGAGCACGACAAAAAACAACACCCCCAAAAAACAACAACCCCCACACACAAAAACCCAACAACAAAAAAACAAATTAAATGTTTCTGCTAGCCTACCCTTGTTACTGCTACTGTAACTACGTCTGTTGCTTTATATTTCTGTTGTGATTGTTTATGTGTGTGTGAGTATTTTCACACGCCCACATCGCAAGTTGTGGTTTTGTTAAATTTCATGTACCCCTTGGGGGTATTTCTTGAAATAAAATCTTGAATCTTTATGTCCTTTTTGCTGTCATTTTTTTTTATTCAGAAAAAAAGAAACATAATGTGAGGGAACTGATATCTTTCAGTCATTAATGCGAGGAAGGGAATACGAAAATCACCTGAAAATGTGAAGAGCAGTCTTTGATTATCTGTCTGTTTCTCTGCCAACGTCCCTATCTACCTGTCTGTCTCTCTGCCTGCCTGCCTGTCAGTCTGTCTGTCAGTCTGTCTGTCTGCCTTGGTGTGTGTGGGTTTAGTTTTTATATATTTTATGTTCCGTGCGATTCATATTTCTTACTCCCTCCCCCCCCCCCCCCCCGCCCCAGCCAATATCAGACCATATTAGGTATTCGTTTTTTTTTCTTTATGACATTCCCCCCCTCTCCCCCTCAGCTCCCCCAATTAAATGCGGGGGAAATACATTCGAGCCCTGGGCATGTATTGTTTGACTAGACTTGGTTAAAATCCGTATATTTTCGTATTAAAGGTCATTCATTCATTCAGGCTTGGCTGAAATCAGTATATTTACGTATCAAAGCTCATTCATTCATTCAGGCGTGGTTAAAATCTGTATATCTTATATTTGCATATTAAAAGATCATTCATTCATTCAGATTTAGCCTAAAATCTGTATTTTTACGTATTAAAGATAATTAATTAATTCTTTCTTTCTGTCCCTGTCTGTCTGTGTCTATCAATCTGTCTCTCTGTCTGTCAGTCAGTCAGTCTGTGTGTCTCTGTCTATGTCTCTGTCTCTGTTCTCTTGTCTCTCTCTGTCTCTCTCTGTCTCTCTCTCTCTCTCTCTCTCTCTCTCTCTCTCTTCTCCTCTCTCTCCCTCCCTCCCCCCACTCCCTCTCTCTTCCTGCTCCCATGAATAAAGATAGTTAAGTTTTTATCTTTTATATTTCTGAACATGCCTTTATTCATTCACCTCCCACCCACCTCCCCTCCCCCAACCACCCCCCCCAAACAACCCCCCCCCCCCCCCCCTAACAAAACCCATAGAAACATTCGTCATTTCTTCACGACGTTGACATTGAAATTTGTCTCCTCTCTCAGTCTTACGCAGGCAAGTACGTTCCGGCGCTAGGGAAGTACATCCACTACCGTAACGAAGAGACGCCCGCTGCAGCTCTCCCTTTTCGCGGCATCTACGTGGGTGGTGGCCTCAGCGACCCCGAAACAGTCAGTGCCAGCATTGACAGGCTTTCAGACATAACACACACACACAGACATACGCACGCACGCATGCATGCATGCATGCACGCGCACACGCGCACCCACGCACCTGAGTGGTGGATTCTGCGACCCTGAAACAGTCAGTACCAGCACTGACAGGCTTTTAGACCTACACACACATACGCGCGCGCGCACGCACGCACGCATGCACGCACGCACTCACACACACACACACACTCACACACACACACACACACACACACACACACACACACACACACACACACACCACACACACACACACACACGCACACCCACGCACGCATCTACCAGGGTGGTGGATTCTGCGACCCTGAAACAGTCGGTTGCAGGACTTACAGGCTTTCAGACATGTATACACACAGACATACGCACGCACGCATGCATGCATGCATGCACACACGCCTCAGCGACCCTGAAACAGTCAGTGGCAGCACTGACAAGCTTTTAGACCTACACACACAGACATACGCACGCAAGCACGCCACCCACACACGCATGCAAACACATGCACGCACGCACTCACACACTCACACCACGCACATGCACGTGCACGCACGCACACACACACACACACACACACACACACACACACACACACACACACACCACACACACACACACACACACACACACACACACACACACACGCAGAGAGAACACGCAGGACATCTTGCGTTCACGTTAAAACCCGTTCCGCTTTTCGGAAGAGTAGGTCATTGTGTGCCGGTGGGAACGGATTTCAAAATTGACAAAACTGCATACACACGGGGTCTGGATGAAAAAAAGCACACGAGTGCTTATTTCATTATCTTCGAAATAAAAGATCAAAATAAAAATAAAAATAACGCACGCACGCACGCACGCGCACCCCCCCCCCCCCTCCACAACACACACAACACACACACACACACACACACACACACACACACACACACACACACACACACACACACACAACACACAAACACACACACACACACACACACACACACACACACACACACACACACACACACACACACTTACAAGTGATGGATTGGTGGTCTAGAGGTAACGCACATGCCTTAAAGCGAAAAGTCCGGATTCTAAGTGTGTGGTGGTTAGATCCCCATTTGTGCCCGAAACCTTTCCCCAATCCACTAATACTAAGTGGTGGTCTTGGTGCTAGTCTTTCGGATGAGACGGTAAACCGAGATCCCGTGTGCTACACTCATTCAGTGCACGTAAAAGAGCCCAAGGCAACAAGGGAATTGTCCCTGGCAAAATAATGTAGAAAAAAACCACTCTGATAAGAAATCAAACACATGCAGACAGAAAAAGAAAAAAAAATAACGGGTGTCGCTGCTCTTGAGGCGACGCGCTCTCCCTGAGGAGAGCAGCCCGAATTTTCACGCAGAGAAATCTGCCGTGACTTTTACAAACCTTTTTCACTCCATGCTGTTTGTACCACCGACAAACATTCAGACCTATACACACGCACCAGTGTGTGGCGTTAGCGTGATGACTTGTAAGGCTTCCATTTCATTTGATTTCATTTCGTGCTATTCATAGCTCCACTGACCACGAAGGCCATAAATCCCAGGGCTGTCACCTTTTATCAACTTCAAGCAACTCCACTAACGTTAACCCCAAGTTTAAAATCAGCACCGTCTAATCCATTCAAATATCTAACGCTGTCAATTTAAAAAAAAGAAAAAAAAATGCACTGTCTTGGCCCAGGGCAAAAGCTGTCAGTTATTGATGTCAAGCTAATTGCCAAGGCCTACACTGAAATGTTATGTTGTAAAATGTTGTGTTGAGATTGTACCTTCAGCCATGACAAGCTCTTAACATAACGACCTGCACTCTCTATTAGAGGAGAAAAAAATCTCCTGAAGTCGGAGTATGGTTGCCTGTATGGCGAGGTTCTTTAAAAAACAGTCACATACGCAAACCTCTAATTCAGTGTGGGATGAGTGAATCAGAGTGCACATCCAGAATGTGGGGAACGCACAACAACAACAATAAATGGTAAAGCACCTTGATTATTTTATTCCAGTACACAACACAACAACAATAAATGATGAAGTCTATTTTATTTCAATACACACAGCACAGCAACAACAAAAAATGATAAAGTACCGCAATCATTTTTATTCCAACACTCACATATGAGTACAAAATATGAAAAGTTTGTCGTAGAATTCTTTTTCTAACCGCCTCACACACGAACGAAACATGCCCTGAATATTTGTGAAATCTTTTCTTCTGATTGTTCCCCAGATGTTCCCAGAATTTGCTGACAATTTGTACTACGCGGGGCTGATCTCTAACAGGACACGCTACGAGCATGCAGACACCGTTAGAGCTGTAATGCAAAACGCGACAGAACAAGGATATTTTACGCCACAGGTGACAACATTATGTCTGCTTGAAACGTAGTTTAGTTCATACACAGACACAATAAACAGGCAGGGTAGCTCTGTGAACAGAGCACTCGCTTTCCCCAAGCTAAGGTTAAACAGCATGGAGTGTGGGTATCAAGTGTGACCGTTTGTGTGCCTTGGTTTCAGTACAGTCCTCCCCCAGCTGTAAATGGGTACCTGCCCTCTTCAGGGTCAGGGACGGTAAAAGCAGCGAGGGAGAGGAGATGGGCGCCGCCCTCAGTATGCTGGTCCCTGGAGAAGCTGAGGTCTCTGATGCCTCGCTCCCCCAACGACCGCATAGGTTATGGGAACACCTTTACGTTTTAATTTTTTACCTGATTCAATACACATACATCACAGACAACGACACAACAGAGGAAAACCATCAAGCCACAGCTGATTTTAAAGTCTCGCTCCAATGTAAATGATGTTTCAGTACTAGTTTGAGTTTTCTGAAACAGTTTATCATTGCTTGGAGAATATTGTTTTTCTATTAACAGTTGTTTCCAAGGTCTTGTTGGAATTTTCAAGTCTTCTTCTTTTTGTCATGTTTCTTCCAGGGGAGGTTTGACATTGATGAGCCCTCTCCATCTCTCTCTGTTTTGAGCTTCCTCCTTATTTATGCCTCTTTCTCTAAGATCATCTGCAATACAGGTAGCCCAGGTCTTGCTAGGTCTTCCCTTTGGTCTCTTTCCATCCACTACGAAGTTCATTGCTCTTTTTATGATGTGGTGGTCTGCTTTCCGTTGAACGTGCCCAAACCAGCGCAGTCTATTGGTACTAGCTACAGACTTCAGATCATCAACTTTGCACATTCTCCATAGTTCTTCATTCGTGATTGATCTTTGTCATGTAGCGTAGCATTCGGTTTTCACAGCTCTTCAACAAACGTTCAGTCCATGTTAAAAATATATCAAAACTCGAAACTAATGTTGTTTTGTCATTCTATAGATGCTTTAAAAAGTCCTTTCTGATTTCTACTTTATTTGTAGGCGTAGTAATTTTTTTCTTGACTAAAGAAAAGGTGCTTCCATAACCCATGCAGTCATTGGAGAGCAAGACCTCAGCTTCTCTAGGGTCCAGCATTTTGAGAGAGGCGTTCACACAGGGACCTCGGTTTATAGTCTCATCTGAAGGACTTTCAGGGGAGTGGAGTCGGTACTGATGTTAACCCCAGAGGAAAAATCCCCTTGAACGGGTGTCTCGGTGGTGGCTGGAACCCGGGTCGTTAAATTGCGAGCACAACGCTTTAACCACTCGGCTGTCTTCCCCTCCTTCTCCCGCCCCCAGTAGTAGTTGTAGTAGTAGTTGTAGTTGTTGTAGTAGTAGCATCGTCATCATCATTGTCGTCGTCGTCATCATCATCATCATCATCATCATCATCATCATCATCATCATCATCATCATCATCAACTGTTACTATTATCATTATTACTAATTATCATTATTATTATTATTATTACAGAACATGGACGCCTATATGGGTAAAGATCTGGGCGCCAGTGAGGCTGTTAACTATGACAACATGATGGGGGTACAGGTAGGTGGATAGATAGATAGGTAGGTAAATAGATGGATAGATAGATAGTTAGCCTAACACTGTCCCTGTACTGTGCTGTACTGATGGATGCCTGCCTGCCTGCCTGCCTGCCTGCCTGCCTGCCTCTCTGTGCAGTGAGTGAGTGAGTGAGTGCCTTGTCTAGTTTTTAAGCCTGCAGCAAGGCTCTGTGTGTCTCTCTTCATTAAATTAGATTTTAAGCTGATGGCAAGAATGAGACTTCCATATTGAAAACAGTGAGAGATTCAGTGTATATAGAACTGTTTGTGGTGTTCACGACAGGTAAACGTATCTCAAAATAGAACTAGACACACATTTGAAATTCATCATGGCCAGGTTTAGATGATAATAATAATAATAATAATAAATAGAACTTATATAGCGCTATATCTTGCAAAGACAAATCAAAGCGCATGCATTCAACCTAATCTTACACAGTCATGCAATCAATGATAAATAATAAGTTTAAACAAACAGATATTTACAAACATGGTGCGCTGCAGACAAAATCTATGTGGCATTTCAGAAATTAATACGCACCAAAATCGCTACAAATTACATTCTGATTTTAAATTGCCTTTTGTGTAAATCTGAAACTGAGGACGAAGTACATTTTATGCTGTACTGTCCGATTCTAAGTAAACGCAGAGCACGGTATATACCACTGAAATTTTACAAATACCCTAGCCAATTTCGTCTGAGTTTGCTTTTGGTATCTACCAATGAAGGTATTGTCCGGAATGTATCGATTTACTTATACAAAGCATTCAAATTACGATCAGTGTTGGTTTCGTGAAGTTTGTGCATGGGTGTGTATGTTGAGTGATTCCATTATCATTGTTTATGTACTGTACTACCTTCATTAGGGGCAATGGCCTTTACATGAATAAACAATCCGAATCTTCATTAGATGTGTTTTGTGATGCTTTCTGTCTGTCTCTGAATGTATTTGTGTCTTGTTTAGAGATGTTTTATGCTGTTTTCTGTCGGTCTCTGTCTCTGTAAAGATGTGTTTTGTGATATTGTTTTTCTGTTTGTCCCTGGTTGTCTCTGTATAGATGTGTTTTGTGATATTGTTTTTCTGTCTGTCCCTGGTTGTCTCTGTATAGATGTGTTTTGTGATATTGTTTTTCTTTCTGTCTCTGTCTCTGTCTCTGTATAGATGTGTTTTGTGATATTGTTTTCTGTCTTCTCCTGGTTGTCTCTGTATAGATGTGTTTTGTGATATTGTTTTTCTTTCTGTCTCTGTCTCTGTCTCTGTATAGATGTGTTTTGTGATATTATTTTTCTATCTGTCTCTGGTTGTCTCTGCATAGGTGTGTTTTGTGATATTTTCTTTCTCTGTCTGTGTTTACATGTGTTTTGTAGTGTTTTGTGTCTGTGTCCGTCCCTCTGTTTGTCTGTCCGTCTGTGTCTCTGTATGAACGTGTTTTGTGGTATTGTCTGTCTGTCTGAGCTTTTGTATAGATGTGTTATGGTATTTTCTGTCACGGTCTGTCTGCCTGCCTGTATGTCTGTCTGTGACTATGAATAAATGCGTTTTGCGGTATGTCTCTGTCTGTGTGTGTCTCTATAGATGCGTTTGTGGTATTTTGTGTGTCACTGTCTGTCTGTTTTTGTGTTAATATGTGTTATGTGGTATTTTGTGCTATGACTCTTATGGGATTCAAACCCGCAACCTTCCAGCCATAACGGAAGGTGTATCTGTCTTTTTTATCATTAATTTTTATTTTGAGATTGTCTGTTTACCCGTTGCTCTGTGCAGCTAACATTCTATTCATATTTTCTTTTATTTTTTATATCGTGTGTTATTGAGGATTTGTGTCTATTTCATCCCCTCTTGTGAGTATGTGTGTGTGTGTGTTTATTTATTATTTTTATTTTATTTGTGTTATTCTTTTATTTCTAGGATAATGGAATAAGCGCTCATGTTGGGTTGTTTTTTTTTTTTACATCCAGTCCCCATGTGTGACGGGATAGCTCAGTGGTCGGAGCACTCGCTTTCTCCCAGCCAAGTTAAGCAGCGTCGAGCGTGGTTACCAGTTGGATGGGTGACCGTTTGCGCGCCTTGGCTTCAGTACAGTTCCCCCAGTTCACCCAGCTGTAAATGGGTACCTGCCTCTTTAGGGTCAGGGAAGGTAAAGCAGCGAGGGAGAGGAGATGGGCGCCGCCCTCAATATGCTGGCCCTAGAGAAGTGAGGTCTCTGACGCCTCGCTCCCCTACGACCTTACAGGTTATGGGACACTTTTACCTTTTACCTACCCCATGTGTATGTAGTTTTTGTAAAAAAAAATTGTCACCCGTTCCCACCGGTACACCGGTGTGTGTGTGTGTGTGTGTGTGTGTGTGTGTGTGTGTGTGTGTGTGTGTGTGTGTGTGTGTATGTGTGTGTGTGTGTGTGTGTGTGTTGTATGTGTGTGTGTGTGTATGTGTGTGTGTGTGTGTATGTGTGTGTGTGTGTGCGCGCGCGCGCGCGCGCGTGTGTGTATATGTTTTACTGTACTTATTTTATTTTATTCTTTTATATCGAGGCTGATGGAATAAGCACTCACGTACTTTTTTACATCCAGTCCCCGTGTGTATGCGGTTTTTGTAAATTCTGTCTTCTGTTCCCACCGACACACAATGGCCTACTCTTACGACAAATGGAACAGGATTTAACGTGTGCGCAAGATGTTCTGCGTGCGTTCGCACACGGGACCTCGATTTATAGTCTCATCCGAAGGACTTTTGGGGAGAGTGGTGTGTGTGTGTGTGTGTGTGTGTGTGTGTGTGTGTGTGTGTGTGTGTGTGTTATTTATTTATTTATTCTTTTATATCGAGGATAATGGAATAAGCACTCACGTACTTTTTTTACATCCAGTCCCCGTGTGTATGCGGTTTTTGTAAATTCTGTCTTCTGTTCCCACCGACACACAATGGCCTACTCTTACGAAAAAAACGGAACAGGATTTAACGTGTGCGCAAGATGTTCTGCGTGCGTTCGCACACGGGACCTCGGTTTATAGTCTCATCCGAAGGACTTTTGGGGAGAGTGGTGTGTGTGTGTGTGTGTGTGGGGGGGGGGGGGGGGGTGAGCGTGCGCGCACGCGCGCGTCATGTAGGCACTCAACACTCCCAAACCTGGACCCAAAGCGTGTGTTGTGTTGCGTTTGTCTGCAGGAAACTGTGTCCCGTTTTTCCAAGGCCTTAGGGTCTTTCATGAACAGCAGCGATACCAAACGGCAGCTGCACGTAGGGGACGTCAAAACCCAGGGCTGGTCTGACTTCAACATCACCGTCTTCCTCAGTCTGACCAGGCTGGACATGTTCGTCCACACTCGTAAGGAGACTGCCTTCCTCATGGACAACTATAAGGTTGGCGTGGCGTTTGATTTTTTTTTAGAAACATGCATTTTTCCATCTTTTGTGGTCGTGATTGATGGATGACAGTGGTGGTGTTGATTATGTATGGCGAGTAGCCCGCCGGAATTTCTCTGTCTTTGAGATAATAAAGCTTTTGAATTTGATGGTGGTGGTGGTGACGGGGGGTGGTGTTGGTGATGGTGGTGGTGAGGGTGATTGGTGAGGATAGTGATGCTGACGGAGGTAGAGGGGTGTTCTTTTTAGCTATATTTTTTCGTACCTCAGCCAGAGTTGCGAGGTTCACAAACGGTGAGGTTTTGCGTATGCTACCGTTTGTGCTGCCGTGAAGGTAGCCGCATTTTGACCTAAGAGATCATGTCTAAACACGGCACAAGCGCGCACACATTAAAAAAAAAATTGTCATCCGCTCCTAACGGTACAGTGGCCTACTCTTTCGAAAAAATGGAACGGGATTTAACGTGTGTGCAAGATGCGCTGCATGCGTTCGCAGACGGGACCTGGGTTTATAGGCTCATCCGAAAGACTTTTGAGGGAGTGGAGTCTGCACTGATGTTAACTCCAGGGGAAAAATCCCCTTGAACGGGTGTCTCGGTGGTGGCTGGAACTTGGGCTGTCAGATTATGAGCGCAACGCTCTAACCACTAGGCTACTCCCCATTTCACACCCCCCTCCCATTACCCGACATGACTTGACTTCTCCCCTAACTCCCAGAGGATTTGTTGGGGCACTGCACTGAATTGTTCATGTCGTGTGTCACGGAGAGAATGTAACGCCTAAATCGTTATAATTTGTCAACGAAAATTCTACGAAGCATTAGTCTTTGATGACATTTGTTTTCACCAACTTCAGAAATTTAGCAACACTAAGCAGACTGTTTTCTCTCTCTCTCTCTCTCTCTCTCTCTCTCTCTCTCTCTCTCTCTCTCTCTCTCTCTCTCTCTCTCTCTCTCTCTCTCTCTCTCTCTCTTCAACCAGACAGTAGTTAACATAAAGCAACATCAGTCTGATTGAAGAAGACTTTGAAGTTAAGAATTCGAACCCACGAGTTGATAGACCCATGGAATTAAAGTCGAATGTTCTTGTCCATTCGGCTATAGCATCTGTCAACGTCTCATCCAGATCAATGACCCGACCCAGAGTAGAGAAGGACGACTACCACCATCTCCAAAGAGAAGAACAAGTCATAATTCTTAGACTCCGCACTGGGCACAACAGGCTAAGGCCATTATGTGGGAACAGATGACGAACTTTACAAAACCGCATACACACGGGGACTGGATGTAAAAAAACACACGAGTGCTTATTCCATTATCTTCAATATAAAAGAACAAGTAAAAAAAAAAAAACCCAACTAAATCATCACAAAGCTGAAACTCGTTCCTTCTCCCCTGTGTACCTGTGGCAAAAAAAACCAAACCCAGACTGGCGAGCACATCCTTCAGAAGTACACGCTATACAGCGACCTGAGGAAGATTGTGTGGCCGACGGAGATAACCCTGTAAACCAAGCTGTACGGCCCACGAAAGGAGCTGGAAAGAACATACCACTATTTCTCCACAAACATATCTGACGGTGTAAAAAGCGAACGAGAGAAGAAGAAGAAGAAGAAGAGTCTCATCCAAAAGACTTAAGCACCTAGACCCCCCCCCCCCCTCAAGGTCTTATGGATAGGGGGAAAATTTGAACTAGGTTGAACCCAGATTCCTCGCTTTCTAGACGGGTATGTTACCTGTAGATCTCCGGTCTGTTGTGTGGTATGTGATTTTCAACATTGAAAACTGTTATACTTTCGTTTAAATGTTATTTGTCTGGTGTAGTATTTGAAGGATTTGATTGCACTCTTGAGTACACCTGTGTGTGTGTGTGTGCGTGCGCGCGCGCGCGCGCGTGTGTGTCCTTGTCCGCGAGTGTGCGCACGCCCTTGTGAGTGTGTGTGTGTGTGCGCGCGCTCGCACGTCTGTATGTACAAGTGTGCTTGTATATGCCTTCCACTGTGCGTGGTATGCTGTGTGTGTGGGTATGTGTGTGTGTGTGTGTGTGTGTGTGTGTGTGTGTGTGTGGAGAGAGAGAGAGAAGAGAGAGAGAGAGAGAGAGAGAGAGAGAGAGAGAGAGAGAGAGAGAGAGAGAGAGCAGTTGATCCCCGATGTATCTACAAATTTATCTGTCTTAATTGTTCCTCTCCTGTTTTGTGAATACTCTTTGTCGTCACACCCTTAACTAATGAAATTCCTTGTATAATGACTCATTGAGTAGTTTCACACACCACATCTACACATTGTTAAACTTAATGTACCACCCCCCCCCACCCCCGTTTATTTTCTTTCTTGAAATTAAAAAAAATCTTAAAATCTTAATGCAGTTTCTTTCTTGAAATATAAGAAAAATATTGAAATCTTCATACAAGTTTTTTTTTTATCTTGATGCAGGATTTTCCCCTTGAAAAAAAATTGAAACCACGACACAGGTTTTTTTCCCCTTGGAAATACCAAAAAGAAATCTTAATGCAAGGCTCCCCCCCCCCCCCACCCCCTTTGAAATAATCAAAGAAAAATCTTGGAAACGAATCTTGCTGCAGGTGTTGCTTTTTTCGGGTAACCTGGACATGACTGTGACGGTGTCCATGACGGAGGCCTTTCTGAGCGTGGTTCCCTGGAGCGGCCAGCAGCAGTACCAGCAGCACGTCAGGAACAGATGGTGGAAGGACGACAAAACTATGCTGGGCTGGGTCTACAAGATCGGCAAATTTGTCAGGGTACTCTTGGATTTCTGGCAATCTCAGTCATCGATAGAAGACCAAAATTCATTCCGTGTTTGTTTTCACCAGCACATGGGGGCGGGATAGCTCAGTGGTCGGAGCACTCGCTTTCCCCCAGCCAAGTTAAGCAGCGTCGAGCGTGGTTACCACTTGGATGGGTGACCGTTTGCGCTTCCTTGGCTTCAGCACAGTTCACCCAGCTGTAAATGGGTACCTGCCCTCTTTAGTGTCAGGGAAGGTAAAGCAGCGAGGGAGAGGAGATGGGCGCCGCCCTCAATATGCTGACCCTAGAGAAGTGAGGTCTCTGGCGCCTCGCTCCCCTACGACCTTATAGGGACTCCTTTACCTTTTACCTTACCTCATAGAAGAATGTATTCCGGTTTTCTTGTCTTTTTCCTTCTTTTTTGGGGGGGGGGGGGGGGATAAAGGGACACAGTTCATAAGAAAATCTGTGCTTGTCTGTAGGTCTTGCTCTGGTTCTGCATTTTAAAAAAGGTTTTTATTTACCTTTTATTTAAAAAAAAAGATTCCCATTGAAACATTTTGCTTAATGATGGTTTTTCTCTCTCCCTGCATACCCAGCCATCCTTCCACTGCTTTTGTGTTTTTCATCGATGTGCTTTGGGGTCAGATGATTTTTACGTAACAAATAACGAGTGTTAGAGCCATGCTGGTCACTCCTTATGTGTTGTGTATTGCTGTTGTTGTGGATCGGTGGTCTAGAGGTCACGCGCCTGTCTAGAAAGCGAAAAGTCCGGGTCGGAAGTGTGCGGTGGTTCGTATCCCGTCTGGGCCCGAAACTTTTCCCCCATCCATTAGACCATGAGTGGTGGTCTGGGCGCTAGTCTTTCGGATGAGACGATAAACCGAGGTCTCGTGTGTTATACAAAATTATGCATTGCACGTAAAAGAACCCACGGCAACAAGAGAGTTGTCCCTGGCAAAATTCTTAGAAAAAAGCCACTCTGTTAGGGAAACAAATACAGTTGCAGACCCCCCCACCAAAAAAAAAAAAAAAAGAGGGGTGGCGTTGCTCTTGTGGCGACGTGCTCGCCCCGGGGAGAGCAGCCCGAATTTCACGCAGAGAAATCTCGTGACTTAAAGTGGTATCAATAAAAATAAATAAATAAATAAATAAATGTTGTTGTTGCAGGTGGTGGTCAGAAATGCCGGCCACCAGGTGCCCTACAATCAGCCAGAGGCGGCCCTGCAGATGATGACCAACTTTGTCTTTGACCTCCCATTCAGAGGAGACCCTGTAAACCACCAGGATTCAACCTTCCCCTAGCCGCTTCAGAGAGTTTCCTCCCTTTTTCTCTGATGACCAGATTGGGAATTTTTAGCTTTTATTTATCAATTTTAAATCTGGGCTGAATTGAAAAAATAAACCAGGTTTGGGTGATTGATATATCAATAATTGGAAATAATGTTTTAAGATTTGACATTGTTATTTTCAGCTTTTTGTGTGTGCTGAAAATGGCGACACAGCATGCAAAATATTCCATAAGGGCTGCATAAAAGTCGAGGATTCCATTGAATACTTGTTCGATCATTATTTTTCTTCTTTTAACAAAATGCACCCTCACGCCTTTTCCTGTTTTTGCTATCCGCCAAGCGTGATCGTGTTTGGGATCTTTTACATGCATAATTTGTTCTTCTATGTATCAAGTCTGCACATAAGTTGACCGTCAAACTCCTCCCCCTTAATCCATCAAGGGCCACAGAGAATTGAACCTGGAACTTCAGGGCCCAAGGAGCCAATCGCTGTAGCTGTGTGCCTCGCTGCTCTAGATATAGATTGTTCCTTAAGACTATAACACGTATGGAGCTGATGCGTATGCACTGGTGTCTGGGTATGTTGGTTTTTTTTTGTTCATTTGATTTAAAGTACAGGTTATAAGTTACAGATGCAGTGTATTTTAAGTTTTGGTGGCAATAGTGATCTTAATGTCATTATGATGATGTGATGTGATTGTGATGATAATGAAATTTCCAATGTACGATGAAATCAGAATTTCTGTTAGCTAAAAGAACAAATTCTGTTAGCTGTGCTTTCCATGTGACTACTTATAATTATCACGAAAAATTTTGGACATATTTTTCATACAATTGTGAGTATCCATTTCTGTTACCTTAAAAAACAAATTTCTGTTACCTGTACTTCCCATGTTACTAATAATAATTTTCATGAAAAATTTTTGAAATATTTTTCATACAATTGTGGGTATCCATTTCTGTTAGCTAAAAAAACCAAATTCTGTCGTCTGTGCTTTCCATGTTACTACTGATAAATTTCACGAAAAATTTTGGAAATATTGTTCATACAATTGTGAGTATCCATTTCTGTTAGCTAAAAAAAAACAAATTCTGTTGCCTGTACTTTCCATGTTACTAATAATTTTCATGAAAAATTTTGGAAATATGTTTCATACAATTGTGAGTATCTTCATTCAAAATACCCCCCCCCCCCCCCGATCTCCCCCTCCCCGTGCAAAGAAAAACCCCATTGACTATTGGTAACCGGCAAAACTCTTAAAATAAAATCTAGGGTTTTTTAAAAACCTATGCCATATATGCTGTAGAGCGGCTTAAGTATCGTTGGATTTTACCTGATTTCAGGCGATTTTCTTTTCCCTTTGTACAAATGGCATTGTAGCAGTTTCCTTTGTGTTCTAAAATCTAATGGCTGGTAAATAAAAGGGAGGCTGAAGTCAGATGCTCGTTTTCCTATTTTTTTCTTTCTTTCTTCTTTCTGTTCATATTCTTGTATTTCTCTGTCGTTCGTAGTCTTTTTTCTTTCTTTCTTTCTTTCTTTTTTCTTTCCTACATTTCTCTCTTTCTTCCCTTCTCTGACTCGTTTCTTTCTTTCGTTCTTTCTTTCTTTCTTTCTTTCTTTCTTTCTTTCTTTCTTGCTTTCTTTTCTTTCTTTCTTTCTTTCTTTCTTTCTTGCTTTCTTTTCTTTCTTTCTTTCTTTCTTTCTTTCTTGCTTTCTTTTCTTTCTTTCTTTCTTTCTTTCTTTCTTTCTTTCTTTCTTTCTTTCTCTCTCTCTAGTAATATAATAATAATAATAATAATAATAATAATAATAATGGTGATGATGATAATGATGATGTATGCAATTTATACAGCGCTGAGTCATGTAAAGCAAAAAATCAAAGCGCTTTCCTTGATACTTTAGTTAGCCTCTCCTTCTCTAAACCAACTGTATCACATAAGTTGGCGTAACTATGTAAAAACAAACAAACAAACCGGCACGATTAAAACAGACAGACAGACAGACAGACATATATATATGTCTGTCTGTCTGTCTGTCTGTCTGTCTCTCTCTCTCTCTCTCTCTCTCTCTCTCTCTCTCTCTCTCTCTCTCTCTCTCTCTCTCTCTCTCTCTCTCTCCAGCATGTTGTGCCAACATTAGAGCTGTTGTTTAAGGCTTTACACAGGAGTCGAACTGGCAACCTTAAAGCTTTCTATACCAAATTTCTAAACCCACTCACTAGCCCAACGACCAACAAACCCTATAGAGCAATCAATCCCTGGCTCAGTCCCTGTCAGTGCTTTGGAAAATGATACTTTGGATCTATTGATAGGGGTGGGTAAGGTAAACACCCGTGTCCAATGCCCCGGGTGGCTGTGTAACGTCGTTTGTTCAGCAATAAAGTTTGTGAAATGCGTCACTCCGCTTTGGAAAAAATCTATTGATTCGTTCAGCTCTTATGGCCTTAGAATCGTTGGAATAATGAAAAAGAAAAGTAAGAGGTGTGTGTGTGTGCGCGCGCGGGGGGTGTGTGTGTGTGTGTTGTGTTTTGTGTTTTTTTGTGTGTGTGGGGTTGGTGTGTGTGGTGTGTGTGTGTGTGTGTGTGTGTGGGGTGTGTTTGTTGTGTGTGTGAAAGCAAAGAGTGAGTGACGGGTGTATTTATTTATTTTATTTTTTCCCTTTTTTTCGGGGATAATGGAATAAGCACTCAGGGCCTTTTTAATCGTCCCCGTGTGTTGTAAATTTTGTCACCCCTTTTTCCCCCGGCACCATGGTCTACCTTCCGAAAAGCGGAACGGGTTTTAACTGTGCGTAAGATGTTTGCGTGCGTTCGCCAGTGACCCCGGTTTAAAGTTCATCAAAGGACTTTTGGATGTGGGTTGACACTGATGTTAACCCAGGGGGTTTTTGTGTGTGTGTGTGTGTGTGTGGTTTGTGTTGTGTGTGTTTTTGGCGCGCGCCCCGCCCGCGAAACGGCACAGCCTACATTTAAACATATTTTAACTCTTCGTCTTTTCATTCGCTATTAAGGCTTGCTTCTCTTTTTTCCATCAGAAGTAATAGACCTCCCACGCTCCGTGGGATTGTAGCAATAGCCTTAGATCTAGCCAAAAGCTGTGTCAGTTATTGATGTCAGCTTAATGCCAAGGCCTGCATTAAAATGTTGTTATGTTGTAAATGTTGTGTTGAGATTTCCTTCAGCCATGACAAGCTCTTAACATAATAATCTGCACTCTCCTTTAAAGGGGGAAAAATCCTCTGAAGTCGGAGTAAAGCTACCTATATGATGAGGTGCTTAATAAACGGTCATACACGCAAACTTCTCATCCTGTGTGTACTTCCAATCTCACAGTGATCCCCAGGTGGGATGAGGGAGTCAGAGTGCATGTTTATTCGGGGTGATCCCCCTAGGGTGTTAAGCTGGGGAACGCACCACAACAACATCGACAATAACCAATGTATTCAACACTGATAATAACCAATGTATTGACTACGGTGCAGCAAAACCGTAGAAGACCAACACACACTGAAATAAAACCAGCCATTTGTACATAGCTCTCAATTGTCTCCCCTCCATTACTCCATTTCTCCCCAACCCCTTTCCAGTTGATCGTTCTTTCATTATTCAAACCGTATTTTTGGGGTTTTTTTTTTGGGGGGATGGACGCTATACCCAAGTGGTTAAAACCCTTTGACTTCAATCCCGTGCGTCCATGAAGTCGTGGGTTCAAATCTCGGCAGCCGCGTTTCATTAAAGTGGAGATTTTTACGATCTCCCAGGTCAACTTACATTGCAAACCTGCCAGTGCCTTCTTTCTTTCATGTATGTACAAATGCAGAAGATCAAGCATGTACGTTAAAGCTCTTCGATTTGTTAAGCGCTTCGATTTTTTTATATTTTTTACAAGATTCAGCACAATACAAATTCCATATATTGTTATTATTATTATTAAAGATAAAATAATAATAATAATGTATGGAATTTATATAGCGCTGAATCTTGTAAAGCAACAAATCAAAGATCCTGTAATTCACATCAGCTTTCGGTGGGTTACAGAAACAGAAACATACTAGCATGCATCTTCTTCCTTTTTTGCCATGTTTCTCCCAGGGGAGGTTTGACATTGATGAGCCTTCTCCATCTCTCTCTGTTTTGAGCTTCCTCCTTATTTATGCCCCTTTCTCTAAGATCATCTGCAATACAGGTAGCCCAGGTTTTGCTAGGTCTTCCCTTTGGTCTCTTTCCATCCACTACAAAGTTCATTGCTCTTTTTATGATGTGGTGGTCTGCTTTCCGTTGAACGTGCCCAAACCAGCGCAGTCTATTGGTACTAGCTACAGACTTCAGATCATCAACTTTGCACATTCTCCATAGTTCTCCATTCGTGATCCTGTCTTCCCATTTGATCTTTGTCATGTAGCGTAGCATTCGGTTTTCCACAGCTCTTCAACAAACGTTGCATGCATCCTGTAGAACAAAAATGAGCTGCACTGGAGTTGGCTGAGGTCAGCAGCCAGACCTCCTGCAGAGCTACAATACAAGCACAGGAAAACACCAGGCACTATGCACCCTACCCGATAAAGGGACACACACACACACACACACGGGGACTGGATGTAAAAAAAGCACATGAGTGCTTATTCCATTATCCTCGATATAA
>CM054145.1:10434575-10449575 GCA_028751875.1 Rapana venosa
GGAAAGCAGATCCGTAACTCGAAACACGCAGACAGAAGCACGTGCTTTGCAAAAGTTGCTCGCGCTCCACGACATAGGATCTATCTTGTGACCTGGATAGCTGCTTAGGGAGCAAAGTGTCAGTGACAGTTCGCTCTTTTACAATACCGCATTGCCGCATTTGCTGTGGTATCCATGTCAATGATAGACACCGCGTCCCAGTAATTGTAATTACTGACTCTTGCTGTATAGTTATACAGTTTAACAGCAATAACATTGATTGATTGATTGATTGACTCCTTCCTTCTCTTTTCCCCACACCTTCCTTCCACTTCTCACCTGATCATTCAGACTCATTTCCTAGGTTTTGTTGGTCTTTTGTTTGTTAGTTTGTTTTTTGTCTCTGACGATTTCAGTTTTCCTATAGTGATGCTTTATTTGGCCCCATTATTTATCTGATTGTGTTTACCTGGTTTAGTTATTTAGTTTTTCTGTTATATCATACATATCATTCATTTGTTTGTGTATCTGCGTGATTATTTCCTTTTCGATACGCTACTTTGATTGCGATAATATCTATTACTGATATTTCAGTACCCAATTTGGATTTGTTCCTTGTAAAAATGTCACGTTTTTCATTCATAAACTCCTGTCATTGCATTCGTTTATTAAAAGATTGTTTCCACCAGACTGAGCACGATACAAGCTTGTTGTTGCTCAAAATGAGGTACTGTATGATTTTGTTATGATGCTTTTCGAATGAAACATGTTTAAAACAGCGTTGTGCTCGCGATGTGACGGCCTGGAATCAAGCCCAGGTTTCAGCCATAACCCAGACGCCTGTACAAGGTGTTTTCCCCCTGAAGTTAACACGTTTGCTGACTCCACTCCTCAGAAAGTACTTCGAATGAAACTATAAACTGAGGCCCTATATGCAAACACTCGCAGAATATCTTGCGCATGTGTTAAAGCCCGTTCTATCCTTTCTAAGAGTAGTCTATTCAAACCGATGACCAAAAAATTGCATTAAAACGCCCTGGTGTCGTGTTTATGCACCTTCCCAGAAGTCGGAATGTAGCTACCTTTATGGTGAGCATTAACGGTCGCATTCGAAAAATTCTCACCATTAGGACTGTAGCCGAGGAACAAGAAGAAAAAAAAAGTAGCCACGTTACCTGCAGGCCACCTTACAGCCCATTTGAAAGCTCACTGCCTTTCGCCTCGGCAATAGACACTGGAACTGACAGTGGAATCATTCACGCGAGACCTGGTTAGTCACACCTCACTGCACTTCCAGACTTGTCAGGTAGGGTCCTTTGATCTCTCCGGCTGTGAGTGAGTATGGTACAGTTGGTTGGCACCTTTCACCAGGAGGTCAGAAGACAGATAGGATAGGTAGGTAGGTAGGTAGGTAGACAGGTAGGTGGATATGTAGGTGGATAGATAGATGGGTAGGTAGAAAGGTAGGTAGGTGCATAGGTAGGTAGAAAGGTAGATATGTAGGTAGGTAGGTAGATATGTAGGTAGGTAAGCAATATTAAGAAAACGGATTGTTTCACAGAAGTTGATAGATAGGAATAGACAGATTCATACATTAGAGTAGCAGTAACAGCAGCAGCAGCAGCAGTAGCAGCAGCAGCATCAGCATCAGCAGCAGCATTAGCATTAGCAGCAGCAGTAACAGCAGTAGCAGCAGCAGTAACAGCAGTAACAGCAGTAGCAGCAACATCAGTAGCAGCGGCGGCAGCATCAGCATTAGTAGTAAGTACTAGCAACATCATCATCATCATCATCAGCAGCAGCAGCAGCAGCAGCAGTAATAATAGCAGCAGCGGCAGCAGCACTAGCAGAAGTAGCAGTAGCAGGCTCCTTCAGTCTTTAAAAACAGTGGGTGTCTGCTTTAACCTCTTCAATCTGGTCAGCAACAACTGGAGGTGGCTCAGCAGACCAATCCCTGCATGGCAGTGCCTGCCACAGTTGTTGCTGAAAAATCTGAATGCCAGGTTGATGGCCTGGTTTTGCTGTCTGTCCTTCCTGCGGCTTCTTCTCTCTTTCAATGTTTGGAATCTCTTCACTTCTTCCTTCAAATTGAACAATTCCCTCACGTAATACGTCCTCTACCCACTGCCATTTTCTGCAAGCGCTTCCCAGCTGTCAGAGTTAATGTCAGTGGCTTTCATGTCACGCTTGCACACGTCGTTGAAGCGTAGTGCTGCACACCCTGACGGACGATGTCCCGAAGCCAGTTCACCAACACCAGACAGATAGATAGACAGATATATATATATATATATATATATATATATATATATATATATATATATATATATAGAGAGAAGAGAGAGAGAGAGAGAGAGAGAGGAGCCACCAGACAGATAGATAGATAGATAAATAGATGTATAGATATATACATATATATATATATATATATATATATATATATATATATATAGATAGAGATAGATAGAGAGAGAGAGAGAAAATGGCAATGACAAATTCTTTTATTTCGAGGATAATGAATAAGCACCCATGTGCTTTTTTACATCCAGTCCCCGCCCTTAGGGATATATATGAAAATAAAATAAAATAAGCCCATAGCAATACACTCACACAGTATACGGGAAAAATATCTACACAAAAGCCCCCACAAAAATCACCAAAGAGAGAGAGAGAAAAAGGAGCAACAAGTAATAAAGAAAGCAAAACAGAAAACACAGAAACGAGAGAGAGAGAGAGAGAGAGAGGAGAGAGAGAGAGAGAGAGAGAGAGAGAGAGAGAGAGAGAGAGAGAGAGAGAGAGGGAGGGAGGGAGGGAGGGGGAGGGAGGAAGAGAGAGATTCTTTATTCTTTTTTATTTCGAGGATAATGGAATAATCACTCATGTGCTTTTTTACATCCAGTCCCCGTGTGTATGCAGTTTTGTAAATTTTGTCATCCGTTTCCAGAAAGACAGAGAGAGAGAGAGAGAGAGAGAGAGAGAGAGAGAGAGAGAGAGAGAGAGAGAGAGAGAGGGCGAGCAGTGAGCAATATTTTTTCAGAAAGGCCAAAGGCCCATTTGAAAAGGTGTGAGTATAAATAGTATTTTCAAGATTATTTACAATACATTTAATAAAGAAATGCATAAAAAGCAAAAGTCCTGACATATGAACCAAATTTAACCACAGAGTAAGCTACGTAATGGTTGTTCACGTTTATTTTTAATCTATATATTTCTTTCACAGTAAACAAACATTTAGGACTGGGCAACATCTCTCCTGTTAAAAGCTGTGTGCCTAATCATGACCAAATTTTTGGTGACCCTTTCATTTCATTTCTGGGCATCATTTCTCTAAGCAGAGAGAGAGAGAGAGAGAGAGAGAGAGAGAGAGAGAGAGAGAGAGAGAGAGAGAGAGAGAGAGATCCAGTAAAAACCAATCCCCCAGAAAGACAAACCTCTGGCCAGCTAACCAGACAAACAAACAGACAGACAATCCAGCAGATCTTAAATAAATCAGGCCTGGTACCTGAACACTCAGATTACACTACCACAGGATCCCACAAACACACAACACAGCCCCCGCTATAGTCTAATACTTCACAAAACCCGATCCTGGCTATAGATACGAGAGTGCTTGGGCTGTAAGCGGGCGGCATTCTCACAGCCCTTTGTCCCACTGGCGCTGAAATCCGCCTACAGACAACAAAAGCCCTGGTACCAGGAGAGGACGGGTCTGCTCTGTTCTGCTGTGTTGTGTTGTGCTCTGCTCTGCTGTGCTAGTTGTTTGCTTCCATTACGGGTTGGTGGCCCATTGGGTCTTTAGACAGCTGGTGGCGTATACTTCAAAGTCAGAGGAATGGTTCTAGAATTGTGTGTGGACTGTGTGTATGATCTTCGTCGATTGTTTTGCTGAAGTCGACGTTGAAGTTTTTGTGTTTATTTTTGGCGTACTGGTTTGAACTAGCAGTGGTTAGAGGTATGTGGGTTTCTTCTTTTTAAAAAAAAATCTGTTTTTCTCTTTGAAACAAAATCTGTTAAACATAAAGTCTTTTCTTAAATTGTTGTTGTCTTTACAAATGTGACGCAAAATTTGTATTCATTTTTATACCGACATTTTTACATTTGTCGACTCTAAACAGCCGCGACGTAACTGCGATACTACCTATCCCCATGCTGCTCATGCCAGACAGCTATTTCTCGGGTTCTTCTGTCCCTCCTTCGAGGCGAGGACTCCACAGGGAGCTTCCAATGTTAAATCACCGTGGGTAACTCGTAAGAAGGGGTGCAGCACTGATGCTGGATGGCTTTGATGAATGGCTACGTTTCTTGTATGGGTGTATTAGGTGTCAGTTTTCTTTTTCTTATACATGGATTACGTGAAAAAAGAGGATTTACTGGTAACATTATTTTGTATCAGGTGTAATACTGTTGGTAGCATACAGTGGTGCCTCTTTTAGAAACTGACATGGACGTTGACAATGAAACTAGTACTGAAAAAAGACATAAAGGAAGTCGGCTTCCTCAGTAAAAGAGTTTTGTGACAGATTTTTATAAAGTGCTATACATGAGGCGGTGGCTATTTTACATGTGGGTGCAGCAATGTCACTGGTTCATTGACAGCAATTCGTAATAAATCCTGCTTTCTGGCCTCCTCATCTCTATGAATCTCTGTGTCTTTGTCTGTCTGTCTCTTACACCCAGATACACAGACACACAGACAGACACACACATGTACACACACACACACACACACACACACACACACACACACACACACACACACACACACACACACACACACACACACACACACACAACACACACACAACAGAAGGACAAACGCACACAGTCACATACACATGCACACACACTAACACACAGAGGCACAGACACACACACACACACAAACACACACACACACACACACACACACACACACACACACACACACACACACACACACACACACACACACACACACACACACACACACACACACACACACACACACACACTCGAGTTTTGTCAGATCTTAACAAAAATGTTTAAAGCAATAATGCAATCTTAATAGAAATTCCCTTGCTTGCAATGAAAATCCTCTTTTTTGTGAAAGTGACTAAAGAAAGCCAGCCTCGCAACATACGTAGCTAACCGAGTAAATTATTTCTGTGACATTTCTGCATCTCATAGTTAATTTAGCCCCCCACCCCCTCCCCTTTCACTTTGACGTTCCAATCCCCCTGTAGTCACCAAAACTGTGACAGTGAGGAGGACCTGTCTGCCACTCCTCTCCTTCGCTCTCAGTAAAGCCTTGAAAGAAAATCCTTAATATTTTCTTCTCGTTGCTTGGCTAGAGCTCTGAGGTTTACCGATGCGTACGCGACTGTTTTGCCGTTTTAAGGTAGCCGCATTCCGACTTCGGGGACGATGTTTAAACACAAGTGTGCATGCGGTTGTTTTTTTAAAAAACGATTTTGTCATCCGTTCTTGACCCCACTTCCCCAACAGTCCTTTGGATGAGACTACAATTCAAGGGCCCTTGTGCGAACGCAAACAGAACACACGTTGAAAACCTCGCACCACTTTTCAGAAGAGAAGGCTATTTCATGTGGAAAGAATTAGAAACAGATGACAAAACCCCAGCATGCACGCAGGTGGCGTATTTAGACACCATCTCCAAAGTCGGAATGCAGTTACATTTTCCCCCTTTTTTGGGGGTCAGTTACATTAATGGTGGGTAAAAACGGTCGCACGCAAAATTTCACCATTGGTGAACCTCGAGTTCTAGCCTAGGAACAACCCTCTGCCACCCCCGCCCCCAACCCCCCCCCCCCCCCCCCCCCCCAACAAACAAACCCCCCAACCCCCCTTCAAAACCCAGACATACTACCACTGTCATATTTCAAGACAAGGACAACGCAGTGCCTCGAGTTCTTCATACAACCCTTTCTATACTGTCTTTCCCTGCATTCCGCAGTGCTATTGTGAACAGGGCTCCCCCTCTCTTTTGTGCCTCTGACGCCTCTCCCAATCCACCTGCAGGCTGCACAAAAGCCCTGCCAGCGTTGACTGCCCCGTGAACCACAGCCTTTCTGTCACTGGCGGGGGAACTACTATCAGTGGACAGAAAAATGCCTGTTACATTCTGTCAGTGGGAAACGTTCAAAGGAGTGTTCTGACACCCATTCCAGCCGCTCCTTCTGTCAAAGTCACTGCCACTGTTGTGTAGCTGGGTTTTTTTGTTCTCCAGTGGACTATTTGTCAAGAGACGGTTATTTTGTTGTTGTTGTGGTTGTTGTCGGTGGTGGTGGTGATGTTGTTGGTGAGCGTTTCCTAGCTTTAAGTTTAAACATCTTGGGGGTCACTCAGAACATGCACTCTGTCTCGCTCATCACCCCTTGGAATCACTGTGAGAGTCCACGCTGAGTGAGAAATTTGCATGTTTGCTTTCAAATACCTCGCCAATCCCCCATGTGGATGGTAGGGGGGAGCTGTCGGTATAAATAGCTTCCCAACTCTCTGGAAATTCTGTGCTGGGAATTCCCTCTTTTCTATCCATGTCTTTGTTTCTGATTTGTTCCTTTTCTGCCTGTCACCTCCTTCTTGTCTGTTTTCTGCCAACTTGGTCCCCCCCCAGAAGGCCCTTAAATATAATGATAATATACTGTCCCACACGGAAGTCGGATGCACTGGGGCTGACTTGTCAGGCGCTTTAACGGCAGCGCAACGCATTTTCGCTCATATGACAGACCATTACTAACTGTCTGAGCGTTCGATGAAGATGAAATACCTCACCTGATTGGCAACCTCAGACGATAATGTTTTCTATCATTTAATGGAGAGGACAGTTTGTTATTCTGTGAGTTTGTCATGGATGAAGACAGTCTCATCATATCATTCCTAAACATTATTTTCTTGTAGACCTTGGAAATTTGCTGACATCAATAACTGACACAGTTTTGGGCCTGTGACGTAAGAGACAGTTATGGAGTATTCTATTTCCACCAGAAATTGATTTGTTGGCTGCATATGTTTGCTGACTGCTGATTTACAATAACTGGTTGCATGTCAGTTTTAGTTTTTTGATTTAGGGTAGGTTATCTTTTTTCTTCTTTTTTTATCCTGTGGTAACAGATATGTTTTCTTTGTGATTATTGTACACATGAGCCGTTTTTGTTTAGACACAGAAAGAACTAAACAAACCCTAATCAGGTCTATGTTTTTAAAGAAGTGACAGGGAGTCAAGATAGATTAGTGGTTAGGGAGTTGCGCTCGTGATCTGTCGGCCCGGAATCGAACCACCGCAGAGGCGCCCGTTTTAGAGAATTTTGCCCAGGAGTTAACATCAGTACTAACTCCACTCCCCAAAAAGTCATTCGGATGAGACTATAAATCGAAGCTCCGTGTGCTAACTGACGCAGAACATCTTGCGCACACGCTAAAAAATCGTTCCACCATTCGGAAGAACAGGCCATTCCTGCTAGTAGAAACCGATGACAAAGTTAAAAAAAAGGAAAAAACCAAAACGACCCCCCTCCCCACTGCACACAGGTGCCATATTTAGACAAAGAATTTATTCGTTTTCTTGCATCTTGCTCATGTCTATGAGTTTCAGAGAGAAAATTGATAATTATTTTAAGATTCAGATTCAGAATAATGTAGACTTATTTGACCCAACAAAAACATCAATTATAATTATTATCTATTTTGGCTAATAGTGATGTACACTAAAAACATGTTGCATTCTACTTCTCTTTTTCTCTTTTTTCAAAACACTCATACACATATCTGATGATATCTGCTTGATATATATCAACTGTGATTATGTCACTTAATTTATGTACACAGTTTTACGTTCTTTGTCTTTCGTTTTGATTTTTAATAACAAATTATTTCTGAGTTCATCATATAAAATACATTCATCGAGTAAATGAAATTCATCTTCTATCTTGTTACAGTATCTACATTTTCTGTCCTCTCTGGATATATTTTGGTGCCTCACTTTCTCTATCATTAAATTGTGAGAGCTTGTGCGAAATTTACAATACGTCTTCTTATGGGTTTTGTTTTCATAGTTTAAGTGTGGTCTAGGAAAAGCCCTACTCTCAGATCTACATAAAACCAGTACACATGCAGACCAAAAAATCAAACCAAAACAAAGTGACTAGGATTGTACCTGAGTAACCTGCTCTCTTTCTCCCCCCTCCCCCCTCCCGTGGAAAGTAGCCTGAACTTCATACAGAGAAATCTGCCACACTAGAAATGCCACACAGTACCGCAAACCTCTGCCGTAGTCGTGACGCCATTGATAATTGATGAACCCCCCCCCCCCCCCTCTGTCTGTCTGTCTGTCTGTCTCTCTGTTGAACCAGACCTGATAAAGCTGAGGTCTCTGCACACTAGACAGAGCATGTCGCCACAGTTCAGCGCCACTATTCCCAGAAGAAATGTATGTCTCATAGAGGGCAGAATTTTGACCCTGGCCAAAAGCTGTGTCAGTTATTGATGTAAGTAAAATACCAAGCCCTGCATTAAAATGTTGTTATGTTTAGAAAGGATGTTTTTAGCCAGGACAAGCTCTTAGCATAACAGCTTGTACTTGTCATTAAAGGAGGAAAAAATATCCTGAAGCTGGAGTATTGCTGCCTATATGGAGAGAAAGTAATGCCATAAGGCAGAATTTTGACCTGCCAAAAGCTGTGTCCAGTTATCTGATGTAATAAAATACCAAGCCCGCATAAAATGTTGTATGTTTAAAAGAGTTTTAGCCAGGACAAGCTCTAGCATAACACTTTACTTGTCATTAAAGAGAAAAAATATCCTGAATGAGTATTGCTGCCTATATGATGTACTTGAAACAGCATATACATGCACTCCTTTTATCTGATTGTACACTTGTCTGTCTACGTATACACACACACACACACACACACACACACACACACACACACACACACACACACACACACACACACATATATATATATATATATATATATATATATATATATATATATATATATATATATATATTATGCATGTGTGTGTGTGTGTGTGTGTGTGTTGTACATATGGAGAGAGAGAGAGAGGGAGAGTGCATTGTGATAACTACATGACCTATTGATAAAACTACAACAAAAACAACAAAACCCCCCAACAAAATAAGGTTAAGATATATATATATATTATATATATATATATATATATATATATATATATATATATATATATATATATATATTCTTAACCTTTTCAACAGGTGGGGTGAAGTGACGCAGACTTTGAACCATCACCTTATACGGTGTCCGCTCCTGCTGCTTGCATCAATAGACCTGCAGGCAGCAGTCTCCCAACATCCATGAACCACTGATAGATAACTCTGGCGCCAGCTTCCTCAGAGTCAAGACCGAAGCTACAGGAGAACTCTAGTGTCAAAAGAAACAAAAATCGAACTGAATGTCAAGGTCCTTCGGGTGGGACTGGGCCGAGGCCCCGTGTGCGAACGCGTGCAGTGCATCTTGCGCACACGTTGGGTCATGTTCCGCTGTTCGGGGGTGGGGGTGGGGGGCCGTTGTGTGGCGGTGGGGGCAGATGACGGGATTTTAGAAACCGCATACACACGAATTAAAAAAAAAAAGAAGTTATCTGAGCGCTTGATTTGTTGCTTTACAAGATTCAGCGCTATATAAATTCCATACATTATTAAAAGCGCTGTGGCATTGTGGTGGCTTGTTAAACCACTCCTGTACAATCATATCGTTGGCTTTACACTTCTCCGCACAAGTTGGTCTTCAATTTTGCGTCTGGTCACGTTAAAGTGATAATGGACATGTTTAGGTATCGATAGTCTTGTGGTTCGAATCCTGTAAAAAGACCGGATTTTTCGTCTTTTTCATCCACTTCACAAAACATTGATTGATAAATTTCCATACAACACAACACAACACAACAAAATACAACACACACAATACAATACAATACAATACAATACAATACAACGCAACACAATGCAGTTCCATGCAACACAATAATAAAATACAACTCCATGCAATGCAATACAGCTTTAACCTTGTAAGAAGTATCGCGGCATATTCGTTTGGTGATAATTCAGTGAGATACTCTTGGTGCAGGTATTCATATCTCTCAGTTTAGTTCCATGTCAGTTACTTTGGCTTACATACTTGCACATGAGAGGATGTTTGAAACAAAAAGTGGGGTTCTAACTCCTGCTCAGTAAAAGATGCTAAAAATCAACAGCTGTATCACACATCAAAAGCAATAATAAGCAATAGCAACAACAGCAACAATAACAAGAGCAACAACAACAACAGCAAAAACAACAACAAAGGAAAAACCAATAACTTTATTTTTTTTGGTTGCTTGTTTTTACAATTCGTTAAAAAGTATTGTAAAGCACCATTCTTGCCTTCAAAAACTCTAATGAAGCATCTAACTAGTCCTGCTTTCGTAAAGAAAATGACAATGTTAAAGCTATGATATCAGAAGTATTTTATATCTATGGTTCAGTATGACATGGTAGTTATGAGTAATGTAATGTATGTAAACTGTACAGAGCATATTTCTTTTGTTTGAGATAAGAGTTACATTTTTCTTACATAATGCCATAACAATATCTTTAGCGCCCCCCCCCACCCCCCAAAAGAAAAAAGTAACATCCCAACCACCCCCCCTCCCCGAAAGAAAACAAAACCAAACTTTATAAAACAAAACAAAGCACTACGTCCCCCAACAAAACCCCATCACCACCACCAACAAACAAACAAACCAAAAACATCCCACGCACTAAACCCACCCCACCAACAATCCCCTCCCCCCTCCCCGACCCCAACCACGACCACCATCCAACCTAACACTCCCAATAAACCCCCCAAAAGCAGCTTTTGACGCCATCATTTTGCCATACTAAAATTGTCACCTGTCTCTTACCTGAAGAAGGAGAAGGAGGTAGGTCGCCTGCCAATCCTCTCCAAGACTGCAGAATACTCGGGCGATGCCTTCCATCGATTTTACAACATCACTACGGCGTCGGGGCCTTGGCTACAGCGAGTCGCTTTCGCCTTCACCGCGGTCGCACAGGGACACACACGTTATGCCATCGTCGAAAATGTCGGATTTTCCACCACAGTGATTTTTTTGCCTGTTTTATGGCTCGTTGTGGTTGTTTGTAGCTTGTCGCGAAAATGGGATAGAGGTACTATCATGGAGATTCGTGGAGGTCTTGTCGTTGTGGGGAGGAGTGAAAGAGTTCGCTGCTGTCAGTGTTGATTAAATCGCTGCTTCGTTTGTGTCCTGTTTTGTACGTGGTGATGGTGTAGGGAAAGTGTGTGGTGTGTTGAAGATTTCAGTGAGCGGTTGGTGGGCAGATTTTGTTTTTACTTGAGGGTACGTTGATTAGTGGTATGGAGATCTGTTATCGTAGTGGATGTGTGTGTGTGTGTGTGTGAGGGAGAGGGACGGGGGGGGGGAGAGTGAGAGTGAGAGAGAGAGAGAGAGAGAGAGAGAGAGAGAGAGAGAGAGAGAGAGAGAGAGAGAGAGAGAGAGAGAGAGAGAGAGAGAGCACGAGCACGTGTATGTGAATGTGCATCAGGCAGACATAAATGCACGTCCTTCAGGTTGTATGTCAGTTGCTGCTGTTTCTGGTAAGGATGCCGATGATGCTGAGGATATTTATCTGTCTGTCTGTCTATCTATCTATCTATCCATCTATCTATCTATCTGTCTGTCTATCATTTATGTATGTTTGTGTGTATTTATCTATCTATCCATCTATATATGTATGTGTGCATGTGCGGGTGCTCGTGAGCGCGCGGTTATCTGCGTATATGCATGCCCACCTGTATATGAAACAACTTTTTTTTAGATACAGCACTCTTGTTGCAACAGCATCTTGTCATGATTCATATTAATATCGCAACATCTTGTAATTAATGAAGTTACGATCACAGCATCTTGTGATGAATAATGTTTTCATTCTGTATCACTTTTCAGTGTTTTTTTTTTCCTCTTCGCCTGTTTAATCTTATACTAATGTTGACGTTTGGATAATTTTGTTTTCATAGCAGTGAGCCGTGCCTGTCTCCATCTCTCTAATAAGTATTTTGTTCTCTTTTCGTTTCCCGGCTAGAGCCCCGAGGTGCATCAACTGAGAGATTTTTCCGATGCGACCGTTTTTGCCCACAATGAGGTAGCCGCGTTCCGACTTCAGGGATCCTCCTAAGTACGACTTTGTTACTTGTATGTGTGGGAGGACATGCACACGGCGGTGTACATGTCTGACCAGAATGTTAATTAAGAGAAAAACAATGCTGTCCCCTGCCTTCGTTGTTGCAGATAACCTCCTTCAAAATGAACTTAAAAAGATATGTACCCTTAACCCTTAGTAACTTCAGGTCTACTGATTTTCAAAATTCATGATTAAAAGATAAGAAAGATGAAAGTCAAGCAAGCAAGACTGTGAGCCAGTCGGCAAGCAAGCAAGTTAGCGTGCAAGTAAGTATGCAACCCGCCAACCATCCAGACACCATTCCATTACATATTAGTTCTGAACCAAACAAAGCCTACATGAAACATGTTTTGGCTTGATTCCCTGTTTCCAGTTAGCTCAGGTACTCCGAGGTCAGGCTGGTGACTACGGAAAATGACATTGAAAAAAACATTAAACTGTCAGACTGATTTTTGTTTATTACTTTTTTTATTTTGTTGGGACCAAAAGTATTTTGCTTCCTTGTTTGGCTTGTGCGTAGTTCTGTTTTTATTTTATTGCATTTCTGCATGTTTCTCTGACACACATTGTCTGCCTCAGCTTCTACGAACGTTAACCCCTTGCTGTGTGTTCACAGGTAAGAAAGGGGAGGCTGCTCACAGAAAGACAGGAGCAAATCAATGGAGACAGGTGCACTCAGTTCCTCCTGACCTTGTTAGCTGATTTCTGGGCCTGTGCCACTGCGGCATCTGGCTAGTGAACGTCCTTTGACCCTACCACTGGAATGCCACCAACGCTGCAGTCTGGCTTTCAGAGGCGTACTGCACGTGTTAGTCAGTCTTCCTCGTCTGCATCTCTGGAGTAGCACCAACCCACACCGCCATGGTGTCTCGTTCTCCTCACAGTCTGCTACTGGAGTGTAACCGCTCTACATATTCATCACTGTCATGAGGTACTGATGTTACATCTGGGAGGGTCTTATGTGAGTGACTTGTTCTTAACGTGTTAGGTTGTGAAGTTTTTATACATGAAACAAGTGATGAATGGGATTACTGTGTAAAAGGGTGATAAATGAATGTGGGAATTTTTTAATATTAGTACAGTGTAGATCAACAGATTTCGACAGCAATGATCAAGAAAATGGTGAAGTAGTGAAGAACAGTTGAAGAACATGTTACATACTACAAACCGTTCAGTCTGTATTTTGGGCAGTGCTAACCAGTTAAGGAAACTAGACCGAGTTAAGAAAAAAAGTGGAGAGCCAATTATCAATCACGTTTGCAGTTAGCAGAAAGATCAGTGACAGAATGGTAGAGGCTGATTAGTGAACATTTGGAGCCTGAAGACTGACCGAGAGAGAAAGGGTAATGAGAATGCATTGAACATAAAGACTAACTGAGGACTGTATTCAGCAGTAAAAGCCGTTTATTTAAAGAGGCGTGATTCAATTAAAGAATCTGCAAATTAATAAAGACTACTACAGGAACATATATACAAACTACCCCTGATATTAGATTTCAAGAGATCTAAACATGAAATCAGAAACGTACAGGACAGTATAGCTGCTCTGAAACACATTGCTGCTTTGACATTCACCGAAATTTGTCATGAACTAAAGACAAGTGAAAAATACTGACCGATAAAGAAATATATCAAGCATTGAGAACCACCAATAAACATATCAAAAATCACAGTCTATAGAAACCTATTCTATATCGAATTGAAGTAACGAGCTCCACAGTTCTCTAAACCACCAACACACCACTTAATTCCATTAAGGTCGGAGGTGCGGCTAAGGACCGAACGCACGTTCATTTTCCACCGTAATTCTGGTGTGTAACCAAGGTTGGTTGCACTCCAGAGCAGCTGGCATTCCTACCACAGGCAAGTACTGAGAGATACATCACAGAAGCTGGAGCACACCCTCCACTCCACTCCACTCGTCATACACACATCCTCCCGAGCTGAGAGCCAGCGGTGACGGCTGACCTCTCACAGCCAGAGACTGGATTAAGTGTGATGCTCGGTCGTGACTTAAGACTGTGGGTAGACGACCACTACAGGACCCTAAGAAGCGTCTAAGATAAGCACACAGACTGACCACGAGGTGGACAGGAAGTGGTGTGAGAGAAAACCGAGGAGCAGATGACTGTGTCGGAAAGCGGATGATGAGACCTGGTGACAGCATCATGAGGAGTATAGAACGTGGAGGGATTCTTGGCTGTACCCCCTTTCCCTCAGGGTCAACCACGCTATGGCTTCTTGTAGCAGGTGAGTTGATTGTTTAAAATGTTTTGATGATGTCTTCTTTTATGAAGAAGAAATAGTATAGTGTTTTGTTTTGTATAGTTGAAGAAAATGCTTGGTGGGGAAAAGTAGGCTTGAATGTAGGGAAAAAGTGAAGTCGTTGAAAATAATGATAGGTAAGTGTGTGTGTGTGTGTGTGTGTGTGTGTGTGTGTGTGTGTGTGTGTGTGTGTGTGTGTGTGTGTGTGTGTGGTATCTTCAGTTTAACGTCTATTCACATTTAGTGATTTTGGTGTGTAAGTGTGTGTGTGTGTGTGTGTGTGTGTGTGTGTGTGTGTGTGTGTGTGTGTGTGTGCGTGCGTACGTGTGTGCGTGTGTAACAAATCTGGGTATGGCTGGGGTGGTGAGATTAAAATGAGCGGCGTGGGAACAGCAGGACAGGAACGTCACAGAAGATGAGGCAGCAAAACATTTCTGCTTTATCAGCAGTGCTGATATCTCTGGTGAGAGGATTCAGGCAGTTGCCCACAGATGCCTTAAGCATGTGACGTTGACAAGACTTACGGTGTAGTGCAA
>CM054145.1:10457650-10473307 GCA_028751875.1 Rapana venosa
GCAGAACAGAACAGAACAGAACAGAACAGAACAGAGCAGAGCAGAACAGAGCAGAGCAGAACAGAGCAGAGCAGAGCAGACCAGAGTATAGCAGAGCAGAACAGAACAGAACAGAATAGAGCAGATGTGAACTCCAGGGGAAAAAATTCCCATTGAACGGGATTTGCACCCGAGTCAGCAGATCACGAGCGCAATGCGCAGCGCTCTAACCACCAGGCTATCCCATCTATGCCCCAGAGTAGAGTAGAGTAGAGTAGAGTAGAGTAGAGTAGAGTAGAGCAGAGCAGAACAGAACAGAGCAGAGCAGAGCAGAGCAGAGCAGAGCAGAGCAGAACAGAACAGAGCAGAACAGAACAAAAAGAACCGAACCGAAACAAACACAGAACACGGTCAGGTTCACATCGCCCAATCCTCACCACCTTCAACCCCAAATCTTTCTCCAAACCGACTCCCTTTTTGTTTCATCTCCGCCTGTCCGTCTCTCTTTGATGAATGGACACACCACGCAGCTAACTGCATCAGTTTCGGCCAGTTAATAATGCCCGTTAGGCCAATTACACAGGCTGCTTGTCATCAGAAAGACTGCCCTGCCGTCTGGTTGGCAGCAGGCACCAAGAGGTACGATTGATGACCGCTCGCTAGTGCCACGATGTGAAAGATATCGGGGTTATGTATGCTTTTTTCCGTTACGTATATCGCATGGCGAGCTTTTCTCTTTCGCGTGTTGGTTTGTGTCCCTGTTATTTGTTTTTGTCTGTTTGGCTTGCTCGCTGGGTGGCACTATTTCTTTGTCTCTGCCCTTTTTCTTTCCCTCTCTCCCACCCCTCTCTTTCTCTCTCTCTCTCTTTGTCTCTGTTTCTTTTGCTCTCTCTCCACTTCTCTCTCTCTCTCTCTTGGTGCCTCTCTGTGTCTGTTCTCTTCGTCTCTCTCTCCCCACCTCTCTTTCTATCTCTCTTGCTCTCTCTCCACCTCTCTGTGTCTTGTATCCATCTGTCTGTCTCTCTCTGTCTGTCTCTCTTTCTGTCCGTCTTCTCTGTCTGTCTTTGTCTCTCTCTCTCTCTCTCCCCACCTCTCTCTCTCCACCTCTCTCTCTCTCCACCTCTCTCTCTCTCTTGTTCTCTCTCCACCTCTCTCCAGGGGGCCCGATCACGTAATGCGAAGGTGAAGACGTAGGGAAATTGCTCTAGTATTTTTGTGAATTAGTAGCTAGTTTTAAGTGGCCTTAATTCTTCATTGTTAGCATACAGTTAGATAAGGAGGATGGGAATATCGCTGCAGTTGTACAGGGCTGTCTGTGGGACATTTGCGGGCAGTATTCGCCTGCTTCATGTCCAAACGGGCAGAATTCAAATCAGCCATGGCAGTGTCCATCCTGACGCTAAAAAGTGGGCGAGACGGTGTCTTGTTAGGACTGACCCTCACCATCTATTCTGGGGGGGGCCTTTTGCTTCGGTGGGGTTTGATGTGGAGATGAACCTGGACCTGGTCAAGGACGGAAGCTGAGGCAAAACCAGCCTGACGAGTGGTTGCTGGTGGTCGTAGCACTATCACAGGAAAAGCTGCACGGAATACCAAAGTAAGTGCAGATATGGCCGCCAGCACACCTACAACTGTACACAGTAGACAGGGGGTCCTTTTCCTCCCAGTAGCTCCTGAGGAAAACATTTATCACGATGAGGGCCAAGATGGAGAAAGTGAACTTGCTAAAGACAACAACAGGGGCTATGAGGAGTCAAATACAAATGTTGCCCAAAACAGTTTTGATGCCTTGAAAGAGGAAATGTGTGATATTAGACAAGACTTGAACAAATCTTAGGACTGAAAATTTAGATTTTAAAGCAATCAAATACAGAACTGATGGACAGAGTGAAAAAACTAAAAAAGAATGCAGACGTTCAAGAGGCCGGTCAAGACGGAAACAATATCATTATTATGGCATGGAAAGAAAAGTATTGAGACTGGAGCTGATTGTGAAATGTTCGTGAAAAAATCTTCTTTCCGAAAAATGGATGAAAGCAGATGTTAAGTTTGTAGTGTGCACAGGATAATTCTAAACCCAACTCTCCCATTATTGCCAGGTGTTGTTTTCCATCAAGATAGCTTAGAATATTGAAGGCTAAAACTCGTTTAAAAGGGTTCAAGGATTTTTGTAGACGACGATTTTTCCAAAACTGTTAGAGTATTGGCACAATTTGACCCCATTTTAAAGAGTGCTAGGGCAGAGGGAAAAAATGTGAGAAGGGTCTTTGATCATTTGATCATTAATGGCGAAAGGATGACCCTTAATGATCTTAAAAGAAGGGAATAGTTTGTTGGCCGGCCCATACAATCATCCTCCATAGTCTCAATTTACAGGGGGGTAGGAAAAGTAAACAGACACCGGTCACTCAGCCTCAGTTGACATCATGAATAGGGCTTACCCAAAGTGAGGCTGAGTTGTGATGAGTGAGGCGTGACACTTTGCCACGTGAAGGGCTAGACAAAGACAGGTCTGACTTTGGCCTAGGTCTAACACCAGCTGACCATGTGTGTTGTAGGCAGTCTTCCCCATTAAAGAGCCCTTCTTTAACTGCTGTTGAAAGCATGAGTGTGTGTCTTGTCATGTCAATGTAATGGTGAAAGTGTCAGTCTTGAGGGTGTGGTCAATTGAATTGTGGTAATACAGATAAAACAAATAAAACTTTTTCATTTTTGTTTTGGGAAATGTAAAGGATTGTTGTCAAAACTGTCGGATAGAGTTTTGTATCTTATGTGCGTGTTTTGATTTTATATGTCTGACAAAAAAACATTCCGGAAATGTCCAGCCAGATGTTTTTAGGCTATAAGGCTTCTGTAAGTCGGAAATTTAAAAGTTAGCCATAAAGGGGAAAGGCGTTCTAGTGGTTAGTTTGTTTAATAAGGCAGAGTTAATGCTTTTGTGAATTGTTTAGATGTTCCTATCCTAATATTTGCACTTTTCTCTGTGAAACTCTGTTGTGTACAGAAAAAAAATGTTTTGCTTGTCTGTGTGTATATCCCCCCGAAGGTTCGCCTTTTTTTATAAAAATGTTTGACAATGATAATGGAATTGCTATTTTGGGAAAGGAATGTTTAGTAAATTGTGTGGTGACACTGGATAAAGTAGATATAATACTATGTGGAGACTTAAACGCAGGACCTCAAACTTTTCTTGTCAGCATGTAGAAAATGACTTTAGTTCAGATGTCCAAAGTAAAAGTATGTCTTCAGCAGCAATCGTAATTCTGAAATGTGTTATCAACAATTTGGTAAATTACTATTAAATTGTGCACTGCTTTAGTTTACAGATTCTAAATGGCGTATGTAATGGTGACCAACAAGGACGCTATACATACATCTCTGATGGAGGATGTAGTGTTAATGATTATTTTTTTAGGTCAGATGATTTGTTTTCTCAGATTTTTGACTCATGTCGTAGTTTGTTGCCGAGCGTTTTTGATTCCGATCACCTTCCTGTTGAATTATATATTAATCCAGTATATAATACAGGTGTGGAAACTGTTAAGCCATCTGTCAGGGAAAAAAATTTGTATGGGATGAAAACAACTCTCAGTTTATATAGAAAATCTCCAGGATGTGAACATGTGGTGAAAATTTTTTTTAATGCCTTTCCAGATGATTGATGAGAACTTTAAAAGAAAGCTTTAGATTTGTTTAATGGTTTCATAAAAGCCAGTTGCTAAATGTATAAAGAAACAGGTACATATCAATAAAGGTCCATCAAATGATACTTGGTTTGATAATGATGTAAAAGTATGAAATATAAGGTAGAAAACTTCTGAAGCTTTCCGAAAAACATTAAGAAATGAGGACAAAAACGTGTACTGTGTACAAGAAGGGAATATAAATGCATGCTTGAACGAAAAAAGAAACCCGTATAATAAGACCCTTTCTTGCAGATATGATGTCATCTATCTCTTCTCAAATCCAGTTTGGAAAAGTGTTAAGAAGGCGTCATTTGAAAAGTCAGCCAAAGAATAGTATATCAGTTGACAGATGGTTTCAACATTTCAAAACCCTGTTGGAGAAAGACTCATTAGCCCTCCATGATTACTGGTTGACAGTAATGGAACTGAGGACGATTTTGATCGTCCTATATCTAAAGATGAAATTTTTAGGGGCACTTAGAAAATTTAAAAAGTGAGAAAGCAGCCGGTCCTGATCAAATCATTGGTGGAATTGCTAAAATAGGAGGTGAAATATGTGCTTTTCCTTCTAAAACTATTCAACAAAATTTTTGATGATGGGCTTTTTCCAGATAACTGGGCTGAATCTATAATACTAACATTGCATAAAAGGGTGATGTTGTAACCTAATAACTAGGGGAAATTTCTCTTCTGACATAAGTAGTAAGGTAATAGTACTATTATTACTAGGACAAGAATGGGTTATGAAGATAATTTACGGGGAGCACAAGTGGTTTTAAGAGAGGATAAACCCCCTTAGATATATGTTACTCTGCTTTCGTTGTCAGAACAGTTTGCTCCTAACCTAAGCTCTAGTAGCATTTATTGACTTGAAAAAGCATATTTGATTCGTTAACGGAACTTGTTGTGGCCTATTCTCCAAAAAATGGTTTTGGGAAAGGGGAACTATTACGAGTTTGAGAGCCAAGTATCAGAATGTCAGAAGCAGAATAAAGAGTGGAACTAAATGCTGCATAATAACTGTCCACTGGTGTTAAACGGGTATGTAAGTAGCCCCTTTGTTTTTTGTTTTATCAATGAGTTAGCAAGACATATCATAATGGTAAACCCTGGTGCCACTTTCCCCAAATTCTCAGAGTTGTTATTCTTTGCTTGCGTGAATGTTTCCTGCTATTTTGAAACAGTCTGTAGGTTACAAAACATTAACAGCTTAAACCCGTGCTTAACAGACTGGTCTTAAGGTAAACTGAGTAAGAGTAATATCGTTGTATTCAGAAAAGGTGGATATTTACTGCTCATGAAAATGGTTGTCATGGAAAATCATGGCCTGTGATTAATGTATTAATATTAGGAATCTGTTTTTCTATAAACTTAGTTTCCCCAACTGCATTAAGATCTGGCAATCGAGGAAACGAAGCTGTTATTTGGTTGAAAAACTACGAATATTGAATTACTCTTTTGATTTGTTCATTAGATATTTGAGCACAAAACAACCACTGTGTTATTGTGCAGAAATAGGGCTGGATGCAGCTGTAAACATTGTGAATCAGTAAACTCCTTGCTTTAAAGCAGGTTTTTAGGTTAGATAGACTACACCTAATGAATTGTTTATATAAAACAATAGATACCCTCCTCTTTAATGCTGCGTAAGAATGCATAATATTGATAAGATTCTGCTATGATGAGAGCAGGCTACCTTTAAAGCCTACAATGCTTAAGATCTAGAGTCAAAGGGGAAAAAAAAAACTGGGCAACACAAATACTTTCCTGTTTGTGTGAACTCGGTTTGGATTGTTTGGCTCAATCAAGGGGTGGAAAATTTTGAGGTTTATTAACGTTTGGCAGAGAATTGATTGGGCTGCCGATGGCAGCAATGGAGTAAACATAAAAAAACAGTGACGTTTAAATTACGACAATTTATAAATTCGCATGATGTCAACCTATCTAAAACTTGATATGGATATACATTGAAAAGAATATGTCTAAGTTAAAACTTGTGTATCAGATATAAATGTTCATAAATTCAAGGATACAGAGAACATTTGATATTTTTGGGACGGGACCTCAATGGCTGCTATGCCATTATTTTGTAAAGCAAGCTCCGGAGGATTGAAAGTTACACTTTTGTTCTTGTGCTGTCCGTATTTGAGGGTGTTAGGGCAGAACTACATCCTGTTTAAATATAGTGCAGCCTAATTTTTTAGACTCTTTTTTATTTCCCGGCATCAAGTATCCTGAGTTCTGGGGCCCACCCACTTTTTATTTGTGTAAAGCCTTCAGGAATAAGAGAGATAATTGTTATCCTATGTGATATTTTTGTAGTGACTTTGGTGTTATACGTAACTGTTGGGCTGTGTGTGTGTGTGTGTGTGTTGTTTGTGTGTGTGTGTGCTATTTTGTTTTAAACCAAAATACTAAGCAGTTCGCACCCCCTTCATGTATGGGCCAATGGCCTTTTTGTGAATAAAACGTTCGAGTTCGGTTCGAGTTCCACTCTCTTCTGTGTCTCGGGTGTCTCTGGGCTGTCTGTCTTTTTGTGTTGTGTCTGTCTCTTGGTGCCCGTTCTGTCTTTCTTCTGTCTCTCTCTCTCTCTCTCTCTGTCTTCTGTCTCTCTCTCTCCCTCCCTCCTCCTTTTCGACACTTTTTTTCTTTCTTTACTGTTCCTCCTATACTATTTTCCAGGTTTTTTTGATTATGTGCCAGAGATTGTTGGAAAACATGTCAGTTTGTTTGTTTTGTTTTCTTTAGCTTCACTTTGGTAGTAGCCCATGTGGTATGATGTGTGTGATGTGATTGTTGTTGTGTGTGTGTGTGTTTCATTTTTTTACTTCCTTCCATCCTTCTTCCTCCCCCTCCCGCTCTTTTCTTTTCTTTCTTTGCTTTTGACCCCAATGTCTCTCAATTGTCGTTTCATTTTTTATCTCCTTTTTCCTTTCTTTTCTTTCTTTTTTTTTTGCATAATCATGTCTGTCGTTTGGTCGGTCTTCATTTTCTATTAATCTTTTTCCTTTTGTTTTTCTGTCTCTGTCTGTCTATCTCTTTCTTTCTTTCTTTCTTGCATAATCATGTCTGTCGTTTGGTCGGTCTTCATTTTCTATTAATCTTTTTCCTTTTGTTTTTCTGTCTCTGTCTGTCTGTCTATCTCTTTCTTTCTTTCTTTCTTTCATTCTTTCTTTCTTTCTTTCTTACTCCATTATTCTCCGCTAGCCTCTGCCTTTGAACCCTCTGCCAGTGATACAGACTGTTACTGTCTCCCGTAATTTTTTCTCACTGCATCTGCAATGTGACTCTGTTAGCAATAGTGATAGTGATAGTGTGTGTGTGTGTGTGTGTGTGTTGGTGTGTATATGTGTATTATTATTATTATTATTATTATTATTCGAGGATAATGGAACAAGCACTCGTGTGCTTTTTTACATCCAGTCCCCGTGTGTATGCAGTTTTGTAAATTTTGTGTGTGTGTGTGTGTGTGTGTGTGTGTGTGCGTACGTGTATGTGCGTGTGAGTCTGTACGTGCGTGTGAGTCTGTACGTGTCAGAGAGAGAGGGAGAATATCACAAGCCTAACATGCCAAGAATTTATCAACTGACATGATTCGTTCCAAAAGAAAACAAAGAAAACGTAAAACAAGAAACAGAAAAAAAGAGCAGAAGAAACAAAAAGATAAGAAAGAGGAGGAAGAAGTGAAAGACAGGGGAGGGGGGGGGGGGGGTGGAGGGGGAGAAAAAGAAAAAAAAATGGCAAAAAGAAAGAAAGAAATAGTACAAGAAAAGTGGAAAGTAAGAGGGGAGGGAGGAAAAAGCAAACAGAAAGAAAGAAAGCAGTAAATAAAAAAAGAAAAAACGTTCGACGACAAAGAAGAAGAGAAAGAAGAATGAAGAGGAGGAAGGAAAGGAGAAGAAAAAGAAAAGGAATGAGAAAGAGGAGAAGCAAAGAGGAAGAATGAGGAGGAGGAAGAGGAGAAGGAGAAGAAGAAGAAGAGAAAAGAAAACAACAAACCACCTCCACCAACCACACCACCACCAACCACCACTACCACCACCACCACCACACCACCACACCACCACACCACCACCACCACCACCTCCACCACCCACTACCACCCACCACCACCACCACCACCCACCACCCACAACAACAACAGCAGCAGCAGCAAGAACAACAATAATAATAATAATAATAATAATAATGTATGGAATTTATATAGCGCTGAATCTTGTAAAGTAAACAAATCAAAGCGCTTAAGAACAACAACAGAAACCAGAAGTTCTCTAATAAATCACTGGATTGATTGACGAATTCGATCAGCACAACGATGACAGAAAGGTGTTGACCTGACGACCCAGTTCTGCCCCTGTCTGCCTGAAACCCTACACAACACACCACACCCCATCACAACAACAACACAACACAACACGTACCGTGTGACCTCACCTGTTTGCATCCTGTTGATTTTCTCCATCAGCATCCATCTATCTCTCTCTCTCTCTCTCTCTCTGTCTCTCTGTCTCTGTCTCTGTCTCTCTCTCTCTCTCACTCACTCTCTCTCTCTCTCTCTCTCTCTCTCTCTCTTCTCTCTCTCTCTCTCTCTCTTCTCTCTCTCTCTCTCGAAAAACGACGTGACGGGACGGAACTGAACGGGGGTGTGTTAGTAAGCTGCTGAAAATTTTTGCATTTTAGCTTCAAAAATGTCAGTTACTGGCCTTCCAGCAACTGTAATAACAACTTAAAACGCCTGCTGATCGACAACGTCGTATCAGTTGGAAAGTCGCGGGGGAGAGCGGCAGCGTTGTGTTTGTCTTGCAAATGAAGCCAGCTGACAAGCCCAGTGTCAACAAAAATGGCGGACCGGTGCTGAACCGTAACTCCTTGTTCAGTACTATCGCAAAAAGCCCCCATGTCAAATCCGTCGCGATGTCCAAAGAAGCAGACAACACCAGAAAGACAGGCAAGTCGCCAATGTGACAATGACAGTGTCTTGGAAGAGCCGGGTCTTGTGTAACATTGACTCCCTGCTCGATGTGGAAACAGAAGAAAAACAAACCAGTGTGTACACAGAACTGTGGGGTCAGCAGTGAATTGAAAACTTCGGCCACACCAGATTCACTTGATCTACTGTGTGATCCAGCAACAGACAGCAAGATCGGTGTGTCTTCTGAGGCATTGATGTGCAGGAAGAGCTGACAGTTGGCTGCACAGTGGATGACTCTGATATGGTATTGTGAACAGTATGTGTCTACTCTAACTGACAAACGTGTGGGAGCGTCATTAAAGGGACAGCAAGAGAAACACACGGTTTCGAAAGGTTTGGTTTTTACATAGTTCGGGCAATCAAAACATGTGATGTGTGAATCAGATGACATCACCCTGAAATACTCTTGAAATGGAGATCCTGGCGAGGAATCTAAGTGTGTGTTCTGGTACATCAAGCAAGAAGAGAAAAACTGTTGCAGAAGAACGTGTCAGGCTTGCCAGACTTCGTAAAGGGAAACAGTGTACTAACACACAACACACAGCAACAGTGGTGGCGAGTGCTGAGCAGGAGTTACATCATCTTCGGGACCTGATCGGTCTTACATGGGTTTGACTTCGCTGGCTGTAGACTGGAAAAGGAAAGGCTGGTTTGAAAATTGAGACACTTGAGACACAGACAATAATGTATCGAATCTTGATGTACATACCACTACTGCCCATGGTTTCCATGTCTTGTAATCGCGCGCGTTTCGTAATCGTTGTTACCGCGCCGCAGCGCTATACGGTTGATTGCTAAATAGCAATAAAATTGTGTCAATTGTCAATTGTCAATTGTTCTCTCTCTCTCCTCTCTCTCTTCTCTCTCTCTCTCTCTCTCTCTTCTCTCTCTCTCTTCTCTCTCTTCTCTCTCTCTCTCCCCTCCCTCCCTCCCTCCCGTGCCCAGCTCGATTCTTTTCTTTCTCCATTCCACAGATTTTCCTTACGGAGTCCCTGCGGGTCGCAAGAAACATTGTCGGGGGTTTTGCTGCTTTAAAGTGTTGTTGATTGATGTTGTGGGGTAATTTGGTATTAACTGTAAGTTTGGGTTTTGTGTGTGTGTGCTTGCGAGTAATATCAGTTTGTAATTCAGCATAATGAAAAGTATGTAGTTAGGAATGATGAAACATGTCTTGAGCTTAAGACAAAGAAATTAAGTTTGAAGAAAAAGGAAAAAAAAACCCCTAACAAAAAACAGATCCAACAAATACAAACCCAAACAACGCTCACCCAAAAAACCCCACCACAAAACAAAAAAAAACGGAAGGAAATTGAAGCGAAAAAAAGAAAAGATAAAAAAGTTTGAAAACTTAAAGGATTACTGCTCAAAGATGCAGAAAACACAAGACAAAAATGCCCCCCCCCCCCCCGAACATAAAATAATACAACAAAGTAGCACAAAACGCGTTACAAAATATATACTTGTTAAACTCTGTCCTTCATAACCATTTTTTTCCACTTACAGAGCAACTTCTATTTTTGTGCTGCTTCATCTTTGTGAAACAACAAATCAGAGACAATCGGCTTTTTAAATTACATGAGCGCTTTGATTGGTTGTTTAACAGATTCAGCGCTATATAAATTCCTACATTATTATTATTATTATTATTATTATGACGATGACGAAGAGGATGATGAAACAATGCTGCTATGGAAGTGACACTACATGCCAGGACTGTTTTCTACGCTTTTTATCACAGTATATCCCAGCGTCAACCGGCCCGAGAGATACAGACACCTGCAGATTTTGAAAACCACACATCTTTGGTACGCCGTAATTATCTATCTATCTATCTATCTACCACACACACACCACCACACACACACACACACACACACAACACACACACACACACACACCACACACACACACACAAAACACAACCTGGTGTTTTTTTTACAGTATCGGTCAGATAACTTGAGCAAAAACTCTAAACATGTATCCCTAAAGTGGATGAAGCTCGACTGTGTGGTCCCAGTCTTCCCAACAAACCCATAGCAAACTCACTCTTGGTAGGACCCGGCTGGAGTCCGAAAAAATACCCATGACTCTGTGGGTTTCGAACCGCTAACCACTGCCATGGCGGCTGAACTTACTGAGCAACTTGTCCACTTGCCTGTGCACAAACCGAGAAATCTTAGTGAGTGTACCCATAATCGATGCCGCTGTCAGAGGGTGAGCGACTGTCTGTGACAGTCTGAAGCCCAACTTTTCTTTGTTGTCTGTCAGACTGTCCTTTGTTCTTCCTAGAACAATGACCTTTGAGAGATCGGCCAGGTTATTATAGTCTTTGATTCTTTTCGGCCGTTGCTCTGTGCTACCAGCTTTGTTACGGCTGTACAAAGAAGTGTGGTTTTCATTATTTATTTCGAGGATACTGGAATAATCACTAATATATATCTATATATATCTATATATCTATTTTTTCTATATCTATACCACACACACACAAAACAAAACACACACACACACACACACACACACACACACACACACACACACACACACACACACACACACCCTATATATATTATATATAATTTTTTTTTTTTTACGTCAGTCCCTGTATGCATGGAGTTTGATAAATTTTATCATCCCTTCCCACCGGCTTAATGAACTGCTCTTCCCAAAAGGCGGAACAGGTTTTTAACGTGTGCGCAAGATGTTCTGCGTGCGTTTGCACACGGGATCTCGGTTTTAGTCTCATCCAAAGGACTTTTCGGGGAGTGGAGGCGGCACTGATGTTAACTCCAGAGGAACAATCCCCTTGAACGGGCGTCTCTGTGTGGCTTGACTCTGGGCTCGAACCCCGGTCGTCAACGCGCATCGTTCTAACCACCAGGCTATCACGTTTAAGAGATACGAGAATAATGTCTTGAAAAATCGCTTCATGAATGAAGAATGTTTCAGCTCTGTGAGTACGCTAATGGGTGGGCATATCTATTTATGTGTGCTGAATAAACCCTACCTTCAGTATTTAATTCTATCTGAAAGGATTTATGTTAAAATCATACCACACGTATTAAAGAATAGGAATAGATTTTATCTGAAACTGAACAGTTCTGAAAGGTTTTATGTTAGAATCCTACCACACGTATTAAACAATAGGAATAGATTTTATCTGAAACTGAACAGTTCTGAAAGGTTTTCTGTTAGAATCATATCACACGTAACTAAACAGAGGAATAGATTTTATCTGAACTGAACATTCTGAAAGGTTTTTATGATCCAATCATACTACACCACAAAACAGAAGAAGTAAATTTATTCTAAAATTGAAACTTCTGAAGGTTTCATGTTAAAAATTACACCACAAATGCATACTAAACAGAAGATAAAAGAACACTAGTAGGTGACAGTAAACTCTGGCCAAAACACATTCTTGTTTTTTTCGTATGCTATATTGCTTTCTTGGACTTAAACTGGTGAATCTATATTTTCACCATGTGAATTTTTGGGGATCAAAGATTGATTCTGTGCGAAAGAAATAGTGAAATATTCTCAAAGGCTTTATGTGCATATGATACCACACGCGCAGAACAGAAAGATTAGATTTCTTTGAAATTGAAATATTCTGAAAGATTTTATGTTAAAATCATACTACACATATTAAACAGAAGGAATAGATTTTAACAGAAAATGAACTATTCTGAAAAGTTTTATGTTAAAATCATACTTCACATATTAAACAGAAGGAATATATTTTATCTGAAAATGAACAATTCTGAAAGGTTATAATATGTTAAAATCATACCACACGTATTAAACAGAAGGAATAAAAGAAAAACACTTAGTAGGTGGCATTAAACACTAGCCAAAACAGATTCTTCAATTGGCTTGGTTTTTGTGTATGATATATTGGTTTCTAAGACTCGAACCAGTGAATCCATACTTCACCAGGTGACATTAAAAAAAAATCAAAGATCAACTCTGCACAAATAAAATAGAAAGTGTGCTTACACATGAGAGAGAGAGAGAGAGTGAGAGAGAGAGAGAGAGAGAGAGAGAGAGAAGAGAGATGAGAGGAGAGAGAGAGAGAGAGAGAGGAGAGAGAGAGAGAATTCCTGAATCATTTAGATAGATAGATATATATAGAGAGTTCCTGAATCATTTACTTCAATCCAACCGTCACATAATATCTGATACTTCCTTATGTCGAGGGCTGTGTTTTCACTCTCTCTCACACACACACGCACGCACGCACGCACTCACGCACGCACACACACACACATACACACACACACAACACACACACTACACACACATATCCGATAATGATCCAGAGGACAGAAACATAAAAGAATATATTGCGTTTCTCACAGCGGCTCATTTCCTATGCAGAGGGGATAGGCAGCGAGCCTGGTAACATAATCAATTCTTTATGAACACTTTGTGGTCCGTGGTCTAGAGGTAACGCACCTGCCTAGAAAGCGTGAAGTGTGGGTTCGATTCCCCGCTCGAAAATTATTCCCATTCACGAGACCTTGAGTGGCGGTTTGAATTTTAGTCTTTCGGATAAGACGATATACCGAGGTCCCGCGTGCAACACGCATTCAGCACACGTTAAAGAGCCCACGGCAATAATAGAGTTGTCTCTGACAAATTTTGTCGAAAAAGATACTAGGAAAACAAATACATATGCAGACAGGATAAAAAAAAAAGGGTGGCGCTGCTCTTGTGGCGACATGCTCTCCCTAGGAAGAACAGCCCGAATTTCACGCAGAGCAATCTGCCGTGACTGAAAGTGGTATGTATTAGTCGTCAAGTGCCCCCGAAGTCAGAATGTGGCTACCTTAATGGTGGGCAAAAACTGTCGCATACGCAAAATCTCGCCATTGGCGAATCTTGGAGCTCTAGCTAACTAAAAAAACCCAAAATAACAAGCTTCAAGTAGAAATATGTAAATTATGTTGCAGTTGATGGATGTATGTTCACGTTTGGTGTGCGTTGAACATATATTAGTTGGGTATTGCGCTATACAAAAACGATGATGATGATAACAATGATACTGAAGAAGATGATGATTATAATACTGATGATGATGATGAAGAAGATGATGATAATGATGATGAAGAAGAAGATGATGATAATGAAGAAGATGATTATGATTACTTGTAGCCTATTCCATCCCGTAGTGGTTTATTTCGTTCTCTGGAGGTACATTTGTCCGTTACCAGTATACTGAAATGAAACCTTAGTCAGGTGCTTAACATTGTGATGATGTGTTCATCTACTGGTGACATCTTGTCCTGTAATAGCTTTACCCACAGGTAACTTTTCTGGTGACTGTGGTGATATTTTTCCATCACTGGTGATTGTGGTGACTCTGGTGATATTTTCAATCATTGGTACTTTGGCGATGCTTTTCAATCACTGGTGATTATTATTCCATGCTCTGTGGCTACATGTAAAGCCATTTGTCAGCTGATTGTTTTACTCTATCCGGGCTCTCAGGAAGAAAACAATGAAAGCACACATACACACTAAAACACGCTATCACAAACCAACACACACACACACTTAAACACACACACTAAAACACACACACACCACACACGCACGCACGCACGCACGCACGCACGCACGCACGCACGCACGCACGCACGCACACACACACACACACACACACACACACACACACTTTTCTTCTCTCACAGGCCTGCATGGAGAAACGGAGCATTGTAATTTACGGCACTAAGAAAATAATGGCCTTTGTGGATGATGACCCAGATTCTTCTCCCCCCTCCCACCTCCCCCCGTTCTCCTCGAAACAGACAGACAGACGGCCAGACAGACAGGCAGGCAGGCAGACAGACAGAGAAATGGCATGTATCGATTGACTGGGCACGCCACACCTTGCTGAGCTTACCTGCGATAATTGTACGGCGTTGTATTGTTCGGTTTTGTGCGGCATTGTATTGTATTGTATGGTATTGTTCTGTTATGTTTTGTGTTGCGCTGCTGTTTTGTGCTCCTGTCTTGTGCCGGACTGCATGGCGTTGTATTGGGCTCTTGTTGTGCTGCATAGTATTGTATTGTTTTGTATTGGAATGGATTGGATTGTATAGTATTGCGTTATATTGTTTTTTTGAGTGCGTTGCTCTATTCTGCTGCATTGCGTTGCAGTAGTGTAAAAGTTTGAGCTGACAGAGATGTTTTGTTGGCTGGTTTTCAAGTTTGTTGTTGTTGTTGGAGGTGTCTTTTTCTTTTCTTTTTTGGTTTCATCTGTTGTTCTGTTATGTATGACTAGCAGGGTGCAACGTCTAGTCATATGTAGGTTACCAAAAAATCGATAATGATAGTAATAGTATTGATAAGAATGATAATAATGATAATACCGATAAATGATAATGATAGTAATAATGATAATACTACTACTACAGGGTATCAAAAATATGTCTGCAGTAAATATGGTAGGTGTCCAACATAGGTCAAAGATCAGTTTGCAGGGAGTATGTGATAACAACTTACCAGACCATCTAAACGCATTTTTTACTCGCTTTGAAAAGCATGATTTCTCAGATGAAATAAATGACCTGAAGCAATCCCTAGTTTCTGAGAATAGCGTCATTGTTGATGAAGAAATTATCTGTAAGCACTTAAGGCAATAAATTATTAACAATCTCCCGGACCAGATGGTATATGTGGAAGAACCCTGAAATTCTGCGCTACTGAGCTTGCCAGTGTCCTTCAACACCTGTTCCAGGCCTCACTGGTACTTGTCAGATTCCAGTTATTTGGAAAACTTCCAATGAAATACTCTTCCAAAGAAACCCAATCCTTCTCGGCCTAACGATTTTAGACTGTAGCTCTCACATCTCTTGTGATGAAAACGCTGAAAAGATCGTAAATCTCTAATTCTTTCCGCTACAGAGAAAGACTTGACCCACTGCAATTTGCATACAGGTCTCGAAGGGGTGTCGAGATGCCAAACTATTCATTTTGAACAAGTTGTATATGCCACTTGGAAACCCTGATCTC
>CM054145.1:10473807-10508807 GCA_028751875.1 Rapana venosa
TAAGGGAAGCCAAAAAACACACGGTTTCGAAGTGTTACATATTCGGGCAATCAAAACTTTGTGATGTGTGAATCAGATGACATCACCCTGAATACTCTTGAAATGGAGATCCTGGCGAGGAATCTAAGGTGTGTTCTGTACATCAAGCAAGAAGGAAAAACATGTTGCCAGAAAACGTGTCGGGCTTGCCAGATTTCGTAAAGGGAAACAGTGTACAAAACACACAACACACAGCAACAGTGGTGGCGAGTGCTGAGCAGGAGTTACATCATTTTCGGGACCTGATCCTCTTACTTTGGCTGACTTCGCTGGCTGTAGACGGGAAAAAGGGAAAGGCGGGTTTGAAAATTGAGACACTTGAGACACAGACAATAATGTATCGAATCTTGATGTACATACCACTACTGCCATGGTTTCCATGTCATTGTAATCGCGTCGCGTTCGATATCGTTGTTACCGGCCCGCAGCGCTAAAAGGGCTTGATTGCTAAATACAATACAATTGGTCAATTGTCAATTTCATTCTCTCTCTCTCTCTCATCTCCTCTCTCTCTCTCTCTCTCTCTCCCTCTCTCTCTCTCCCCTCTCTTCTCTCTCTCTCTCTCTCTCTCCCTCCCCTCCCTCCCCGTGTCAGCATCGATTCTTTTCTTTCTCCATTCCACAGATTTTCCTTACGGAGTCCTGCGGGTCGCAAGAAAACATTGTCGTGGGTTGCTGCATAAAGTGTTGATGATTGATGTTGTGGTGTAATTTGGTATTAACTGTAAGATTGGTGTGTGTGTGTGCTTGCGAGTATATATCAGTTTGTAATTCAGCATAATGAAAAAGTATGTAGTTAGGAATGATGAAACATGTCTTGAGCTTAAGACAAAGAAATTAAGTATGAAGAAAAAGGAATAAAAAACCCTAACAAAAAACAGATCCAACAAATACAAACCCAAACAACGCTCACCCCAAAAAACCCCACCACAAAACAAAAAAAAACGGAAGGAAAATTGAAGCGAAGAAGAAAAGATAAAAAAGTTTGAAAACTTAAAGGATTACTGCATCAAAGATGCAGAAAACACAAGACAAAAAATGCCCCCCCTCCCCCCGAACATGAAATAATACAACAAAGTAGCACAAAACGCGTTACAAAATATATACTTGTTAAACTCTGTCCTTCATAACCATTTTTTTCCACTTACAGAGCAACTTCTATTTTTGTGCTGCTTCATCTTCTGTGAAACAACGAATCAGAGACAATCGGCTTTTTAAATTACATGAGCGCTTTGATTTGTTGCTTTACAAGATTCAGCGCTATATAAATTCCATACATTATTATTATTATTATTATTATTATGACGATGACGAAGAGGATGATGAAACAATGCTGCTATGGAAGTGCACACTACATGCCAGGACTGTTCTCTACGCTTTTTATCACAGTATATCCCAGCGTCAACCGGCCCCGAGAGATACAGACACTTGCAGATAATGAAAACCACACATCTTTGTACAGCCGTAATTAATCTATCTATCTATCATCACACACACACCACACACACACACACACACACACACACACACCCACACACACCACACACACAACACACATTTTCAAACACACAAACACACACACACACACAACACTGGTTTTTTTTTACAGTATCGGTCAGATAACTTGAGCAACACTCTAAACATCGTATCCCTAAAGTGGATGAAGCTCGACTGTGTGGTCCCAGTCTTCCCAAACAAACCCATAGCAAACTCACTCTTGGTAGGACCCGGCTGGAGTCCGAAAAAATACCCATGACTCTGTGGGTTTCGAACCGCTAACCACTGCCATGGCGGCTGAACTTACTGAGCAACTTGTCCACTTGCCTGTGCACAAACCGAGAAATCTTAGTGAGTGTACCCATAATCGATGCCGCTGTCAGAGGGTGAGCGACTGTCTGTGACAGTCTGAAGCCCAACCTTTCTTTGTTGTCTGTCAACTGTCCTTTGTTCTTCCTAGAACAATGCCTTTGAGAGATCGCCAGGTTATTATAGTCTTTGATTCTTTTCGCCGTTGCTCTGTGCTACCAGCTTTTACGGCTGTACAAAGAAGTGTGGTTTCATTATTATTTCGAGGATACTGAATAATCACTAATATATATCATATATATCTATATATCTATATTTCTATATCTATACACACACACACACACACACCACACACACACAACACACACACACACACACACACACACACACACACACCACACACACATATATATAAATATATATTTTTTTTTTTTTTACAGTCAGTCCCTGTATGCATGGAGTTTGATAAATTTTATCATCCGTTCCCACCGGCTTAATGAACTGCTCTTCCTAAAAGGCGGAACAGGTTTTAACGTGTGCGCAAGATGTTCTGCGTGCGTTTGCACACGGGATCTCGGTTTATAGTCTCATCCAAAGGACTTTTCGGGGGAGTGGAGGCGGCACTGATGTTAACTCCAGAGGAACAATCCCCTTGAACGGGCGTCTCTGTGTGGCTTGACTCTGGGCTCGAACCCCGGTCGTCAACGCGCATCGTTCTAACCACCAGGCTATCACGTTTAAGAGATACGAGAATAAGGTCTTGAAAAATCGCTTCATGAATGAAGAATGTTTCAGCTCTGTGAGTACGCTAATGGGTGGGCATATCTATTATGTGTGCTGAATAAACCCTACCTTCAGTATTTAATTCTATCTGAAAGGATTTATGTTAAAATCATACCACACGTATTAAAGAATAGGAATAGATTTTATCTGAAACTGAACAGTTCTGAAAGGTTTTATGTTAGAATCCTACCACACGTATTAAACAATAGGAATAGATTTTATCTGAAACTGAACAGTTCTGAAAGGTTTTCTGTTAGAATCATATCACACGTACTAAACAGAAGGAATAGATTTTATCTGAAACTGAACAATTCTGAAAGGTTTTTATGATCCAATCATACTACACCCACAAAACAGAAGAAGTAAATTTTATCTAAAATTGAAAACTTCTGAAAGGTTTCATGTTAAAAAATTACACCACACATGCATACTAAACAGAAAGAATAAAAGAACACTAGTAGGTGACAGTAAACTCTGGCCAAAACACATTCTTGTTTTTTTCGTATGCTATATTGCTTTCTTGGACTTAAACTGGTGAATCTATATTTTCACCATGTGAATTTTTGGGGATCAAAGATTGATTCTGTGCGAAAGAAATAGTGAAATATTCTCAAAGGCTTTATGTGCATATGATACCACACGCGCAGAACAGAAAGATTAGATTCTTTGAAATTGAAATATTCTGAAAGATTTTATGTTAAAATCATACTACACATATTAAACAGAAGGAATAGATTTTAACAGAAAATGAAACTATTCTGAAAAGTTTTATGTTAAAATCATACTTCACATATTAAACAGAAGGAATATATTTTATCTGAAAATGAACAATTCTGAAAGGTTATAATATGTTAAAATCATACCACACGTATTAAACAGAAGGAATAAAAGAAAAACACTTAGTAGGTGGCATTAAACACTAGCCAAAACAGATTCTTCAATTGGCTTGGTTTTTGTGTATGATATATTGGTTTCTAAGACTCGAACCAGTGAATCCATACTTCACCAGGTGACATTAAAAAAAAATCAAAGATCAACTCTGCACAAATAAAATAGAAAGTGTGCTTACACATGAAAAAGAGAAGAGATGAGAGAGAGAGAGAGAGAGAGAGAGAGAGAGAGAAGAGAGAGAGAGAGAGAGAGAGAGAGAATTCCTGAATCATTTAGATAGATAGATATATATAGAGAGTTCCTGAATCATTTACTTCAATCCAACCGTCACATAATATCTGTTTACTTCCTTATGTCGGGGGCTGTGTTTTCACTCTCTCCACACAACACGCACGCACGCACGCACTCAACGCAGCACACACACACACATACACACACACACACACACACACCACATAAAACACATTTTCCGATAATGATCCAGAGGACAGAACATAAAAGAATAAATTGCGTTTCTCACAGCGGCTCATTCCTATGCAGGGGGGATAGGCAGCGAGCCTGGTAACATAATCAATTCTTTATGAACACTTTGTGGTCCGGGGTTAGAGGAAAACGCACCTGCCTAGAAAGGTGAAGTGTGGGTTCGATTCCCCGCTCGAAAATTATTCCCATTCACGAGACCTTGAGTGGCGGTTTGAATTTTAGTCTTTCGGATAAGACGAAATCCCGAGGCCCCCGCGTGCAACACGCATTCAGCACAGTTAAAGAGCCCACGGCAATAAAAGATTGTCTTGACAAATTTGTCGAAAAAGATACTAGGAAAACAATACATATGCAACAGGAATAAAAAAAAGGGTGGCGCTGCTCTTGTGGCAAACATGCTCTCCCTAGGAAGAACAGCCCGAATTTCACGCAAGCAATCGCCGTGACTGAAAGGGGTATGTATTAGTCGTAAAGTGCCCCCGAAGTCAGAATGTGGCTACCTTAATGGTGGGCAAAAACTGTCGCATACGCAAAATCTCGCCATTGGCGAATCTTGGAGCTCTAGCTAACTAAAAAAACCCAAAATAACAAGCTTCAAGTAGAAATATGTAAATTATGTTGCAGTTGATGGATGTATGTTCACGTTTGGTGTGCGTTGAACATATATTAGTTGGGTATTGCGCTATAAAAAAACGAGATGATGATAACAATGATACTGAAGAAGATGATGATTATAATACTGAGATGATGATGAAGAAGATGATGATAATGATGATGAAGAAGAAGTTTGATGATAATGAAGAAGATGATTATGATTACTTGTAGCCTATTCCATCCCGTAGTGGTTTATTTCGTTCTCTGGAGGTACATTTGTCCGTTCCAGTATACTGAAATGAAACCTTAGTCAGGTGCTTAACATTGTAAATGATGTGTCATCTACTTGACATCTTGTCCTGTAAATAGCTTTACCCACAGGTAACTTTCTGGTGACGGGTGGTGATATTTTTCCATCACTGGTGATTGTGGTGACTCTGGTGATATTTTTCAATCATTGGTACTTTGGCGATGCTTTCAATCACTGGTGATTATTTTTTCCATGCTCTGTGGCTACATGTAAAAGCCATTTGTCAGCTGATTGTTTTACTCTACCCGGGGCTCTCAGGAAGAAAACAATGAAAGCACACATACACACTAAAACACGCTATCACAAACCAACACACACAAAACACTAAAACACACACACTAAACACACACACCCCACCCCACACGAACACGCACGCACGCACGCACGCACGCACGCACGCACGCCACCACCACACACACACACACACACACACTTTCTTCTCTCACAGGCCGCATGGAGAAACGGAGCTTGTAATTTACGGCACTAAGAAAATAATGGCTTTGTGGAGGGATGACCCAATTCTTCTCCCCCCTCCCACCTCCCCCCGTTTCTCCTCGAAACAGACAGACAGAGGGCCAGACAGACAGGCAGGCAGCAGACAGACAGAGAAATGGCTTTGTATCGATTGACTGGGCACGCCACACCTTGCTGAGCTTACCTGCGTAATTTTTACGGCGTTGTATTGTTTTTTTGTGCATTGTATTGTAAATTTTATGGTATTGTTCTGTTATGTTTTGTGTTGCGCTGCTGTTTTGTGCTCCGCTGTGCCGGACTGCATGGCGTTGGGATTGGGCCCCTTGTTTTGCTGCATAGTATTGTATTGTTTTGTATTGGAATGGATTGGATTGTATAGTATTGCGTTATATTGTTTTTTTGAGTGCGTTGCTCTATTCTGCTGCATTTCGTTGCAGTATGTAAAGTTTTGAGCTGACAGAGATGTTTTGTTGGCTGGTTTTCAAGTTTGTTGTTGTTGTTGGAGGTGTCTTTTCTTTCTTTTTTGGTTTCTCTGTTTTTCTGTTAGTATGACTAGCAGGGTTGCAACGTCTAGTCATATTAGGTTACCAAAAAATCGATAATGATAGTAAAAAGTATTGAAAGAAGGGTAATAAAGATAATACCGATAATGATAATGAAAAGTAATAATGATAATAAATACTACTACAGGGTATCAAAAATATGTCTGCAGTAAATATGGTAGGTGTCCAACATAGGTCAAAGTCAGTTTGCAGGGGGTAGTGTAACAATTACCAACCATCTAAAAGCATTTTTTTCCGTTTGAAAAGCATGATTTCTCGATAAAAAAATGACCTGAAGCAATTTCCCCCAGTTTCTAGAAAAAGCTCTTTGATGAAGAAATTTAACTGTAAGCATTAAAGGGAAAAAAATATTAACAATCTCCCCCGGACCCAAGGTATTGTGGGAAAAACCCCGAAATTTTCTGCGCTATAGCTTGCCCGGGGTCCTTCAACCCTTTCCAGGCCCCATGGAACTTGCGATTCGTTTTTTGGGAAAAAATTTCCAAAGAATACCTCTTCCAAAGAAACCCCCAAACCTTTTCGGGCCCAACGATTTTGACCTGTAGCTTCCCCTTCTTGTGATGAAAAAAACTAGAAAAGATCGTAAAATCTTAATTTTTTCCGCTAAAGGAAAGACCTGCCCCCCGCAATTTTCATACAGGCCGAAGGGGGGGCGAAGATGCCCCAAACTTTCATTTTGAACAAAATTTTATAGCCACTTTTGGGAAAAAAAACCCGACTCTCATCCAGAATATTGTTCGGATTTAGTTATTATTTTTATTTTTATTATTATTTTTTCGGGGATAATGGAAAAAGCACTCTTTTTTTTTTTTTACATCCATCCCGTGTTATGCAGTTTTGTAAATTTTGTGTGTGTGTGTGGGTGTGGGGGCGTACGTGTTATGTGCGTGTGAGTCTGTACTGCGTGTGATCTGATCGGGGTTCAGAGAGAGAGGGAAATATCACACAAGCCTAACATGCCAAGAATTTATCAAATGACATTGATTCGTTCAAAAGAAAACAAAGAAAACGTAAACAAGAACAGAAAAAAGAGCAGAGAAACAAAAAAAAAAAGGGGGGAGGAGAAGTGAAAGCAGGGGAGGGGGGGGGGGGGGGGGGGGGTGGAGGGGGGAAAAAAAGAAAAAAAAATGGCAAAAAGAAAGAAAAAAATTTAGTACAAGAAAAGTGAAAGTAAGGGGGGAGGGAGGAAAAAAGCAAACAGAAAGAAAGAAAGCAGTAAAAAAAAAAAGAAAAACGTTCGACGACAAAGAAGAAGAGAAAAGAAATGAAGAGGAGGAAGGAAAGGAAAAAGAAAAAGGGAAAAGGAATGAAAAGAGGAGAAGCAAAGAGGAAGAATAGGGGGAGGAAGAGAAGGGGGAAGAAGAAGAAGAGAAAAGAAAACAAAAAACCCAAACCCCACCAACCACCACCACCCCCAAACCACCACACCACCCAACCACCACCACCCCCACCACCACCACCACCAACCACCACCACCCCCCACCACCCACCCCAAACCACCACCACCACCACCACCACCACCACCCCCCACAACAACAGCAGCAGCAGCAAAACAACAAAAAATAATAATAATAATAATAATGTATGGAATTTATATACGCTGAATCTTGTAAAGTAAACAAATCAAAGCGCTTAAGAACAACAACAGAAACCAAATTCTCTAAAAATCACGGATTGATTGACGAATTCGATCAGCACAACGATGACAAAAAGGGTTTGTTGACCTGACACCCAGTTCTGCCCCTGTCTGCCTGAAACCCACAAAAACACACCACACCCCATCACAACAACAACACAACACAACACGTACCGTGGGGCCCTTTCACCTGTTTGCATCCTTTGATTTTCTCCATCAGCATCCATCTATCTCTCTCTCTCTCTCTCTCTCTTGTCTCTCTGTCTCTCTGCTTTCCTTCCTCTGTCACTTTTCCTCTCTCTCTCTCTCTCCTCTCTCCTCTCTCTCTCTCTCTCCTCTCCTCTCTCTCTCTTTTCCTCTCTCTCGAAAAACGACTACGGGACGAGAACTGAACGGGTGTGCTGTTAGTAAGCTGCTGCAAATTTTTGCATTTTGCTTCAAAATGTCAGTTACGGGCCCTTTTCCAGCAACTGTAATAACAACTAAAAAGCCCTGCTGATGACAACGTCTTTATCGAGTTGGAAAGTCGCGGGGAGAGCGGCAGCGTTGTGTTGTCTTGCGAATGAAGCCAGCTGACAATCAGTGTCAACAAAATGGCGGACCGTGCTGAACCGTAACTCCCGTGTTCAAAACTATCGCAAAAAGCCCCCATGTCAAATCCGCGCGATGTCCAAAGAAGCAGACAACACCAAGAAAGACAGCAAGTCGCCAAGTACAATGACAGTGTCTTGGAAGAGCCGTCTTGTGTAACATTGACTCCCTGCCGATGTGGAAACAGAAAAAAACAAACCATGTGAAACACAGAACTGTGTGTCAGCAGTGAATTAAAAATTTCGCCACACCAATTCACTTGATCTACTTTTGGGGATCCAGCAACAGACAGCAAGATCGTTTTCCCTTCTGAGGCATCTGATGTGCAGGAAGAGCTGACAGTTGGCTGCACAGGGATGACTCTGATACGGGTATTGTGAAACAGTATGTGTCACTCTAACTGACAAACGTGTGAAAGCGTCGATTAAGGACAGCAAGAGAAACACACGGTTTTTCAAAAGGGTGGTTGTACATATTCGGGCAATCAAAACTTTGTGATGTGTGAATCAGATGACATCACCCTGAATACTCTTGAAATGGAGATCCTGGCGAGGAATCTAAGGTGTGTTCTGTACATCAAGCAAGAAGGAAAAACATGTTGCCAGAAAACGTGTCGGGCTTGCCAGATTTCGTAAAGGGAAACAGTGTACAAAACACACAACACACAGCAACAGTGGTGGCGAGTGCTGAGCAGGAGTTACATCATTTTCGGGACCTGATCCTCTTACTTTGGCTGACTTCGCTGGCTGTAGACGGGAAAAAGGGAAAGGCGGGTTTGAAAATTGAGACACTTGAGACACAGACAATAATGTATCGAATCTTGATGTACATACCACTACTGCCATGGTTTCCATGTCATTGTAATCGCGTCGCGTTCGATATCGTTGTTACCGGCCGCAGCGCTAAAAGGGCTTGATTGCTAAATACAATACAATTGTTTGTCAATTGTCAATTCTCTCCTCTCTCTCTCTCCCCTCTCTCTCTCTCCTCTCTCTCTCTCCTCTCCTCCTCTCCCCTCTCTTCTCTCTCTCTCTCTCCTCCTCCCCCCCCTCCCCGTGTCAGCATCGATTCTTTTCTTTCTCCCATTCCACAGTTTTTTCCTTACGGAGTCCTGGGGGTCGCAAGAAAACATTGTCGTGGGTTGCTGCATAAAGTGTTGATGATTGATTTTTGTGGTGTAATTTGTATTAACTTAAGATTGGTGTGTTGTGTGCTCGATATATATCAGTTTGAAATTTCAGCCATAATGAAAAAAGTATGTAGTTAGGAATGATGAAACATGTCTTGAGCTTAAGACAAAAAATTAAGTATGAAGAAAAAGGAATAAAAACCCTAACAAAAAACAGATCCAACAAATACAAAACCCAAACAACGCTCCCCCAAAAAAAAAACCCACCACAAAACAAAAAAAAACGGAAGGAAAAAAATTGAGCGAAGAAGAAAAAAGATAAAAAAGTTTGAAAACTTAAAGTTAAAACTTGCATCAAAGTTTGCAGAAAAACAAGACAAAAAATGCCCCCCTCCCCCGAACATGAATAAACAACAAAGCACAAAACGCGTTAAAAATATATACTTGTTAAACTCTGTTTCAATAACCATTTTTTTCCATTTACAGACAACTTTATTTTTGTGCTGCTTCATCTCTGTGAAACAACGAATCAGAGACAATCGGCTTTTTAAATTACATGACGCTTTGATTTGTTGCTTTACAAGATTCAGCGCTATAAAAATTCCATCATTATTTAAATTATTATTATTATATGACAGACGAAAGGATGATAAACAATGCTGCATGAAGTGCACACTACATGCCAACTGTTTCTACGCTTTTATCACAGAATTCCCACGTCACGCCCGAGAGATACAAACCCCTGCAGATAAGAAAACCAACACATTTTGTACAGCCGTAATTTACTATCATCTACAATCTATCACACACAACACACACACACCCCACACACACACACACAACACACACACACAAACCCTACACAAAAACAACCCACCACACGGGTGTTTTTTTACAGTATCGTCCAAGTAACTTGAGCAACACTCTCAAACATCTTTAACCCTAAATGGAGAAGTTTCGATGTGTGCCCACGTCTTCCAAACAAACCCATACAAACTCATCTTGTAGACCCGCTGATCCAAAAAAATACCCATAAACTCTGTGGGTTTCGAACCGCTAACCTCCATGGCGCTGAACTTTTACGGGTACAACTTGTCCACTTCTGTGCACAAACGAGAAATCTTATGATTACCATAATCGAGCCGCGTCAGGGGGCGCTTCTTACGCCTAACCCACTTTTTTTGTGTCGTCAACTGTCCTTGTTCTTCCTAAACATCCTTGAGAGTCGCCAGGTATTTAGTCTTGTTCTTTTCGCCGTTGCTCTGTCTACCAGCTTTTAGGGCGTACAAAAAGTGTTTCATTATTATTTCGAGATACTAATTTCCTAAAAATTATCATAAATCTAATATCTATTTCTATATCTAAAACACACACACACACACACACACACACAAAAACACACACACACACACACACACACACACACAAACACACCCCAAATATATATATATTTTTTTTTTTTTTACAGTCAGTCCTGTATGCATGGAGTTTGATAAATTTATCATCCGTTCCCCCCCGGCTTAATGAACTGCTCTTCCTAAAAGGGGAACAGGTTTTAAACGTGTGCGCAAGATGTTCTCTGCTTTTGCACAGGGGATCTCGGTTTATAGTCTCATCCAAAGGATTTTCGGGGAGGGAGGGGGCACTGATGTTAACTCCAGAGGAACAATCCCTTGAAGGGGCGTCTCTTTTGTGCTTGACTCTGGCTCGAACCCCGTCGTCAACGCGCATCTTTTCTAAACCACCGGGCTATCACGTTTAAGAGATACGAAATAAGTCTTAAAAAAATCGCTTCTGAATGAAGAATGTTTCAGCTCTGTGATACGCTAATGGGTGGGCATATCTATTATGGGCTGAATAAACCCTACCTTCATATTTAATTCTATCTAAAAGGATTTATGTTAAAATCATACCACACGTTTTAAAAATAGGAATAGTTTTATCTGAAACTGAACATTCTAAAAGGGTTTTATGTTAGAATCCTCCCACACGTATTAAACAATAGGAAAGATTTTATCTGAAACTGAACAGTTCTGAAAGGTTTTCTGTTAGAACATATCACACGACTAAACAGAAGGAAATAGATTTTATCTGAAACTGAACAATTCTGAAAGGTTTTTATGATCCAATCATACTAAACCCACAAAACAAAGAAGTAAAATTTTATCTAAAATTAAAAACTTCGAAAGGTTTCATGTTAAAATTACACCACACATGCATACTAAACAGAAAGAATAAAAGAACACTATAGGTGACAGTAAACTCGGGCCAAAACACTTTCTTGTTTTTTTTCGTAGCTATATTGCTTTTTTGGGACTTAAACGGGTGAATCTATATTTTCACCATGTGAATTTTTGGGATCAAAGATTGTTTCTGTGCGAAAGAAAAGTGAAAATTCCTAAAAGGCTTTATGGCATAGATACCACACGCGCAGAACAGAAAGATTAGTTTTCTTTGAAATTGAAAAAATTCTGAAAGATTTTATGTTAAAATCATACTACACATATTAAACAGAAGGAATAAAATTTTAAAGAAAATGAAATATTCTGAAAAGTTTTATGTTTAAAATCATACTTCACATATTAAACAGAAGGAATATATTTTATCTGAAAATGAACAATTCTGAAAGGTTATAATATGTTAAAATCAAAACCACACGTATTAAACAGAAGGAATAAAAGAAAAACACTTAGTAGGGGGCATTAAACACTAGCCCAAAACAGATTTCAATTGGCTTGGTTTTTGTGTATGATATATTGGTTTCTAAGACTCGAACCAGTAAATCCTTTACTTCACCAGGTGACATTAAAAAAAAATCAAAGATCAACTCTGCACAAATAAAATAGAAAGTGTGCTTACACATTGAGAGAGAGAGAGAGAGAGAGAGAGAGAGAGAGAGAATTCCTGAATCATTTAGATAGATAGATATATATAGAGAGTTCCTGAATCATTTACTTCAATCCAACCGTCACATAATATCTGATACTTCCTTATGTCGAGGCTGTGTTTTCACTCTCTCTCACACAACACGCACGCACGAAAACGCACTCAACGCACGCACACACACACACATACACACACACACAAAACAACAACACACATACACACAATATCCAAATAATGATCCAGAGACAGAACATAAAAGAATATATTGCGTTTCTCACAGCGGCCCCATTCCTATGCAGGGGGGATAGGCAGCGAGCCGGGTAACATAATCAATTCTTTATGAACACTTTGTGGTCCGGGGTTAGAGGTAACGCACCTGCCTAGAAAGCGTGAAGTGTGGGTTCGATTCCCCGCCGAAAATTATTCCCATTCACGAGACCTTAGTGGGGGTTTGAATTTTAGTCTTTCGGATAAGACGAAATCCCGAGGTCCCCGCGTGCAACACGCATTCAGCACACGTTAAAGAGCCCAGGGCAATAAAAGTTGTCTTGACAAATTTGTCGAAAAAGATACTAGGAAAACAAATACATATGCAGACAGGAATAAAAAAAAAAAGGGGGCGCTGCTCTTGTGGCGACATGCTCTCCCTGGGAAGAACAGCCCGAATTTCACGCAAGCAATCTGCCGTGACTGAAAGTGGTAGTATTAGTCGTAAAGTGCCCCCGAAGTCAGAATGTGGCTACTTAATGGGGGGCAAAAACTGTCGCATACGCAAAATCTCGCCATTGGCGAATCTTGGAGCTCTAGCTAACTAAAAAACCCAAAATAACAACTTCAAGTAGAAATATGTAAATTATTTTTCAGTTGATGGATGTATGTTCACGTTGGTGTCGTTGACATATATTAGTTGGGAAATGCGCTAAAAAAACGATGATGATGATAACAATGATACTGAAGAAGATGATGATTATAATACTGAGATGATGATGAAAAAGATGATGATAAGATGATGAAGAAGAAGATGATGATAATGAAGAAGATGATTATGATTACTTTGTAGCCTATTCCATCCCGTAGTGGTTTATTTCGTTCTCTGGAGGTACATTTGTCCGTTCCAGTATACTGAAATGAAACCTTAGTCAGGTGCTTAACATTGTGATGATGTTCATCTACTGTGACATCTTGTCCTGTAAATACTTTACCCACAGTAACTTTTCTGGTGACTGTGGTGATATTTTTCCATCACTGGTGAAAGTGGTGACTCTGGGGATATTTTCAATCATTGGGACTTTGGCGATGCTTTCAACACTGTGATTATTATTTCATGCCTGTGTACATTTAAAAGCCAAATTTTTCAGCTTTATTGTTTAACTAAACGGCCTCAGGAAGAAAACAATGAAAGCACCATACACACTAAAACACGCTATCACAAACCAACACACACACACACTAAAACACACCCCACTAAACCACACACACCACACCAAACGCACCACCACGCACGCCACCGCACGCACCACGCACGCACCACCCCACACACACAACACAACTTTCTTCTCCTCACAGGCCCATGGAGAAACGGAGCATTGTAATTTACGGCACTAAAAAATAATGCCCTTTTTGGATGGGTGACCCAGATTCTTCCCCCCCTCCACACCCCCCCGTTTCTCCCCGAACAGACAACAACGCCAGACGACAGGGAAAGGAGCAGACAGACAGAGAAATGGCTTTTATCGATTGATGGCACGCCACACTTGCTGAGCTTACCTGCATTTGTACGGCGTTGTATTGTTCTTTTGTGCATTGTTTGTAATGTATGGTATTGTTCTGTTATGTTTTTTTGTTTGCGCTGTTTTTTTGTGCTCCTGTTTGTGCCCGCATGGGGTTCTTTTAAAATTTGGGCCCCTTGTTTTGCTGCATAGTTTTATTGTTTTTGTATTGGGAAAGGATGGATTGTATTTTTTTGGGGTTTATTGTTTTTTTGAGTGCGTTCTCTATTCTGCTGCAAATTTCGTTGCAGTATGAAAGTTTGACTGACAGAGAGTTTTGTTGGCTGGTTTTCAAGTTTGTGTTGTTGTTGGAGGTGTCTTTTCTTTCTTTTTGGGTTTTATCTGTTTTCTGTTATGTATAAAAGGGTTGCAAACGTCTGTCATAGTTAAAAGGGTTTCCAAAAAACGATAATGATAGTAAATGTATTGATAAAAGTAATAAAATAATACGATAATGATAATGAAGTAATAATGATAATTACTACTACTACAGGGGATCAAAATATGTCCTGCAGTAAATATGGTAGTGTCCAAAAAGGTCAAGTCAGTTTGCAGGAGTAAATGATAACAAATTACCAGCCATCTAAAAAGCAATTTTACCCCTTTGAAAAGCAAAGATTTCTCAGATAAATAAATGACCTGAAGCAATCCTAGTTTCTGAGAAAAAGCTCATGTTGATGAAAAATTATCTGAAAAACACTTTAAAGCAAAAAAATATAAACAAATCTCCCGGACAGAGGTATATTGGAAGAACCTGAAATTCTGCGCTATAGCTTGCAGTGTCCTTCAAAACACCTGTTCCAGCCTCACTGGAACTTGCAATTCGTTTATTGGAAAACTTCCAATGAATACCTCTTCCAAAGAAACCAATCCTCCGCCTAACATTTTAGACCTGTAGCTCCACATTCTTGTGAAGAAAAACGCTAGAAAAGATCGTAAAATCTCTAATTCTTCCGCTACAGAGAAAAGAAATGACCACTGCAATTTGCATACAGGCCGAAGGGGTCGAAGATGCCAAACTAAAAAATTTTGAACAAGTTGTATAGCCACTGGAAACACCTGACTCTCATGCCAGAATATTTTCGTGATTTAGTTCAGCTTAAATACAATGCAACCTACGTTTGTTAACAAATAATTTCAAATTTACGTAACAATCAAACTTGTTGTTTCTGATTGAATTTTAAAAACCCCAACAGACCAAAAAGGTGTTTGGCCAAAAAATATCTTCTTCTTAGATTACCTGCAATGGTTCTCCCCATTGCGTCCTCTCACCACTTCTGTACATCTATACACAGATGATTGCAGAAGCAAAATATGGAAATTCCTTTTCTGGTAAAGTTCGGACATATGCTCTGTTATCTCTTATCCGGATCATCTTAGACACGGTCAGCCCTCACGATTCGACACGGTGTGACGAGGCCTAACTGAGCTAAATGTTCTAAAACTAAAGACTGCCTACGACTTCAGAAGAAACATACTCCTAAGAATATATTATCCCTAAACAAGAATTGAAAAACGTTTTGAACTATAAGTATCTGGGAATGTTTTTGACCCCAAAATTAAATGGGAACTTAACACTGACGCATTTCAAAAGGACAAAAACGTCTGTATTTCTGAGGAAAGAACTCATTTTTTGTAGACAAAAAGATCCCCCCCCCCCCTTTGATTACAAGTCTTACATAGAGAAGTGTCTAAGTTTTGTTTCATTGTGGTACAAAATTATTTAAAAACAAGAATGGCCTGCAGAGAAAAGTAAGAATCTGCCAAAAATAATTGGAAAAGACAAAGAGATCTCAGTCGTTTTCAATCAGCAGCTGTACGCAAACACCCGCCCTTTGCCGACCTCCCCGCTTTGTTTCCAGAATTTCAAAGTTGCCTTCGAACGCGTTTCAGTGTCCATCAGCAAAACTAACAGAAAAAGAAATCTTTGTCCATAAGCATTTGAATTTGAATTCACAATGATGTTGACTACCTAGTTTTTAACTTTCTTGAATACTTTCCCGATTGTCATGTTATGAGTGTATCAATACATAATTAGGTGTGGTGTGTGTGGGTGGTGTGGTGGGGCGTGGTGTGTAAAATAAGTCTATCTTCTAGTTAGTCAACGTCTAAAACATTAATTTATATATGTGTATGGTTGGTGTCTGGGGGTTCGCAACACACACGGCGTTTTACGTGCTGGTAATGCGGCGTAAAAATAATTTTTATGTCTTTAGTCAATGGGTTTAAAAATTGTGTTCACAATTGAAGTGTGTGCGTGCTGGTGTTTGTGTTGTGTGCGCATCGCCGTGTGTGTTGGTGTGTGGTGTGTTCGTGACATTTTACTTGAAAACCAATATGAAATAAAACTTTTGTCGATAAATATTTGATGTGATCAATCTGCCTGTCATATTGTAATGCCCTTCATGGATAAATTAAAGTGTTTTTGACTTGACTTGATTGACTTGACTACTACTGCGCTGCTGCTGCCGCAAATGCTACTATTACCTCGCTACAACAACAGCAACAACAACAACAATACAACAGCTACACGACAACCGACGACAACACCATGCCACACTCTGTAGTCAATCTTCCCTATGAAATGACTTTCTACAGAATTTTGCCAAGAAAACGATTTGTTTCCGTGGATTATTTTAATCGCTAAAGTGTAAACCATGCATAAAGTACAAGGGAGAAAAAACAGCAAAAAAGAATTCTAAATTCCGCCAAACCCCGTATAACCCTCTCATCCGAAAACTAGCAACCAGACCACCACCCAAAGGTTTGGTTAAGTAGATGGGGGAAAAGTTCAGTCAAAACGCTGTATTGTTTGCAAATGTGAATGTGCTTTGACTCTGCACACTGTCGCGACTATGGTGAACATTAAGTTTTGTTTGCGCGTGTTTGAGGTTTTTGTGCGTAATGTTCAGGTTTTTGTGTGCAGTTTAGTTTTTGTGCAAATTTTTTCAGTTTTTGTGCGCATGTTGAGGTTTGTTTGCGTATGTTTCAGTTGTTGTGCATATGTTCCCGGTTGTTGGCGTATGTTCAGGTTGTTGTCGTATGTTTCGGTTGTAGTTTGAGATTTGTTGGCTAGTTTGAGGTTTTTGTGGCATGTTTGAGGTTTGTTGTGGCCGTTTGAGTTTGTTGGGATGTTTAAGGTCTATTTCAGGTTTGTTGTGCGTATGTTCCAGTTTGTTGTGTATTTCAGGTTGTTGGCGTATGTTTGGGTTGTGTATGTTTAGATTGTTGTGCTAGTTTAGTTTGTTTGTGCATTTGAGGTTGTTGTGCGTCGTTTGAGGTTTGTTGTCGGTTTAGTTTTTTGACGTGTTTCTGAAATTTTTAGTTGTGGCATTGTTTATGTAATTTAGGTTTTTGTGTGAGTTTCTGAGAAGGTTTACGAGATTATTGTTTGTTATGTTTGAGTTTTTGGTGATTTCAGGCTTGTTGTTGTATGTTTCGGTTGTTGTTGATGTTTCAGGTTTGTGTGTTATGTTTCAAGCTTGTTGTCTGATGTTCAGGCTTGTATTTCAGGCTTGTTGTGTGTATGTTTCAGGCTTGTTGTGTGTATGTTTCAGGTTTGTTGTGTGTATGTTTCAGGTTTGTTGCTGGCAGTGGGACTAGGAGATGGTTACGGTAAGCCATTTTCATTCACAAATCGTGTCTACGAATGATGTTGATGATGATGTTGTTTATGTATGTATGTATTACAAGAAGATATGGTAAAGTGTTACTGATGAGAGAGAAGTTGAGAGATGTTCTTTTATGATGATGATGATGATGAAGATAAAAATTGCTGGTGGTAAATAATTTAGATGATGTGTATGATGATATGTTGAAAATGATGATGATGTCGAGTGTTCCCGCTCAAAGCCAGGGACCCAGTAATGCACCCTGACCCCACTCATCACATCTGGAAACCACTGGAGGCCGTCAGACACACTGGATAGAAGCGTGTGTGCATACTGTTTTCACTATCTGCCTATAAACAGCCATGCATCGATTTAAGAGGATTTTTTTTTCTCTCTTCTCCTTCAGGACAATAAAGTTGTTGACAAGAGCTGTCATGCTAAGACAGATCAACATAAAACAATTAAAGCATACAAAACTTAAGTAGGCCCGCACTTAGTTTCCATCGGGAACTGAACACCAACTGCCTCTCGCTCTCTTCCCTTCCTCTCTTCTCTCTCTCCCCTCTCTCTCTCTCTCTCCTTTTCTCTACTCTCCTCTCTTCTCCTCTCTCTCTCTCTCTCCCGTATGTATGGCCTACAGGACCAAATTTATTTGTGCCATTCGAAGTACCACAACACAACACAACCCAAAACAACACACACACAAAACAAACACACAAACAACACACACACACAAAACATAATATATATATCTAAATATACATACATATTCAGTATATAAAAAGAGAGAGAGGGGAGAAAAAGAGAAAGAGAAGAGAGAGAGAGAGAGAAAAAACACACAAAGAACACACACAAACAGACACACAAGAAAAGATTCTTGAACGGTTTTTTGTGTTCTTAGACAGAAGAGACGGAAAGACAAAATAATCCAGAAAACAAACAAAGACACGACAGTTATATCAAACCACATGACCAACGACTATTTTCGTTTTTATTTTTGTTTTATGCCTCTGGGACGGGATACAGTGTCGGAGCCCCTTCCCCCAGCCAAAATTAAGCAGCGTCGAGCGGGTACCATTGATGGGACGTTTGCGCCCTGCTTTAGACAGTTCCCCATTCACCAGCTGTAAATGGTACCTCCTTTAGGTCAGGAAGGTAAAGCAAGCGAGGAGAGGAGATGGGGGCCGCTCTCAATATCTGGCCTAAGAGAAGTAGGTCTCTGACCTCCTCCCCTACACCTTACAGTTAGGGACTCCTTTACCTTTACTAATTTGCAGAGTGTGGCGGCTTGTCGAGGAACCGGGGCTTCGTCAGGACACATCAAGCCCCGGTACCCAAAACAACCCAAAACACGCGTATCTGGATTGGAGCTCCAAAAATCCCCTGCCTCGGTAACCGCACTTTGTGGCGAGATGTATGCTCAGACTGCGATTTTGTAGAGTAAGAACCAAACCAAATCACAAACCTTTTTTTTGCGGGTTTGAGAAGGGGATTGATCAATTAAAACAAAACAAAACACAACATCAGAATTGAAACTAAAAAGTAGTTTAGAAGAGAGAGAGAAGAGAAGAGAGAGAGAGGAAAGAGAGAGAGAGAGAGAGAGAGAGAGAGAGAAAGAATAATAATCTTATTTAAAGGAAAAAAAATAAACAGAGAGAGAGAGAGAGAGAAAAGAGAGAAAGAGAGAGAGAAAGAGGAGAGAGAGAGAGAAGAAACAGACAGAAACAAAAAGAAGAAGAAGACAGAAGAAGAAACAGACAACAGGAAAAAAGAAAAGAAGAAGAGAGAGGGGGGGGAGGGGGTAAGGTAGTTCCGAACGTCTGATCATAGTCCGTTCTTTGATGGTGGTTGGTTGAAGGAAAAGCCGACATACAGACAGGTCACTCCATGACACTGCACTGCTTCTGTTCAGAGCATACCTTCCCTTCCCATGCATTAAACATGACCCTGCACCAACGACTGCATGTCCGTTTAGATTTGGTAGTCCGTCTGTCCGTTGGTCAGTTTCTGTCTGTCTGCCTGCCTCTCTGTGTATCTCCCTCTCTAAGAATGTATGTAGCCGTGAAATATCCATCCACCCATCCATCCATCCATCCATCCATCCATCCATCCACCTATCCACCCTCCCACCCTCCCACCACTTCCCACCCATCCATCCATCCATCCATCCATCCATCCATCCATCCATCCATCCATCCATCCATCCATCCATCCACTCTCTCTCTCTCTCTTGTGTGTGTATGTGTGTATGTTTCTGCGTGTGTGTGCATGCGTGCATGTGTGTGCGCACGTACGCACACTTGCGCGCACATTTATGTGCGTACACGCATGGGCCTGCGTTTGCCTGCCTGCTTGCTTGCCTTCTTGCCTGCCTGCCTGTCCGCGTGCTTGCTTTAGAGAGTGTGTACATACAATCAGCAAGCTACGAAATTCAATCGATCCTTGCTCAAAATTGCTTTGTGCAAAAGCAGCCCTACCTGTGAGTAATGGCTTGTGGGTCCCAAGTCGTAAAGCCCATGGCGCTATAGCTATGGTTATGGTTGTGGTTGTGGTTATTGTTGTGGTTGTGACTGTGGTTATGGTTGTGGTTGTGACTGAAGTCTGCGATCTGTACTGCAGGAATAAGCAGAGAAGGTCTGGAATGGTGGGTGGGTGGGTTGGAAGGAGGGAGAGAGGGGAGAGAGAGAGAGAGAGAGAGAAGAGAGAGAGAGAGAGAGAGAGAGAGAGAGAGAGAGAGAGAGAGAGAGAGAGAGAGAGAGAGAGAGAAAATATGAATGAATGAATGAAAGCTCTTTAATACCTACTTTCTTTGTAAACACATGCACCAAAACAATTACTGAAACAAAGAAAGAAAGAATAACAAGACTAAAACTAGCGTATGGAAGACATAGTTTTTAGGCACAGCAATATCTCTGAGAGAGACAGACAGACAGACAGACAGACAGACAGACAGACAGACAGACAGACAGACAGATAGTATTTTTAATGAGAATTTCATGGTTCAACTATAGAACTGAAAATGTGTTTTGCATTCAAACATAAACGTATTAAAAACAGATGTCAGTACTTTTAAAGAAACCAGTTTTGATCAAGATTAAAAAACCCATTTCTCATGCATAGTAAAGAGCCAATTTTCCCCCCTCATTTATAAAATTTAAACTCAACGCCTAAACATGTATATCATAGTCAGTCACAACACACCAGCACACTTATCAATTTGAACTAAGGTAACTTTGATGGAGAACTGGTCTTGCTTTTCTTCACATCAAAGTTTGGAACCTTTCTTTCTTCGTCATAGTAAATTTCTGAAGGCTGCACTGTTCAACTACACAAATGTAAATGTCAGTGTAAGTAAAAACGTACCCACGCAGCTTTCAAACGTTATACAGGATAATTGCCTGAAAGGAAAATGGTTCTGATCAATAAAGAACCACTCAGAGAAAAATCTGGGTTGATTTGCATCAAAATAAAACATCTGGAATAGCGTAGAACTGATTCGATGGATAGTAGTGACCTGGATATCGTTGTAGTTCTAGCAGTAGTAGTAGTAGTAGTGTAGTAGATAAGTGTTTTTATTGTTATAATAGTAATAATAATAATGATGATGATTGTAGCAGCAGCAGCAGCAGCAGCAGCAGCAGCAGCAGCAGCAGCAGCAGTAATAGTAGTAGCTGCAGTAGCAGTGGTGGTGGTGGTAATAGATAAATGTTGTTATTGTAGTAGCAGCAGCGGTAGCAGTACTAGTAGTAGTAGTAATAGAAAAGTATTGTTATTGTTGTTGTTGATGATGGTATTGCTTTTATCTGTTGTGTTTATGTTATTGTTGACATTATAGTTGCTTGCATACAACCCCACCTCCCCGTCCTGGTTTAAAAAAATATTTTATCTTAGTCATAGTAAACAACAATCAGCCAAACTTACTGACTTTCTTTGGCTAACACTGATCTCATCTGTTTATATTTCAAGCCACACCATTCCGATCGTCATCATTTTAAGCAGACTGGAGGTTACGAACGCCATGAATATTGGGATATTTGGGTCTTTCTGTTATTGAATTTGGAACTAACTACCCCTATATTAGGGGACGGGATAGCTCAGTGGTCGGAGCACTCGCTTTCCCCCAGCCAAGTTAAGCAGCATCGAGTGTGGTTACCAGTTGGATGGGTGACCGTTTGCGCGCCTTGGCTTCAGTACAGTTCCCCCAGTTCACGAAGCTGTAAATGGGTACCTGCCCTCTTTAGGGTCAGGGAAGGTAAAGCAGCGAGGGAGAGGAGATGGGCGCCGCCCTCAATATGCTGGCCCTAGAGAAGTGAGGTCTCTGACGCCTCGCTCCCCTACGACCTCATAGGTTATGGGACTCCTTTAGCTTTTTTTTTACCCCTATATTCATGGTTTTCACAACAACCCTTCCTTTGTTCATTCTTTCTGTTATCGAATTTCGAAGGATTGAACATAGAGAGGGTTACCATAATAGAAAAGGGATTTGGCAAGGACTGAATAGAAATACTGTTCTTTGTTGTGAGGCGAACATGGCTAGCATTACTGATGTTCAAAGCAGGTACTGAGTGACACTGTTCGAAGTGGCGATTGTTAGACGCTAGCAGTAAAGTACGTGGTTGTGCTGGGTATGCCGACTGTGTGCAATACTTCCGCGTCACATACTGACGATGGCGTGTATCAGTGTTTTCTGGGACGGGGGTGACGAGCACGTTAAGTGTAGTCTGTGGTCCAAAGCATTGTGTTTTATTGTTTTCTGGTACAAACAGCTAAAGGTGATAAAGTTATGGAAGCATTGTGTTTTATTGTTTTCTGGTACAAACAGCTAAAGGTGATAAAGTTATGGGCTTAAGATCTTTATTTTTTCCCCCGTGGGGATGCCGGGGGCCTGTCAGTATAAATAGCATTCCTGCCTTCTGGAAATTCTGTGCTAGGATTTCCCTCTTTTCTATCCTTCTCTTTGTTTCTGCCTTGTTTCTTTTCTTCCCCTCTCTTCGTTCTTGTCTACTTTCTGCCTTCTTTGTTCACTCTTCTGCCTTTTTTTTCTAGAAAGATAACAGTTTTCTCCTACGTCGAAGTCAGATCCGCTGGGCCTGACTTGCCAGGTGCTTAACGGCAGAGCGATGCATTTTCGCTTATATGACAGATAGCAATATTTGTTTGAATGCTCAGCAGCAAAGAAGAAGAAGTCTTTACTTAAGTCAAGGAACGCGGAGCTGAATCTAATAATAATAATACATAGACTTTATACAGCGCTATATCTTGCAAAAAACAAATAAAAGCGTTTTCATTCATCCTAGTCTTTTACATGCAGCCAGTTACAATTAATAGATATTTACAAATTCAAATGTAAACACACAGACATATGAAGGTGAGCAGTATTTGGTAGCTTTACGGTAGAGATTTTTGTCAGGTTTATTTTTACTCGTTACTGCAAATACTTTAATCTTCTTTGGCATAAACACGCTTACAGAAGACAAAGCTTGCCTTTATTCTATTTTGCATTCTTCAGATGGCTGTATGACCAGTGGCTTTCCCACTCATGGAATTCCACTTTAAAGCTTAGTCTTTAGTGATCGACTATGACTCTCTGACTAGGAGGCTTGACTAGCACAGTCCTTTTGTGCTGCAGCCCTGGGGGCTGGTTGGCCTTTGGAGAACATCTCCAACGCTGACTGTCCTTATGCCCACTAGGCCGAGAGAGTGGGGATGTACTGTGGGCAAGGCTATAATCAAATTTCTGCCCAGTTTCCAAAAACAGCAGCTGCCTCCACTGCTGTTTTGGAGGTCATCGTCGGACACGACGGACAAACATACATAGATGGACAGCCCAGTCTCTGTGATGAAGACAGCTGTACGCTGCAGGCTCTCCCAGTCTCCATAGAGCTTCTTGGCCATCATCTCTCTGAGCACCTTAAATAGTGGGCAGGACTGCTGCTGCACATGCTCTGTTGTCTGGCTGCCAGCCTTGCTCTGTATGGCCTAAGCGGAATTTCGTGTCATTATGGTGATTAAGGCAATAGCGGCTTGTCGTGAATCTGAATATACAGACTATCCTGACAATTTTTAACAGCTGGTGCATTACAGAGGCACAACAGACCCACAAGGTACTCGAGGCTTTACCACCGCACTGGATTACAGATTGTCAGGCATTTTAACAGATATGGTGTAGCATTTGAATAACGTTCAAATCGCTGTGGCATGTTACTTTTTTACTATGAAAACTGAAAAGAAAGCCGATTCCTTTCCAGAAAACAATCAAGACAGGTGATCCATAATGTGTTGTTATACGGTATGTCAACTTTTTCTATTTTTGTTTCGTCGAATGATTATTATCATGAAAGGTTAAGGTGTTTCTGTAGCCTGTGTGGTCGTCGGGAAGCGTGATGTCAGAGACCTCAGCTTCTCTAGGGACCAGCATATTGAGGGCGGCGCCCATCTCTTCTCCCTCGATGCTTTACCTTCCCCGACCTTAAAGAGGGCAGGTACCCATTTACAGCTGGGTGAACTGGGGGACTGTACTGAAGCCAAGGCGCGCAAACGGTCACCCACCCACTTGGTAACCACGCTCGATGCTGTTTAATCTTAGCTGGGAAGAAGCGAGTGCTCTGACCACTGAGCTATCCCTTCCCCATTACCATGGCTAAAAGGAAATGGCTGTGTACACTTCAGATGAAGATACAAAGATAAAAAAGACAAGAAAACAAAAGAGATATACTATTATTTATCAGTTCACCAAACGTTTCCCTCTGGCGTGTACTTGCATCCATCTCCATTTTTGTAAGACAAGACTTCTTTAACAAAAAAGTTTTCTATATTCTTTAAGGAAAGTGATAAACACTCGCTAAAATCGTTGTCAATGAAAGAACATGTCAAAAAACTTAATTCTTCTTTTTTCACTCCCATCATGCAGCAGACCGTTATTTTCTTTCAGATTCGAGACGGCGGGCCGTCAGGGGAGCTCATCGTACGAAACTGTGCCACCATGACGTCACAGGTGGTGACGTCAACATCTCGCTGGATGTACGTCTTTTTTGCTTCTGACGGCCTCAATCAAGTGGATGGCTTGTCAGCGTCCTACACTGCTGTTCATGTGGGTAAGTGGACGTCAGAATTTTGCGGGGATGATGATAGGGAGAAACATACGGTGACGTCAATTTCTTTCGTCAGCTTGTCGTGTCGCGACTTTTCAGCGTGTGTGTAAGAGTGCAAAGACCAAGGTGTTGACAAAAGTCTTTGTGAAATTTCTGTGTTGAAACTGTCATCTATATATTTAAGTCTAGTTTGAAAGCACAACAAAAGAAACCCAAACACACTACCACTACCACCACCACCAGCAGCAGCAGCAGCAGCAGCAACAGCAGCAGCAGCAGCAGCAGCAGCAGCAGCAGCAGCAGCAGCAGCAGCAGCAGCAACAAAAAAATGAGGACAATGATAAACTGGGTGATGAGTGAGACAGAGTATACAGTGTGGGTGATGAGTGAGACAGACTACACAGTGTGGGTGATGAGTGAGACAGACTACACAGTGTGGGTGATGAGTGAGACAGAGTATACAGTGTGGGTGATGAGTGAGACAGACTACACAGTGTGGGTGATGAGTGAGACAGACTATACAGTGTGGGTGATGAGTGAGACAGAGTATACAGTGTGGGTGATGAGTGAGACAGACTATACAGTGTGGGTGATGAGTGAGACAGAGTATACAGTGTGGGTGATGAGTGAGACAGAGTATACGGTGTGGGTGATGAGTGAGACAGAGTATACGGTGTGGGTGATGAGTGAGACAGTATACAGTGTGGGTGATGAGTGAAACAGACTATACAGTGTGGGTGATGAGTGAGACAGACTACACAGTGTGGGTGATGAGTGAGACAGAGTATACAGTGTCGATGATGAGTGAGACAGACTACACAGTGTGGGTGATGAGTGAGAGAGTATACAGTGTGGTTGATGAGTGAGAGAGTAACCAGTGTGGGTGATGAGTGAGACAGACTATACAGTGTGGGTGATGAGTGAGACAGACTATACAGTGTGGGTGATGAGCGAGACAGAGTATACAGTGTGGGTGATGAGTGAGACAGAGTATACAGTGTGGGTGATGAGTGAGACAGAGTATACAGTGTGGGTGATGAGTGAGACAGAGTATACAGTGTGGGTGATGAGTGAGACAGACTATACAGTGTGGGTGATGAGTGAGACAGAGTATACGGTGTGGGTGATGAGTGAGACAGAGTATACAGTGTGGGTGATGAGTGAGACAGACTATACAGTGTGGGTGATGAGTGAGACAGAGTATAGAGTGTGGGTGATGAGTGAGACAGACTATACAGTGTGGGTGATGAGTCAGACAGAGTATACAGTGTGGATGATGAGTGAGACAGAGTATACAGTGTGGGTGATGAGTGAGACAGACTATACAGTGTGGGTGATGAGTGAGACAGAGTATACAGTGTGGATGATGAGTGAGACAGAGTATACAGTGTGGGTGATGAGTGAGACAGAGTATACAGTGTGGGTGATGAGTGAGACAGAGTATACAGTGTGGGTGATGAGTGAGACAGAGTATACAGTGTGGGTGATGAGTGAGACAGAATATACAGTGTGGGTGATGAGTGAGACAGAGTATACAGTGTGGGTGATGAGTGAGACAGAGTATACAGTGTGGGTGATGAGTGAGACAGAGTATACAGTGTGGGTGATGAGTGAGACAGAGTATACAGTGTGGGTGATGAGTGAGACAGACTACACAGTGTGGGTGATGAGTGAGACAGAGTATACAGTGTGGGTGATGAGTGAGACAGACTATACAGTGTGGGTGATGAGTGAGACAGAGTATACAGTGTGGGTGATGAGTGAGACAGAGTATACAGTGTAGGTGATGAGTGAGACAGTATACAGTGGGGGTGATGAGTGAGACAGAGTATACAGTGTGAGTGATGAGTGAGACAGAGTATACAGTGTGGGTGATGAGTGAGACAGAGTATACAGTGTGAGTGATGAGTGAGACAGAGTATGAGTGAGACAGAGTATACAGTGTGAGTGATGAGTGAGACAGAGTATACAGTGTGGGTGATGAGTGAGACAGTGTATACAGTGTGAGTGATGAGTGAGACAGAGTATACAGTGTGGGTGATGAGTGAGACAGAGTATACAGTGTGGGTGATGAGTGAGAGTATACAGTGTGGGTGATGAGCGAGACAGAGTATACAGTGTGGGTGATGAGTGAGACAGAATATACAGTGTGGGTGATGAGTGAGACAGACTATACAGTGTGGGTGATGAGTGAGACAGTATACAGTGTGGGTGATGAGTGAGACAGAGTATAGAGTGTGGGTGATGAGTGAGACAGAGTATAAAGTGTGGGTGATGAGTGAGACAGACTATACAGTGTGGGTGATGAGTGAGACAGAGTATACAGTGTGGGTGATGAGTGAGACAGAGTATACAGTGTGGGTGATGAGTGAGACAGAGTATACAGTGTGGGTGATGAGTGAGACAGACTATACAGTGTGGGTGATGAGTGAGACAGAGTATACAGTGTGGGTGATGAGTGAGACAGAGTATACAGTGTGGGTGATGAGTGAGACAGAGTATACGGTGTGGGTGATGAGTGAGACAGACTATACAGTGTGGGTGATGAGTGAGACAGAGTATACAGTGTGGGTGATGAGTGAGACAGAGTATACAGTGTGGGTGATGAGTGAGACAGAGTATACAGTGTGGGTGATGAGTCAGACAGAGTATACAGTGTGGGTGATGAGTCAGACAGAGTATACTGTGATGAGTGAGACAGAGTATACAGTGTGGGTGATGAGTGAGACAAAGTATACAGTGTGGGTGATGAGTGAGACAGAGTATACAGTGTGGGTGATGAGTGAGACAAGAGTATACAGTGTGGGTGATGAGTGAGACAGAGTATACAGTGTGGGTGATGAGTGAGACAGACTATACAGTGTGGGTGATGAGTGAGACAGGGTATACCGTGTGGGTGATGAGTGAGACGGTGTGTAAAGCCTGGTTAAGTTGTGGACCCCCCAAGAACAACCCAGCACCATTCCATCTGGCCAAGCTCGTTACAGTGCAGACTTGTTGTTGGCTATGTGTATTGGCAGAGCAGCACTGGCACTTTTATAGCCCAGTGAAATGAAGCCACCGGTCTGTCTGGTCTGCTTGTCTCTCTGCGTATGTGAGTGAGTGTGTGGCTGTGTGGGTCAGTGGGTGGGTGTGGGTGCGTCTGTGGGTGTGGGTGTGTGTTCTAGCCTTCGAGCAATAGAGAAAACAATACTTGCATTGTAATAAGTCTTTCTTTTTATTTTGATCCCCTTCAGCCTCAATATGCATAGATTTTGACTTGAAGAAAAACTGTGTGTTCTTTAACGTCTTTTCACATTAAGTGATATCAGAATAACTCTGTGTGTGTGTGAGTGTGGTGTTTTTTATTTGAAGTTATCTTGGAATGCGTACCTCTACTACTACTCCGTCGAACACTACTACTACTACTGCTGGTTCTGCTGGTGGTGGTGGTGGTACTGCTGCTGCTACTACTACAACATAACTACAACAACAACAACAGCAACTACAACAACAACAGCTACTACTTCTACTACTACTACTACTACTACTACTACTACTACTACTACTACTACTACTACTACTACTACTACTACCACCACCACTACCACTCCTGCTGCTGCTACTACTACTGCTGCTGCTGCTGCTGCTGCTGCTCCTCCTCCTCCTCCTCCTCCTCCTCCTCCCCCCCTACTACTACTTCTACTACTTCTTCTTCTTCTTTTTCTTCTTCGCCATCCTATCTGTATGATAAATTTGTTATCAGAGTTATTCGAGGTAAAAGTATTCTATTTATTCCCCGCCCCAGGATAGGTTTATTCAGGTAGTAAGCTATGGAACAATATCCCTGATTATCTTAAACAGAAGCCTAGTTTGTCTTCATTTAAGAAAGGATATCACAGACATCTTTTTGAAATGTTATGATTGGAATTTCATTTTTGTGTTCGAAATCCTTATCTCTAGTAGTCATTAGCACACAATTCATGTTTAATTATCTGTAGTAGTCATTAGCACACAATTCATGTTTAATGCGATTTCATTCTTCACGTCTCTTTGCTGTTGTTGTTTTGTTTTGTTTTTTGTCCTTTCCCTGTTGATCTATTTCTGTCCTCACACTGTCCATAACTCTGTAAGCCACTTCCCCCCCTCCCCTCACTCTCTATGTCCTTTGCTGTTTTGCCGCTGTCTGTATGTCCGTCTGCCTGTCTGTCTCTTTGTCTCTTTCTGTCTCTCTCTGTAATGTGGTTTCTGAGTCGGTGGTTGTGTGTGTGTGGTGGTGGTTTTTTAAAAAAATGCTTTTTTTATATATATACTTGTTTGTGTTTGTTTGTTTGTTTGCTTTTCTTTCCTTCTCCATTGTCTCCCTTGTATGACATTCATCGTCATTGTATCTAGTTCTCATTTATAGTGTTTGATTATAATAATCAATTTTGAATTTTCATTTTGGTGTCTTTAAAACTGTTGATAATGATTGTTTGCGGGTTTGTTTATGGGGGGGGGGGTGTTGTTGGGTTTTTGTTTGTTTGGGTTTTGTTTTTTTTTTGGTGGTTTTTGATTGTGTTGTTGGTGGTTTTGGTGGTGGTTTTTTTTGTTTTGTGTGTGTGTTTTTTTTTTTTTTTTTTTTTTTTTTGGAGAGCATGGTGTAAAAAAGCCCTGAGCTTATCCATTTACTCTCAATAAAAAGTTCGAGTTCGAGTTCTTCTTCTTCTTCTTCTTCTTCTTCTTTTTCTTCTTCTTCTTCTTCTTCTTCTTCTTCTTCTTCTTCTTCTTCTTCAGTGTGAATGTGGAAAGTAGGCATGTTGCTGACACGGTCTAGCGAAATGAAGAGCGTGTTGAATAGATGGATGCGTTGAACAAAACACTTGTCTGTGTTTTCAGGATCCTCAATTAATGCAAGTATTCCAAACCTGTTGGCGGTAAGTCTCTCTCTCTCTCTCTCTCTCTCTCTCTCTCTCTCTCTCTCTCTCTCTCTCTCTCTCTCTCTCTCTCTCTCTCTCTCAGTGAGTGTGTGTGTGTGTCTCTGTCTGTCTGTGTCTCTCTCCCTTGTGTGTGTGTGTGCGCGCGCGTTCGTGCATATGTGTGCGCGCGTGTATATGTGTATATATGTGTATATGCGCACACGTTAAAATCCTGTTCCGCTTTTCGTAAGAGTAGACCATTGTGTGCCGGTGGGAACAGATGACAATTTACAAAACCGCATACACACGAGGACTGGACGTAAAAAAGCACATAAGTGCTTATTCCATTATCCTCGATATAAAAGAATTAAAAAAGAAAAAAAGAAAGAAAAAAAAAAGAAAATAAAAAGTGTATATGCATGGGCGTGCACATGCGTGTAGAGGCATGTTTGGGTTTGCGTCCATGCTTGTGCGTGTGTACTAGCGTGTGGATGCGTTTGTGTGTGTACTTATACATTCATGCACATAAAACCTCCTCAAACTTGTAGCCACAAAACACTACAACATTTACTGACCACAAAATATCACCATGAATGAAATAATTTCCCATCAGTAAAACATTTTGAAAAAGTAACATTTTATCATCACCAAAAATTTACTATTACAATAACATCACCATTTTTTTCACAAATTGTCTAATAACCATAACATCACCAAGAACATTATAAAATTTCCTATCACCATAAAATCAGGTTTTTTTTTTACAAATTGTCTAATAACCATACCATCGCCAAAAAATTACAAAATTGCCTATTACCAAAAAATCACCAAAATTGAAAAAATTTCCTATCGCCAAACATCACCAAAAAAAGTGTAATCTCTACATCACCATAAATCACCAAAAATTTGACATTTTCTATCATCAGAACAACACCACTCACCACAGCATCATGAAAAAATGATCACAACATCCTCACTCACCAAAACATCAAAATATTGACAACATTTTCCTATCACCAAAACATCAAAATATTGACACAATTTCCTATCACCAAAATATTGACAAAATTTCGAATCACCAAAAACATCATCCAAAAATCTTATATTCAAAAACATCACTCCCCCTCTCCCAAAAGGACAAAAATTCCTATCTCCCAAAAAATCACAAAAAGTACATTTCCTATCAACAAACCATTTCATCACGATACCCTCTATGTCTTGATAATTACCATCAACTGTTTGGCTGTCAGGGTGCCGGTCCTACGAGTTCAAATGCCGCAACAACCTGTGCCTCAGTATGTCGTACCGTTGTGACGGCTTCTACGACTGTGGCTGTGGTGCCGACTGCGATGAAGATGGTTGCGAGGGGCTGGCGATTGGTGAGCGGATATTTGTCAGACTGTTGTTCATTTTCATTTTCATACCACGGGCACATTGTTATGACACTTTTAAATCCAGCCTCAAGACATATTTATTTAAAACCTAAGATTTCCCCCCTCCTGTTTCATATCAGAACTATCCCACCTTCACTAACCCATGTCCTATCACCCTGCTAAAGTATACGACCTGAGTGTGTGTGTGTGTGCTTTTGGAAAACATTTGACTATTGAAATTTTATTTCATAGATTTTGTCTGCAGCGCACCATGTTTGTAATATCTGTTTGTGTAAACTATTGATTATTTATCATTGATTGCATGACTGTGTAAGATTAAGTTGAATGCATGTGCTTTGATTTGTCTTTGCAAGATATAGCGCTATATAAGTTCCAGTTATTATTATTTCTCTGTGTGAAATTCGGGCTGCTCTCCCCGGGGAGGGAGAGCGCGTCGCCACAAGAGTAGCGCCACCCATTATTGTTTGTTTTTTTCCTGTCTGCGACAAGTTTCCCTATCAGAGTGGCTATTTTCTACAGAATTTTGCCAGAGACAACTCTCTTGTTGCCGTGGGTTCTTTTACGTGCGCTAAGTAGTTTTATGTAACACGCGGGATTTTGGTTTATCGTGTCATCCGAAACTAGCACCCAGACCACCACTCATGGTCTAATGAATGGGGTAAAAGTTTCGGGCCCAAACGAGGATCAAACCACCGCATACTTCCGACCTGGACTTTTCGCTTTCTAGGCAGGCGCATTTTGTCTAGACTACCGATCCATTGTTGTTGTTGCTGTTGTTTTGTTGTTGTTAGTGGTGATGGTGGTGGTAGGTTTTGCTTCCTTATAGTATGTGCTGTGCTGTGTTGATACTCTACGCATATTTTCAGTTTCACCTTCAGTGTAAACAGCATCCCCACCTTCTGAAAAATAACGTGCTAGAAATTTCCCCTTTTCTATCCCTCTCTTTGTTTTTGCCTCGTTCCTTTTCTTCCAGTCACCTCCTTCTTTTGTCTATTTTCTGCCTTCTTGGTCCTTTCTCCTGCCTTCTTTTCCCCCCAGAAAGACTTAAATCACAATAATTCTCACTTATGCCGAAGTCGGATGCGCTAGGCCTGACTTGTTAGGCGCTTAACAGCAGCGTGACGCATTTTCGCTCATATGACAGACAACAATAGTTGCTGTCTGAGCGTTCAACGACGACGACGACGACGAAGAAGAAGTTCTGTCACTTTAGAAGAAGAAGTTCTATCACTCTAGAAGCAGAAGAAGTTTTGTCACTCTAGAAGAAGAAGAAGTTCTATCACTCTAGAAGAAGAAGAAGTTCTATCACTCTAGAAGAAGAAGAAGTTCTATCACTCTAGAAGAAGAAGAAGAAGAAGTTCTATCACTCTAGAAGAAGAAGAAGAAGTTCTATCACTCTAGAAGAAGAAGAAGAAGAAGTTCTATCACTCTAGAAGAAGAAGTTCTATCACTCTAGAAGAAGAAGAAGTTCTATCACTCTAGAAGAAGAAGAAGTTCTGTCACTCTAAAAGAAGAAGAAGAAGTTCTATCACTCTAAAAGCAGAAGAAGAAGAAGTTCTATCACTCTAGAAGCAGAAGAAAAAGTTCTATCACTCTAAAAGAAGAAGAAGAAGTTCTATCACTCTAGAAGCAGAAGAAGAAGTTCTATCACTCTAGAAGAAGAAGAAGTTCTATCACTCTAGAAGAAGAAGTTCTATCACTCTAGAAGCAGAAGAAGAAGTTCTATCACTCTAGAAGCAGAAGAAGAAGTTCTATCACTCTAAAAGCAGAAGAAGAAGAAGAAGTTCTATCACTCTAAAAGCAGAAGAAGAAGAAGAAGTTCTATCACTCTAAAAGCAGAAGAAGAAGAAGAAGTTCTATCACTATAAAAGCAGAAGAAGAAGAAGAAGAAGAAGAAGAAGTTCTATCACTCTAAAAGCAGAAGAAGAAGAAGAAGTGCTATCACTCTAGAAGCAGAAGAAGAAGTTCTATCACTCTAGAAGAAGAAGAAGTTCTATCACTCTAGAAGAAGAAGTTCTATCACTCTGGAAGAAGAAGAAGAAGAAGAAGAAGTTCTATCACTCTAGAAGAAGAAGAAGAAGTTCTATCACTCTAGAAGAAGAAGAAGTTCTATCACTCTAGAAGAAGAAGAAGTTTTATCACTCTAGAAGAAGAAGAAGTTCTATCACTCTGGAAGAAGAAGAAGAAGAAGAAGTTCTATCACTCTAGAAGAAGAAGAAGAAGTTCTATCACTCTAGAAGAAGAAGAAGTTCTATCACTCTAGAAGAAGAAGAAGTTTTATCACTCTAGAAGAAGAAGAAGTTCTATCACTCTAGAAGCAGAAGAAGAAGAAGTTCTATCACTCTAGAAGCAGAAGAAGTTCTATCACTCTAGAAGAAGAAGTTCTATCACTCTGGAAGAAGAAGTTCTATCACTCTGGAAGAAGAAGAAGAAGAAGAAGAAGAAGTTCTATCACTCTAGAAGAAGAAGAAGAAGTTCTATCACTCTAGAAGAAGAAGAAGTTCTATCACTCTAGAAGAAGAAGAAGTTTTATCACTCTAGAAGAAGAAGAAGTTCTATCACTCTAGAAGCAGAAGAAGAAGAAGTTCTATCACTCTAGAAGCAGAAGAAGTTCTATCACTCTAGAAGAAGAAGAAGTTCTATCACTCTAGAAGAAGAAGTTCTATCACTCTAGAAGAAGAAGAAGTTCTATCACTCTAGAAGAAGAAGAAGAAGTTCTATCACTCTAGAAGAAGAAGAAGAAGTTCTATCACTCTAGAAGAAGAAGAAGTTCTATCACTCTAGAAGAAGAAGAAGATGAAGAATACGTCATCCTCATTGTCATCGATCATCATGCAATTTAGAAAAAAAGCCTCTGATTCGGTGGTTCCGGTTGCTCTGGTCTCATGGTGGCGTCAGATTCGGTTTGCTCATACACTTCTGTGCCTGTGGTGAGTTTGTGTCAAAGCCTTCGGGGTTGGAGGTTCACGGGGAGCGGTCGTTGGAGGGACGTTGTGGTGGTTGCCACCTTGGGTGGGCAACTCACTCAGTCTGGCTCCGCGACTGAGCTAATGCTGTCGTTAGTAGGGGGCTTAGTAGGTGGTGTCCTGCGTATGTTAGCTCAGAAGGGGCACCACTGAACACCACCAAAGTGACCCAGCAGCAGTGCAGGGCCCCTCTGGCTGGTGGCCCCACGGCGGCCTGATATTGATAGGCTCCCTGTGGACTTCCGACCCTGAGGATGAGACATAACGAGTCTGGGTATGGTTGTGGCGGGGGGATAGGAATGAGTGGCGTGGGAACGGCGGGACGGGGGACGTCACAGAAGATGAGGCAGCAAAAATTGTTTTTTAAAAAGTGGCGCTTCTCTTGTGGTGACACACTCTCCCCGGGGGAAAGCAGCCTGAATTTCCCGCAGAGACATCTCGTGACTTAAAGTGGTAAAATGAAATGAAAATGAAGCTTTATCACTCTAGAAGCAGGAGCAGCTCTGTCACTGTGTCGCTGTTGCAGACAAGCACTCACGCATGGCTATCGGCTTCGCGGTGGGCATCTCCGTCTTCATCGTGGCAGCGGCGCTGGGTCTGCTGCTGGAGAAGCGCCACAACTGGGAGAAGGAGAAGGGGTCCGCAGACGACGGCGGCAACCAGGCCTCCACCAGACGCCACCGGTGGCCCTCTGCCAAGGACAACAAGATCAGCGCCGGGGAGGCCTCCAAACCCTCTCCCCTGGCGATACGGGTGTCTGAAGTGGTGTGAGCCTGCTGCAGCCTGTGTCAGCAGGGTGCTGACGCTTGGGATTTGACACCGTTGGTTCCATCTTTGAAAACGGGCTGAGAAAGCTTTCTGACATTTTTGAAACCGTTGGTTCCATCTTTGAGAAGGGGCTGAGAAAGCGTTCTGACATTTTTGAAACCGTTGGTTCCATCTTTGAGAAGGGGCTGAGAAAGCTTTCTGAAATTTTTTGAAACCGTTGTTCCATCTTTGGAAGGGTGCTGAGAAAGCGTTCTGAAGCTGATCCAAAGTTGACGAGTAAGGATTTCCAGGTTTTGAAGGTGGCATTGAGAAAGTTTGTCTGTATTTCTACAGTTTTGTG
>CM054145.1:10511307-10520739 GCA_028751875.1 Rapana venosa
TGTTGTTGTTTTGGTGTGGTTGTTGCTATGAATGCAGTTTTGAGTGATTCTATATGCCTTTGAACGACTCCTGATATGGTTTAAATGAGTGTAAGGGGGTGTTATTTTTTTAACCTAAGGGTGGTTTTTTTTGGTTGTTTTTTTTAATGGACTTTACTCTTTTAACTTTGTTATTGCATTTGTTTGACTGCTTAAAAATTGTTATTTTAATGGGTTTTTCGTTTGCTTTGGTTTGGTTTATTTTTTTGTCTGAGATTTTCTTTATGCGCATTATTTTGGGTATGTGTATGTGTTTCTCCACCTCTCTCTCCCCCCCATCTCTCTCTACAACGTTTTAAAATAAACCTTGGCATTTTGCTCCTATCGATAATTAAACAAGCTTTGTCTAGAACGGTCCATGGTTTTTAAGTTAACACTGAATTCTCCTTCGAACGCTCAGACAGCAATTATTTTTGTCTGTCATTTGAGAGAAAATGCACTGCGCTGCTGTTAAGCGCCTGAAAAGTCAGGCCCAGCACATTCGACTTCATCGTGGGAAAGAATGTCTATCTTTTAAGCCTTTCTGGGTAAAAAAGGCAGGAGAATGGACCAAGAAGGCAGAAAACAGACAAAGAGAAGATAATTGGCAGAAAAGGAAACGAGACAGAGACAAAGAGAGGGATAGAAAAGAGGGAATTCCTAGCACATAATTTCCAGAAGGTGGGGATGCAGGTATAAAAAGACGGACAGAGAGGAGAAGTGAGGGGGAGGTAACACTGTGTTCTTCTTGTTGTTTAATGTTTGAATTTCTTGGTTTTTTTCTGTTTTGTTTGTGACTTCTTTGTTCCACTATTTGAAAATGTGTATTTCTTTTCTTTCTTTTGTGTGTTTGTTGCCTATTTGAATTTTCGGTTATATTTCTTTGCATGATTCAGGTTGTCTTATCTTTTGGAGAGAGGGGGAGGGAGGGAAGTGTCTACAATAGACGTATGGTCAGTAACTGTTTCTGTAGTGAGCGATATCGTCTCTACGCTGTTTCACCTTCCTGACCCTAAAGAAGGCAGGTACGCCATTTATAACTGGGTGAACTGGGGGACTGTACTGAAATGAAGCCAAGGCGCGCAAACGGTCACACTTGGTAACCACGCTCAATACTGCTTCACCTTAGCTGGGGGAAAGCGAGTGCTGTGACCACTGAGCTATCCCGTTCCCAGTATGCCATTGGGGTCAGTTGGGTACCCCAGGTGGTTCAAGGTCAGGGCTGACTGCCAGTTACCGGACCTGGTCATCCGCAGGGTGTGTGTGTGTGTGTGTGTGTGTGTGTGTGCGTGTGTGTGTGCGTATGTGTGTGTGTGTGTATGTGTGGTGTGTGTGTGTGAGAGTTTCTCTGTGTGTTTATCTGTGTGTGAGTGTGTGAGTTTATCTGTGTGTGTGTGTGTGTTGTGTGTGTGGTGCGCGCGTGAGAGTTTATCTGTGTGTGTGTGTGTGTGTGTGTGTGTTTATCTCTGTGTGTGTTTATCCCCACGCTGTTGCCTTCTCCTCTTCGCTTGCCTTATTACCCTTGCCACACTACAAGTTAATTGTGTGTGTGTGTGTGTGTGTGTTTCAAAGTGTCTATTTATTTTTTATTTTTTATTGATTCTTTTATATCGAGGATAATGGAATAAGCACTCATGTGCTTTTTTTACATCCAGTCCCCGTGTGTATGCGGTTTTGTAAATTTTGTCATCTGTTCCCACCGGCACACAATGGCCTACTCTTTCGAAAAGCGGAAGAAGATTTAACGTGTGCGCAAGATATTCTGCGTGCGTTCGCACACGTGGCCTCGGTTTATAGTCTCATCCGAAGGATGTGTGTGTGTGTGTGTGTGTGTGTGTGTGTGTGTGTTGTGTGTGTGTGGTGAGGGTTGGTTTGACACACGCATGTATGCGAGTGAGTGCTCACGTGGATGTGTGTGTGTGTGTGTGTGTGTGTGTGTGTGAGGGACAGAGAGAGAAGGAGAGAGAGAGAGAGAGAGAGAGAGAGGAGAGAGAGAGAGAAGAGAGAGAGAGAGAGAGTAGAAGAGAGAGAGAGAGAGAGAGAGAGAGCATGCATCCATTGAATCAAACACAGTGTACGTGTGCCGCGATTCCTATGGAACTTCGTAATTGTGTGAACATATGTGCCCTGTTTTTAAATTTTTGTTTGTGATCTTGAAGACAACATGAGAACATATAATAACGACAAAAGATGATGATCGTGTACATGGTTTTCCACCTAATTCTTAATCCTTTTTATCTGCACCAAAATGTACTTTTTTTGGTTTGTAAATTTGATTGACTGGATTCGTTTTCTTGTATATCGTTTGAAATGTTGTGTACAGTTTATGTAACCTTTTGACGGCTGGGAAAACCTTTGATACTTTATTACTCAGCAAAACAAATAACCTGAAATGTTAAATAATGTATTTTATTGTATTATCTAGCATTTCTTACACAGCAGATAATTTCTGTGCCGAAAACTGGGAATGCTCTACCCGAAACGGTTTTTTTTCTTCCTTCACTAGGCTAGAGCTCCTGAGGTTCACCGATGGTGAGATTTTTTGCACATGCGACCGTTTTTTCCCCACCGTGATAGGTAGCCGCATTCCCTCTTCGGGGGTGAGGACTAAACACGACAACACTGCACATACTTTTAAAATTTTATTAAAAAAAAGAGATTTTGCCATCCGTTCTTAAGGCGTTCTTATCCATTCTTTCGAAACGCGAAACGGGTTTTTAACGTGTTTGCAAATGTTCTGCATGCGTTCGCACACGGGACCTCGGTTTATAGTCTCATCCGAAGGACTTTTAGGGGGAGTGGAGTCTGCACTGATGTTAACTCCAGAGGAAAAATCCTCTTGAACGGGCACCTCGGTGGTTGCTCGAACTCGGGCTGTCAGATCACGAGCGCAACGTTCTAACCACTAGGCTATCCCACCCCCCTCAACAGTTCTGGTTTATTCCTTTTTCTTTTCCCTCTCAGCGTTTGTGAAAGTTGTTTTTCTCCACAGCATTTTGCCAGGGGCAGCTTTCTTGTTGCCGTGGGTTCTTGCAAGTGCAGTAAATACGTGTTGCCCGCAGAATACCGTTTTTTTGTGGTTTGTTTCGCCTGAAAAAAACCAGCACAGAGACTACTGTTCTAAGCCTTGTATTTTTTATTTTTATTTATGTATTCTTTTATTTCGATGATAATGGAATAAGCACTCGTGTGCTTGTTTACGTCTAGTCCCCGTGTGTATGCAGTTTTTAAATTGTCACCCTTTCCCACCGGCACACAATGACCTACTCTTCCGAAAAGTGGAACAGGTGTGCGGAAGATGTTCTGCGTGCGTTCGCACACGGGGCCTCGGTTTATAGTCTCATCCGAAGGACTTTTAGGCTGAGTGGAGTCAGTACTGACGTTACTCCAGAGGAAACATCCTCTTGAACGAGATTCGAACCCGGGTCAGCAGATGACGAGCACATCACTCTAACCACCAGGCTATCCCGTCCTCCAGACAGAAGGACATGTCTGGTTTGTGACTAGAATGGAACCCGTAGCCCATGCAGACCGCTGCGTTATTTCTAGACCACTAAACCACTCACACGAGTTACCTCTTACTCTTCTACTTTAAAAAACAACATTGTTTAGCAATGTGTGATTTCCGAATGTCTTGTATTGTCAGTCGTGATTGTGTAATCAGAACTGCTTAATTTTTTTAATTATATTATCGTCATATCAGTTCTTTTGGGAAAAAGCTGGTCTTTTGTTTGTTTGTTTGAGGTTGGTGGTGGTGAAGGTTTTTGTTGTTGTTTTGTTTTGTCTTTGCAAGATATATATATATATATATATATATATATATATATATATATATATATATATATATATATATATATATATATATATATATATTAAAGTATATATGTAATCAATTTATCATCATCATCATCATCATCATCATCAAAGGAATAACCGCATCAGATAATTTTTAATGTGTGCCAATGTCTAGCCTTGAAAAGACCAAGGCCAAATCTGTTTTCAGCTTTCATCTTTTTAAGTGTAAAAAAAAACACCCTAGAAAAAGTAGCTTCTATTTCTGTCTGTCTCCCTTTCCCTGTCTCTTCTTGTGTCTGTCTCTCTGCTGACTGTCCATCTCTGTGTGCTTGTCTGTCTGTGTCTGTCTCTGTCTTTGTCTGTCTGTCTGTCTCTCTCTCTGTGTCTCTGTCTCTGTGTCCCGCTCTCTGTCTGTCTCTTGCTCTGCCTGTCTCTCTCTCTGTCTCTGTCTCTCTCTGTCTCTGTCTCTCTCTCTCTGTCTCTCTCTCTCTCTGTCCTCTCTCTCTCTCTCTCCTCCCCCCCCTTCTCTCCTTCCCTCCCTCCCTCCCTCCCCCCTCTCTCTCTGACAGTGTGACAAAGATGACCTCCAAATAAATATGAAAATCACAACCTCTATAATTACCATAACTAAATTGGGATGATAATATTATTTTTGATGTTGACGTTGTACACCCTGAAATGCATTACTGCTCAACAAAGTTAACTACACAACAATCACATGATACAAGATAATGAAAAGCTTTCAAATGTATCTGCTATTGGGGGGGGGGGGGGGAGGGGGAGGCATTTTAACAGATTGCGCCAAGTGTGTTTTTATTGTTACGGAATAGACCGTGTTTTATTTGGTTTAGGACTTTAAAAAACCCCAAACCTTTTCATTATTCTGTTCATTATTATTCTGATGACGATCATGATGATGACTGTTGTTGTTGTCGTCGTCATCATCATCATCATCGCTATTATTATAATTCATCGTCATCATGATCGTCATCATTTTTGTTGCTATGTTGATGATGATGATCATCATCATCATCACCATCCTTCTTCTTCTTCATCATCGTCGTCGTCGTCGTCATCGTCGTCGTCGTCGTCGTCATCATCATCGTCGTCGTCGTCGTCGTCGTCATCACTGTTATTGTTATCTATTTTTGTCGATATTATTATCATTATTGTTATAATTTTTTCAGGGGGTTTTGGGTTCTTGATTTCACATGATATGATAAGTTATCGTTCTGTTTTGCTGAGAAAAGATAAAAGTATTTCCAGCAGAAAGAAAAGTACCTAAAGTTTTACAGACATTCTGTCTCTCTGTCTCTCTCTCTCTCTCTCTCTCAACCATGACGTGGAATCCATGCCATTGAGATCACATTGGGCTGTAATAGTCATGCATTTTTCTTAGTTACAATGTGTGTTTTGTGCCCACTCCCCGTCCCCTTGTCAAAGGGCTTTAAAAGCTTATCACAATAAAATATTGTCATTCTGTCTGTCTGTCGTTGTCTATCTCTCTCACTCTCTCTCCTTGGGATGAGAGTATTTACCGAGGTCTCGTGTGTGAACGCACGCAGAACATTTAGCACACACGTTAAAGCCTGTGCCACCCTTCAAAAGAGTAGGCCAGTGTGTGCCGGTGGGAGCGGGTGACAACATTTACCAAACCGCATGCACACAGGGACTGGATGTATAAAAAAGCACGTTTGTGCCTATTCCATTATCCTGGAAAGAAAAGAGCAGATACAAGAAACCAGGTATTTTCCTGTTCTGTTACCCCCCCCCCCTCCCCTCCCCCAAATCTCAGTTCTTGTCGTGCAGTGTGAATAATATACTATGAGGAATTATACATTTCAGAATCATTGTATCAAAATTATGATTCATACACAGACCTTTTCATAGAAAGTTCTATAACTTGGCAGTACTTAAAACATGATTGGTGCTAAATTCTTTGGTAGGGTCAAGGAAATTGATATGAGGGTATGGATATCAAATCTGGAACATATTAAACATTTTTTCCCCATCTGTTGGCAGTTTGGACCCTTATGTTTCGTTTGTTTTGAGTTGCTTTCTTTTTGTTCGTTTGTTTTCGATTTGTTTTTTAAGTTTGTTTTGATATGGTGTTTTGTTGTGTTTTTTGGGCTTTGTTTTGATTTGATTTTGTTGTTGTTTTGATTTGATTTTTTTGTTCTTGATATGGGGTTTGTTTATTTTTTCTGTGTTTTGATTTGAGTTTTTGTCTTGATATTTTTTTGGATATGGTTTTTGGTTTGTTTTGATATTTTTTTGTTTTATTTATTTTCTTTGTTTTGATTTCATGAATGAAAATATCGCATGAACACGGTCAGTAAAAAATTGCCTTTGATTAAAAACAAAGGATTTGTGTGTGTGTGTGTGTGTGTGTGTGTGTGTGTGTGTGTGTGTGTGCTTTCTTCCTGTCCTGGTCTGTCTTTTTGTTATCTGTGTGTGTGTGCGTGCGTGCGCGTGTGTGCGTGCGTGCGTGTGTGTGCGTGCGTGCGCGCGCACGCCTGCATACATAGAGAGTAGTATGTTCTTTCGAGCCAGAAGGCCCATAGAGCCGGAGCTTATCCCGGTTTCTGTAGCGTTAAGCGAACTGATGGTTTTTCACCACCCCTGTGACAGGACGCTAGTCTGTCGCCAGATACTTCCCCAGCAGAGCTGGTACCCACTTGTACACCTGGGTGGAGTGAGGAAAATAGGAGTAAAGTGTCTTTCCCAAGGACACAACACCGAGCCGAGCGGGGATCGAACCCGCGACCTCTGGATCACGAGTCGATCGCCTAAACCACTCGACCACGGTGCCTCCCAGCATACATAGAGAATAAATAAATAATTGTTTTTTGTTCATTCATTAGAGCCCCGAAGCTAGCTCTCTCAATGGTGCAATTTTCTTGTATGCGACCGTTTTCGCCCACCATTAAGGTAGCCGCATTCCGACTTCGGAGATAATGAATAAATGAATGATCTTTTAATGCTGAAAAAATGGAAGGTTCACCAATGTTTTGCAGTGTCATCAGTATACCTTTAATCGTATAAGCAAAAGAATTCATGTATCAATTCATTACTGTATCAAATTCATGATTTTTAGGCAATTTTATAGTCATGGACAATTCTATAAATTCTCAATTCTGAGAGAGAGAAAGTGTGTTTGTGTGTGTGTGTGTGTGTGTGTGTGTGTGCGTGCGTGTGTGTGTGTGTGTGTGTGTGTGGTGTGTACGTGTGTACGTGTGTAAGCGTGCGCGCAGGACTTGTGCGCGGGTTATCCTTCAATGGGAGTATACTATGCTAATTGAAACAAGACTAAGTCGAAGTTACTTCCCTTTTTACAACTTGGTACTCAAAAGACACTAAAACCTGGTAAACTTATGTGTGGATGTATGGATGTATGTAGGTTTGTATGGATGGATGGATGTATGTATGTATGTATAGATGGATGGATGATGGATGTATGTATGTATAGATGGATGGATATATGCATGTATATGTATATATGTATGCATGTATATGTATTTATGTATGTATGTATGTAGATTTGTATGGATGGATGGATGTATATATGAATGGATGGATGATGGATGTATGCATGTGTATGTATGTATGTATGTATGCACAGTATGTACAGTACAAGGAGGGAGACGAAGAGGCAGACAGAGAAAACAATGGGAAGACAACATCAGAGAGTGGACTGGCCTTGAGTGGAACGACTTGCTACGGAAAGCAGAAAACCGTGGGGAGTGGAGGAAGTTGGTTGCAAAATCTTCAGTGGTGCCCCCACGGTCCAAGGGGTTACGGGATAAGTGAGGTGAGGTGATGGATGGATGGATGGGTATATGCATAGATGTGTGTATGTATGGATAGGTGAATGGATAGATGGATGGATGGATCTCTTTTTGCGCTTTAATTTGTTGCTTTACAAGATTCAGCGCTATATAAATTCCAAACATTATTATTATTATTATTATTATTATTCTCTCTCTCTCTCTCTCTCTCTCTCTCTCTCTCTCTCTCTCTCTCTATATTATATATATATATATATATATGGATGTAAGAATGTTGCACTGGTGGATATTTTGCGTTTTTGTACACCATCAAAGTAGCCGCATTCCAACTTTGGGAATGATGTCAAAATACGACACCAGTGTCCATGTATTCTCATCTTATATAGCTTTGATTTGTTGCTTTACAAGATTCAGCGCTATATAAATTCCAGGCATTATTATTATTATTATTATTTTATTATTATTATTATTATTATTATATATCTTTGGTCATCCGCTCTCATTGGCACAAATGGCCTACTCTTCCGAACGGTAGACGGGTTTTAACCCGAGCGCAAGATGTTCTGCGTCCGTTCGCACACGGGACCTAGGTTTACAGTCTCATCCGAAGGATTTTCGGGGGAGTGGAGTCAGTACTGATGTTAACTGTTGACAGCCGTCAGTCTCAGAAGACTGTGGAGTTGTACTCTAGGTGTTCATTCTGGTACAGCGTCGGGTGTGGCTGGCCAGTCCCACACGGGAATGACAGACAGTGCCTATGGCAGAGGAAGGCACAGATGAAGTATGACGCTGGTCTGTCTGTCTGCCTGGGCTGCAGCCTTTCTTCTCGCTCTCTTTGCCTCGTGCTGCTGAGCAAGTGTCTCTGCGAACTTTGAGAAACCTTTCTGCACAGTCTGTCTCCAGGCTGACCATTCAAGGGCTGTTGCTTCCCAGTTCGATGTTCAGGGCTTTTAGTCCCTTTTGCACACGTCTTTGAATCGCAGCTGTGGTCTGCCTGTGGGACGTTTTCCCTGCACAAGTTCTCCATAGAGGAGGTCTTCAGGGATCCGTCCATGATCATGACATGTTAAGTACAGGGTAAAAATCCCCTTGAACGGGCTCGAACCACTGACTTGATCCCAGGGCTCACACCGCGAGCGCAACGCTCTAACCACTAGGCTATCCCGCCCCGTTTGTGCTGTAACTATTTTCATCGTGTTTATTTTGGAGAATGGTTTCGAACAACAGTTGGAGTAAGGCAGGGCTGTCTACTCTCACCCACTCTTTTCAACATCTTCCTTGAGAGAATCATGGCTGATGCACTGGAACATCATGAAGGATCAGTCAGCATTGGTGGCAGAACGATCACAAACCTCCGCTTCGCAGATGACATTGATGGAATAGCAGGATCAGAAAAAGAGCTTGCCAGCCTAACAGAACACTTGAATAAGGCCTCCAAAACATACGGCATGGAAATCAGTGCAGAGAAGACCAAACTGATGACTAATAACACCAACGGCATTAGCACTGATATCAGGGTTAATGACCAGAAGCTGGAAACAGTTCAAAGCTTCAAGTACCTGGGAGCCATTGTATCAGACCAGGGATCCAAGCCAGAAGTAGTATGCAGGACTGCACAGACAATAACAGCTTTGTCAAAACTAAACACCATCTGGAGAGATAAGAATATCTCACTTATCTCCAAGATCAGACTAATGCGCTCCCTTGTCATATCCATATTTCTGTATGCCTGTGAATCATGGACCCTGACTGCAGATTTGGAGAGAAGAGTACAGGCAGTGGAGATGAGATGCTTTCGGAGACTCCTTGGCATCTCCTACAAAGACCACAT
>CM054145.1:10521239-10531239 GCA_028751875.1 Rapana venosa
CGGATTTCAGGAAAACGAGGTCAAAATCAAAATTTGACTTACAGAAGTTTTGAAATGCTTTAACGGTTTAAATACAACTAACAAACAAATGGAATCATGTCATCGGCTAAAAGAAATTGTAGCTTATACCAAAATTGTTCAGTGGAACCCCTTTTAAAGATATGTCATGCTGCTCTGTTGCTCACCCAGTCAATTGTGTATTCAAAGTGTGATGAAAGCACTGAGACATTGTAAAACATGAATTTGTTCCATGATAGGGATCCCATGCCATGCTGATTATTTCAAATTATTGAATATGTCATGTGTTGAAATGTTTCTTTTTTCACTGCCCCTCCCCACTGTCCCCATGTGAATGGGCTCACATAAGCCACCACATTAAACCATTTTAAATTTTCAAGTTTCTTCTCTCTCTCTCTCTCTCTCTCTTCTCTCGTCTCTCTCTCTCTTTTCCCCCACCTCCCTCTGTCTGGGGGTTTGGTGTGTGTTGTGTGTTGTGTGTGTGTGTTTTCTGTGTCTGTGTGTGTGTGTGTGTCTGTGCCCGGTGTTGATGTATGTTTGTTTTACAAGGAAAGATTGCAAGAATGGGTTTGGGCCTAAAATCTTCATTCATCCTTTTCTATCAAAATAATTCATCTTAATTTTCTCTCTCTCCCTCCCCCCCCCCTCTCTCTCTCTCCTTTTCTCTCCTCTCCCTCTCTCTCTCTCTCTTTTCCTCTCCCCTTCCTCTCTCTTTCAGCGGTGATCGAGGAATTTCTTTTCTCTTCTCTGAAATATTCCACTACCCCGGAAACTCTTTCCATACGAATAAAGGTGGGATTTAAATCTCCGATAGTGTATGATTTACTGTGAAAGTAGACAGGATTGGCCAAGGCTTGTTGCTGAAGAGGGGTGTATTAGGGTAGTCTTTTCTCCAGTCTGTCCCTGTGAGAGGTTTTCGGAGATAAGACAGGATAGTGGGAATAATATAATATGGTGGCAACTATTGAAGTGGAAAACTTTATGGCATATTGAGAAAGGAATTGTATGGTATGACATGGGTGGGGCTGGGAATATTGATGATAACGTTTCACCGAGTTAAGGAAAAAGGAAAAAAAGGACTTAAATTTTAATTTTTAAAAAAAAATTTTTTTTTTTTAAACAAAAAAAAAAAAACCCGCCCTCCAAATTTTTTTTAAAAGACAATTAATTAAAATGATATTTTTTTGTTGTTTTACATTTTAAAAATTTATGGAGCCCAAATTTTTTTTAAAAAATTTTAAAACCTTTAAACCCCTCCCTTTTTCTTTACTAAAGAAATTTAAAAATGAAAGGGGTTGTTTTAATTTTTAAGATTTTTAATACCAAAAAGTTTTTGAAAAAATTTGTTATTTCCCAGGGGTTGTTTTTTAAAAATTTCCATAAAATTTTGGTTGAAGTTTTTAGAGGTTGTAAGGGGACTAAAAGGAAAGTTTTTTTTCTTTTTTTTCTTAAAATTTTTTCATTTGGCGGGAAAGGGGGGTTTGGGCGGGGTTTTCTGGGGTGATTGTGCCAACAGTTTTGGTTTAGGTTTGGGTGATTTTAATGGTAATATTTAAAGGTTAATGGGATTTCAAAATGGGAAGTGATGTTAAATGGAAAAGAAATGGTTGGAAAACCCTTGTAGAGTTGACCTTGGGGGTTTTTGATTTTTTGGGTTTTAATTTGGAAATTAGAGGAGGAGAGGGCCAAAAGTCTGATTTTATTTGTGGCTGTCCTTTTTGGGTGAGATTAAGGTATTGAAAGTTTCTACCCCCTTTAGTGCCCGCTACTCTCTTGATGCTGGGGAGTGGTTGGTGGTATGTTCACTAGGACTTGCTTTTTCCGTGCCATCTCCAAAACCGTGAGCTTTGGGCTAATGTTTCCAGTCTGGTGGGAGATCCGGAGTTCTTCTTCACTGCCCCTGAATCAATATCGCTGCGAATCAAAATTTTGCAGACGGCCTTCCTCCTATTGTATTGGGTCTTGAAGTCAAAAGGGCCTCCTCAGATTTCCCGGGAACACGTTGAAAAGAAGGGGGGAAGGGGGCAGCCTTGCGAACTCCAATGAAGCCCGGGAAGAACCCCCATTTCTCCACCCATAAGGACGCGCTGGGGGACTGTCATACAGCCCTGGATACTTGAATCAGGCCCTCGTCGAAGTTATGTCTCTCATGACTTGCCACAGAGCTTCTTGTCACCTGGTCAAGGCTTTCTTGAAGTCCAATGAATTGTGTAGAGCTGTTTTTGATGTTGGAGATCTTCCTATGAGCATTCGAGTTAAAGATCGCTCGCATGTTTCGACCTGCTGAATCCTGCCTTTTTTCTGATGGGATTTCTTCTGCTTTGGTTCGTCTTTTTCAAGGCAAGCTTAGCATAAATTTGCGGGTGGCTTATCAGACGTTGTTCTGTAATTTGGACTTTTCGGTCTCCCTTTTTTGGAATGGAATAAAGGATTGGTCCACTTTTCAGCCACTCTTTGCTGCCAAGCTTGGCAGATATTGTTAATGCCTTGATCATTTTCCTGGGCCCCTTCTGAGACCCGGGGGGATTTTTGTCAACCCCCGGGTGATTCCTCCTTTCAAGGATCTAACTCTTTTCTACTTTTCCCCCACACCTGTGGCTTTCCCGGGATCGAGGGTCGGGGATTTTGCTCTAATTTTTCGGATACCTTTCAGCTTGTAGTTTACAGTCGCTGCAATTTTTCTGTCCATCTCTTCATGATAGGGGCCTCTCTGTAAGGACTGACCCCTCTTTTCTTCAATAACGGAGTTTTTGGCGTTGGGACGGGTTGTATTTTATGGTCTGTACCCTCCTTGCTGTCCCCTTTCGCCATTCCCTTCTCAACCTTGGAGCATTTTTCTGACATCCACCCCCCAGGGCCCAGTCATCTTCTTCTTGATTGCCTGTTGATGTTCTTACTCTTGGGGCCGTTTCGGGTTTTTTTTCTTCTCGGGTTTTTAGCTCCCTACGTTGATCGCACAGGTCCGGAATCGTTTGGAACCCCTTTTGTTTTTTTTTCCTTTTTTTCCCAAGGACTCCACGCTGTCTCCGAATGTTTTGCAAGGTCCGGAGGTTTTTGGTGTCATCTTGGAGGAAATTAAGCTGCAAATCTCCCCCCCTATCCAGCTTTAAAGTTTTCACACTTCGGGGTCCTTCCCTTTTTCCATTTGAACCCAAACGGGATTTCTCTTCGGTTCTTGGTCTTACTTGACTTAGGTCAGAGTCCATGTCGTGTCACTGCCAAATCGCGCCAGGAAAGTTTCTTGCGGGTTTTGTTGAGCCCCTTAAAAATCTTTTGGGGCCCAAAGAGTTTTCAATCTGGTTATGTATTTTTTCCATTTGGGTGAGGCCACGTCTTTTTCTTCTTATGTTTTTGGGGGGGATAGGGGTTGGCACAGAAAGATTGTGCGTTTGCAAATTCCAAAATCTGAGACCTCTAGGGTTTTTTCGCCACGCCAAAACGGCCTTTTGTCCCGGCCTTTTGGTCATAAGCGTCAGGCCCATTTTGGGCATTCCAGTCCCCTGGACACGAAAAGCCTTTCTTGGAGTTGATTTGATGCGCTCTCCAAAATCCTCGAAAAAAACATCGATTGCTTCATCACGAGTCTGATTTGTGAAAATTAGACTTGTAGATGGCCCATGTTGTGGGGTTTTTGCGCGACCGCCAAGAGATCAGTCTACTTGAGATTGGGGTACAGCTGATGACACTGTTTCCTCTTCTTTTGACAGAAACCACTCCTTTTGGTGTTTGGATCGTCGCCACTATACCATATTTTATCTTCTTCTGGGGGTTTTTTCGCCAATCCGACCCAAGGGATTTTGGGCCAGCCCAAAGTAGCCCCCCATCTTCTTCGAAATTCGGGGGTTTTAGTTTTTGGAGCTTCCCACATGCTGCAAGGTAGGATTTTCCCCAGACCAAAAGGCCTCTCACCGGGAGTTGATCGCTTTGTTTGCGCCCCCAGTCGAAATTTTTTCCCCCTCCACCTGGAACCTCCAATGGAAGGCGGGGTTTTGGTATTCCGGGTTTTAAAACCATCCGGCAGTCTTTTTTTGGAACTGTCCTTTTGGGTATTTCTGGGCTGGTTGCTTGGCCGCACATCTCCTCCCAACGCATTGCCCTATAAATTTTTTGGGTGGGGTTATCCCCACTGAACAGGAGTACGGGGGACAGGTTACCATAGAGAACTCCTGACCTGTAAAGCTGTAAAATATAAAATTTTAAAAAACGTTTTTTATATATATATAAAATATTTATATATATATATATAATAAAAATATAATAAATAAATCCTTTTTTTTGGGGTTTTATAGGGGGTATGTGTGGGGATGAATGAAATTTTATATAAAAAAAATTTTTATATATAAATTAATATATAATATAGAGGAGAGAGAGGGAAAGAGAGAGAGAGAGAGAAGTAAGTCAAAAAAGGCGGCATCACGAACTACAGCTAAACATTTCAGATTAAAAAGATTTCGCCCGCTAAAAGGGGAAAATGGGGGGCCTTCTTTGAGGGGGGGGGACGAGGTGTTGTTTTTTTTGGTTTGGGAAAAACGTGTTGTTCTTTGCAAGTTTTGTTTTTCGTTTGGACTGTTGGTTTTTTACGGGGGTTGGGGGGATGCTCTCTTAGGGCGGAAGGGAAGGGGAATTGCTTGGAGTACGTGACATCATGTTTGTCCCCTCGTGTTCGACGATGACCCAAAACAGCAACGAGGCAGTGCGTTTTGAAATTTGGGGGGAAATTTGATTAAGCGGAGATGCCTTTCCCCCAGTACATCCCCACTCTCTCGCCACAGGGGATAAGAATGTCAGGTTGGAGAGTTCCCAAAGGCCAACAGCCCCCAGGCTGCAGCACAAAGGGCTGTGCAAACAACCCCCCCAGTCAAGAGTCACAGTCGAACACTGGAATTCCGTGAGTGGAAAGCCCCTGACATACTGCCTCTCACTTGCGTTGCCCCCAGCGTCAATGGTTTTAATCAAACTGTGATAAAGCCCAGCCTGTTGGGAAAATACACATCTGATTTTCTGTTTCACTAATAAGCCTGCAACCTCTTTGGTCCTGGTGCCTTTACTTTCTTTGAAAAAAATTGACTTTTATTTGTCTATTTTGTCGGAAAAATTTTAAATGGGTCACTGACTACGAACAACAACAAACATGTTTTGGAGTGTCCAATGAGTGGCTGCTTTCACTGTGTTTGTATGGTTTTACGCGCATTACGCACTTAAACCCCCAAACACAAACACAATTTTTTTTCAGAAAAATGTACCCTACAGTTTTTGGGACTAAAGCAGAGGGAAAAGCCATCAAAAAGTAGAAACATAGAGGCGGGGATTTTATGTGAGGGATTTTGTGTATTTTTTTTTTTACTTTGAAATTGTTTTTTTCCCGTGGGATTCAGTATTTAAAATGAAAAATTAAAATATTTTTTTTGAAACAATTAATCAATTATATAATAAATTATATAAATATATTTAAATATTCAAAAATCTGTGCAAAGGTTCCCCCTTTTCCCCTCCCCCTCAATTTCGCCTTTTTCATTTTTCTTCCATCACCTCCTCCTTTTCTATTTTCTCCTTTGGTCCATTCTCCTCCTTTTCCCCAGAAGACTTAAAACAACAAATTCTCTCCCACACCCATCTGGATGTGCGGGCCCGACTTTTTCGGGGCTTAACACAACGCTCTATGAAGACAACAATTGCTTCCCAGCATCCCACGACAACGAAAAGAAAATCGTTTGGGGTTTTTTTTTTTCGTTTTGTGTTTGGGGAACCTGGGGGGACGGATACTCAGTGTCGAGCACTCCTTTCCCCCAGCCAAGTTAAGCAGGCGACGTGGTAATTTGGATGGGTGAGTTTTAAACCCTTGGCTTCAGTAATTCCCCCATTCACCAGGTAAATGGGTACCTGCCCCCCTTAAAGGGGCCCGGAAGGGAAAGCACGAGGGAGAAATGGGGGCCCCCAATTGCGCCTTAGGAAGTGAGGGACTGAAAATCGGACCCCTACGACCTTTTAGGTTTTGGGGCTCCTTTTCTTTAAAAAAAAAAAAAAAGTTTTTTAAATTTTTTTTAAAATAAAATCTTTTTTTTTTTTTTTTTTTTTTTTTTTTGGGTTTTTTAAGTATTGTTTTTTTTATATAAATTTTAAATTTTATTAATTTTTAAAAAAAAATTTAAATTATTTAAAAAAATTTTTTAATATAATAATATTATTTTATAAAAATTTTTTAAATTTAAAAAAAATGAATTTTTTTTTTAAAACCACACTAATTTAAAAAGGAGCTGTGCCCCCTGTTTTCTTTCAAAATAACTTCTTTCCCTCTTTTTCCTCTCCTTTTTTCCTGCCAAAAAAAAAAATTTTGTAGTTGTTTTAAATGATATAGTAGTTAAAAAATAATTTAAAAAAAAATAATAAAAAATGTAATAAAAATAAAATAATTTTAAAAATCTTTTAAAATAAAAAAAATAAAATTTTAAAAAAAAAAAAACATCCAACCACTTCGATTCACTTGCACCCCAAAAAAAAACCAAAAATACAACAGAAAAAAATTAGACATTTTCCTAGCTGAACAAAGACACCCAATCAAATCAAATCCACAGTGGGCTGATTGAGTTGTAGTAGTTTCCAAGTCCGTGGGCACAGTGTTTCATTAAAACACGCCAAAACAAACACGCTCACCTCCTTCCAAATTTCCTCCCACAGGAAGTCGCCATAAGACAGGAGGAGAAAAGGCCGGAAGTGAACAGAACCCACGCGGTGCCGGGCCTAATTCCTACGCCCCGAAAATAGTTCCCTGTCATGACGCAGGCTGTGAAGTGTCTGTGTCACTGTTGCCCCTGGTTTTCTTTGCCTCCCTATTGTTTGCCTGCTGTTCTTTTGAAAAGCTACAGGCGTCATACAGGGCATGTTTTCGAGCCTGTGTGTGTTTGTTAGTGTAGTGAAGTGTAGTGTAGTGTAGTGTAGTGTAGTGTAGTGTGTGTGTGTGTGTGTGTTTTGGATGAGGGAAGGGGGCTGTCAATTACATGTGTACTACTACTGGGAGCAGTTGTTAGATGCTGTTCTTATCATAGACATTGTCGTCATATAGCTGTGTGCATAGCTCCTGACAAAAACAAACTGGCCTTTCTTTAGAAAAAGAAATAGTGAGACACTGCTGTAGTCTTCATCCAACGGATTTCCTCATCTAGATCTAGATCTTGCTAATGCACATCATACTCTTTCTACTTCAGATTTTGTGTCTGAGCTTTGTTTATTCAAGTTAAAAAAAAGTAAAGGTGCTCCAATAACTTTTGCAGTCCTTGAGGAGCAAGGTATCAGAGACCTTAGCTTCTCAAGGGGCCAGCATATTGAGGGCGGCGCCCATCCCCTCTCCCTCGCTACTTTACCTTTCCTGACCCTAAAGAGGGCAGGTACCCATTTACAGCTGAGTGAACTAGGGGAATGTACTGAAGCCAAGGCGCGCAAACAGTCACCCATCCACTTGGTAACCCCGCTCAATGCTGCTTAACTTAAGCTCGGGGCAAGCGAGTGCTCAGACTACTGTGCTATCCAGTCCATTTATTCAAGTAACCCAGTACATGTTTCTGCCTCCTTCTAAATGTGTATGTCCCCGGGGAAAAAATAAACAAGCAATAATTAAAACAAAAAACAAACAACAACAACAACAAAATATCCCCGAACTAAAACAAATCAAACAAAAGCACCCGGAATTGTCTCGGGCCCACGCAAAGGCAGAGCTAAATCCAATGCCCACCCACCCACCCAACACAGTTGCCAGCCCTGAAGCAAGACCTGGGTATCCATGTCACTGCTGGCCCTGGGCCTGTTTTAGTATTCCACTGTTGTTTTGCTTTGGTGTGGGTGTGACTGTGATCAGTATTCCTGACACACACACATACAGTAGTCCTGACTTGTTTGTCTGCTTTGTTTGTGGATATATATATATATATATATATATTTATATATATATATATATATATATATATATATACATCCATGTTCTCTCTCTCTCTACAGGCATTTGACTGTATTGATCACAACCTCCTAGTAAAGAATCTGGCTATGTATGGTTTATGTGCAGACTCACTAAAACTAATGCCTCTTTTCTTGATAAAAGAAGACAAGCTGTTTATCAAGATTCAATTATGTCGTCCCTTTTGCCAGTGAAGTATGGTATTCCTCAAGGTTCCGTGCTAGGGCCAGTCTTTTCATTATATATCAATGATCTTCCTCTCCATGTTTCTTCCACTTGTGAACTCTTTGCCGACGACACTACCATACATACAGCGGATCATGATGTAAACTCTGTAGGTAAAATTTTGCAAAAAGACTTAAACAGTCTGTCAGCATGGACAGAGTGCAATCACATGGCTCTCCATCCACTGAAATCAAAATTCATGGTTGTTGCAACAAGACAAAAGCGCCAAAACTTTCAAACCAAACTAAATGGAATAAAGATTTACGATAAAGTATTAGAAGAAGTCAGCTCATATAAACTACTTGGTCTACATATTGATAATAACTTGTCATGGTCTGATCATGTTTTTAGTATTTCAAAAAAATTATCTAAGAAGCTATTCCAACTTAACCGAATAAAACATTTCCTGATCTACATACTCGAAAACTATTCTTCTACGCTTACATAAAACCTGATCTTGATTATGCGTCTACATGCTGGATTTGGCAAGTAAAAACTGTTTACGACAACTTGAGAGAGTATATAAACGTTCTCTCAGTTAATTCTGCTTAGAACTACTTCCTTAGAAACTAATAGCTACAAAGAGTTGAACATTCTTCCTTTTATTTACATTGTCTCTTTAATAAAGGTGTATTTATGTATAAGATATGATAAACTAGCCCCCCATTATCTTTGTCAGAGTTCCCTGTTAAAACTGTTCGTAACAAAAGCAGTGGTTGTTACTCCTCGTCCAAAACCGATCTGTTTTATGTCATCCCTTGTTTATTCTGGTAGCAAATTATGACCGAAATCCCAGTCATTATAAAAGAGAAAAGTAGCCTATCATTTCAAAAAAGCGTACCACACACACTTGTTTAATTTTCTGTAATATGCATTGGGTGAGCGTGCTTCTTGAACTCTGTGTGTGGAGTGTGTGTGCGTGCAAGCGCGCGCAAATATGTGTGAGTATGTGTGTGTATGGGTGTTTGTGTGTGTGTGTGTGTGTGTGTGTGTGTGTGGGTGTGTGGGTGTGTGGTGTGTGTGTGTTTGGTGTGTGTGTGTGTGTTGTGTGTGCGTGTGTGTGTGGTGTGTGTGTGTGTGTGTGGTGGTGTGTATGTGTGTGTTGTGGTGTGTGTGTGGTGTATGTGTGGGGTGTGTGTGTTGTGGTGGTTTTTTGATGCTCTGTGTGGTTTGTTTGTTTTTCGTGCTTCAAATAATTCATTATTTGGTTTCGACGGTTTAATGTGTGGTTATGTATGTGATGATTATGACATAAGGCTGTTATGATATGTGAGGAAATGTACATTTGTGTATGGATTTGTAATCCTGGACGATTTGTGTGATTCGGCAAGCTCGCAAGTGTAGTTGCGTGTCCTGTGCATATGTACGCGTAGTGTTGTGGTTTTGGTGTGTGTGTGTGTGGTGTGGTGTGTGTGTGGTGTGTGTGTGGTGTGTGTGTGTGTGTGTGTGTGTGTGTGTGCGTGCGCGCGGCGTGCGTGTGTGTGTGTGTGTGTTGATTTTTGGGGAGGTTGTCCTGTTTAGGGAGGGGGTGTCAGGGAGGGGAGTTTGTCAGTGTTTAATTGGTTTTGTTTATTTATTGATTGTTTACTTCGTGTCTTTCTTGATTCATGCTTCTCAATAATTTAATGGGAATTTGGAATTCATTTTTTGCTTTTTTACTTATCTGTTTGTTGATCAATTGGTTTATTTATGTTTTTTTTCAATTTTTTTCCCCATAGGGCCCGGTTAAAGAAGCCTCTGGCTTATCCAAATTTCCCGATTAAAATATTCGAGTTCTCCTCTCTCTCTCCTCTCTCCTCTCTTCCTCTTTCT
>CM054145.1:10536239-10538739 GCA_028751875.1 Rapana venosa
TCTCCTCTCATCTCCTCTCTCTCATCATTACCCTAGTGGTTAGAACATTGCGCTCGCAATCTGTCGACCCGGTTCGTTTTTTTCCCGTTCAAGGGATATTTTCCCCTGGCGTTGACATCAGTGCAGACTCCACTCTCCCTAAAGTCCTTCGGATGAGACTATAAACGGAGGCCCCGTGTGCGAAAACACGCAGGACATCTTGCGCACACGTTAAATCCTGTTCCGCTTTTCGGAAGAGTAGGCCATTGTGTGCCGGTGGGAACAGATGACAGAATTTACAAAACCGCATACACACGGGAACTGGAAGTAAAAAAGCACATAAGTGCTTATTCCATTATCCTCGATATAAAAAGAATAAAAGAAAAAAAAAGAATAATCAAAACAGAAGAACCGAAACCAACCCAACAGCAACAAACAGACAAACACACCCCAAATGAAAAAACAAAACAACCTCCAAATAAACAAACATATGCAAACAGTAATAATCAAAGGAAGTTTCAAAAGACCACATAATGAAATACTACTACTAAGAATAGTTTAGATAAGATGAGGAGAGACAGAGACAGAGACAGAGAGACAGACAGAGAGACAAAGAGCGATAAAAGAGAAGAAGAAGAGAGAGAGGGGGAGAGGAGAGAGAGAGAGAGAGAGAAGAGAGAGAGAGAGAGAGAGAGAGAGAGAGAGAAGAAGAAGAGAATGCGAATGCGAAAGTTTATTCATTATAGGCCTTGGCCCCTCATGAAGGGGGTGTGTGTATATAATCAACATTCCAAAACATGTTGCATGGGAAACATTTATGAACAGAAGAAGAATACCTCAAGTACAGATAGTATTTCTAATTGTAAAAGCTTTATACAAATAAATTGCTAGTCGCTTATTAATGCGTTCGTTAGTAGATGACATAAGTATACAAAGTCTAAAATTGGAAGGACAGCTCACATATTTTTGCGGTCTCAACTGAGTTCTAAGATCATTTAACATAGGACAACATAATACAAAATGAACTTCGCTATCGACAGACCCCTTACATGATGGACAAAGAAGATCTGTAACAAAGTGTTGTCTATAGCGAAGATTGTGCACAAACAATTCAGACACTCCAAATCTAAATTTTGTCATAATATGTTTAAGATGTCTATCCATGTTCATTGACAAATATACATGAGAGAGAGAAGAGCAGGCAGACAGACAGAGAGAGGGGGGTGGGAGAGAGGAGGGCAGGCAGGCAGACAGACAGAGAGACTGAAACAAGACAAAACAATGCAGAGAGAGAGAGAAGTACACACAGACGAGGAGCCAAACACGGGAAACGGATACACTGACACACAACGACAGACATAAGGACAGACGACACAGGCTGACGAACCAACACACAGAGAGATAGACACACACACACACACACACACACACCAAAACGCGCGCGCGCGCGCGCGCACACACATACACACACACACACACGCACGCGCGCACACACATACACACATTTTTTTTCTTTTTTCTCTCGTCTAATATCACTGAGAGTAAACAACGTAAAATCGAAGACAGCAAACAACACACACATCAACACACAAAAACACACACACACACACACAACCACACATAGATAGATAGATAGATAGATAGTAGATAGATAGATAGATAGATAGAAAAGATAACAAGCAGACAGACAGACAGACAGACAGATAGAAAGATAGATAGATAGATAGATAGATAGATAGATAGATAGATAGATAGATAGATAGATAGATAGATAGATAGATAGATAGATAGATAGATAGATAGATAAACAGACAAGACATTTTATTTATTTTACTTTATTATTTTATTTCCAGGAAAATGGAATAAGAACCCATTTACTTTTTTACGTCTAGTCCCCGTGTGTATGCAGTTTTGTCAAATTTGTCATCCGTTCCCACCAGCACGCAATGGCCTAACTCTTCCGAAAAGCGGAACGGGTTTTAACGTGTACGCAAGATGTTCTGAGTGCGTTCGCACACGGGACCTCGGTTTATAGTCCCATCCGAAGGTTTTTGGGAGAATGCAGTCGGCACTGATGTTAACTCCTGAGGAAAAATCCTCTTGAACGAGATTAGAACCCGGGTCAGCAGATCACGAGCGCAATGTGCAGTGTTCTAACCACCACCAGGCTATCCCTCTTCCCAGAACCATATAGACAGGTTTTTCCCGCCTTAGCAGGAGGCACCGTGGTCAAGTGGTTTAGGCGGTCAACTCGTGATCCAGAGGTCGCGGGTTCGATCCCCGCTCGGCTCGGTGTTGTGTCCTTCAGAAAGACACTTTACTCCTATTTTCCTCACTCCACCCAGGTGTACAAGTGGGTACCAGCTCTGCTGGGGAAGTATCTGGCGACAGACTAGCGTCCTGTCACAGGGGTGGTGAAAAACCATCAGTTCGCTTAACGCTACAGAAACCGGGATAAGCTCCGGCTCTATGGGCCTTCTGGCTCGAAAGAACATACTACTACTACTACTTCCCGCCTTAG
>CM054145.1:10543739-10569090 GCA_028751875.1 Rapana venosa
AACTAAAAATGAGCATGATGGGGGGTTGGGGGGGGGGGGGGGGCGGACGGGTAGGGTGATGAGGGAATTTTTGGGGGGTGGGGTGGTGGGGTGGAGGGTTGGGTGTGTGTGTGTGTGTGTTTAGGGGGGAACTTCACTTCTTACATAGGAAATTTACCGGGTGCTCTTGCTTCGCTGCTGCTTGTTTCTCTGCTGCTTGCTTCTCGCGCTTGCTCGGGCTGTTTGTTCGCCCCTATTTGTTTAGCTGTGCTTCTTTTTGCTGTTTGTTTGCTTCTTGCTGCTTCTACTTTGCTTCCTGCGCTTGCTTCTCTCTCTTGCTTCTGTTGCTGTTTGTTCTGCGCGCTTGTTTCTGCTGCTGCTTGCTTCTTTTGCTGCTTGCTTCTGCTCCTTTTTTGCTTCCTGCTGCTTCTTCTGCGCGCTTCTGCTTGCTTGCTTGCCCTGCTGCTTGCTTCTCCTTCTGGTGCTGCTGCTTGCTTCTGCTGCTTGATTTTGCTTCTGCTTCTTGCTTCTACTGCTGCTTCTACTGCTGATGCTGATGCTTGCTTCTGCTGTTTGCTTCTGCTTGTTTCTGCTGCTGTAAACAGATATACAAAGAACACCTTAGTACCAATTTACACTGATCAGAATAAAGAGGAGGTGCAGGAAGAGAAGGGGTGTACAACACAACACAACACAACAAAACACAACACAACACAACACAACACAACAAAAAACACAACACAACACAAACAGATAGAAAAGAGAGACACAGACAGAGAGAGACAAGAGGAGCAAGACAGACAGAAGAGAGAGAGAAGAAGGAGAGAGAAGGAGAGAGAGAGAGGAAAAAAGGGGAAGGGTAAAAAAAATACAGTACTTTTTCAACTGAGACCAGAGAGACAGACGACGCCAACCCTGACAGACAGCAGGGAAACAGAGAGATAGAGAGAGACAGACACAAGAGAGACAGACGACGGACAACAGAAGACAGACAGACAGAGGAGACAAAGAGAGAGGAGGGGGATAACAAATAATGGTACACTTGCACCTAACCAGAGAGAGAATTGAGAGAGAGACGACAGACAGAGTCAGAGAACAACAGACAGAGACAAACCCAACACACACACACCACACCACCACACCCACAAAAACACACACACAAAAACCACACACACACAGAGTACCGTGTAACTGTTGTTTCTTGTCTTCAAACATGGTAACATTGTATTTTGATTGCTTTTTAATACCAATTTTTTTGATTTTTTTTTTTTTTGTGAGGGCAGGATGAAAAAAGTTGTATAAACTTAATTTTTTACCTCAATTAAAGATTTTAAATTGACTGACTTGACTTACAAAGCGAGAGACCAGAAGAGGGGGGGGGGGGGCAAAATAATGGTACATTTGCAACTAAACCCGAAGAGAAGAGAGAGAGAGAGAGAGAGAGAAGAGAAGAGAGAGAGAGAGAGAGAGGAGGAGAGAGAGGAGAGAGAGAGAAAAGGGGCTAAACACAGACAGACCCAGACAAAGTGGGAAAATGGCAGACAGGCACAAAGACAGACAGAGAGAAAGAAGGAGAGAGAAGAGGAGAGAGAGAGGAGAGACGAGACAAGACAGAGAGAGAGAACAAAGGCGTAAACACAGACAACCCAACGAAGTAGGAAAAAAGGCAGCAGCACAGAAAGACAGAGAGAGAGAGCAGAGACACAGAAGAAGAGAGAGAGAAGAGAGAGAGAGAGAAGAGAGAGAGAGAGAGAGAGAGAGAGAGAGGAGAGAGAGGAGAAACGGGGAGAAACAGAACAATACACAAACACACGACGATATATCACCAAACACACACAAAACACACACACACACACACACAAAAAACACACACACACACACTTTCCCCAAAACTCGCCTGGTATAGCAAAACTCTCTCCTGCCTCAGCCCTAGGATTTTGACCACCAACCCCCGACTGACAAAAACTCGGTGCCCTTGCTGACTTAAAAAACCATCCAGTTTTAGACACGCTGCACGCATGTATGGCGTTTCCTTCGCTGGATTTTTGACCCCCTAATCAGCGTGGTGGTATTTATCTTGGGTGCGCACCTTTTGGCTGTAGTTTTTTCTTGTGTTTTGGGTTTAACGAAGTTTTTGAATGGTGGGGTGGGGGTGTGTGTGGTGTGTGGTGTGTGTGTGTGGTGGGGGTGTGTGTGTGTGTGTGTGTCGTGTGTGGGGTTGTGTGTGTGTGTGTGTGGTGTGTGGTGTGGTGTTTTTTGTGTGTGGTGTGTGTGTGTGTGTGTGGTGTGTGTTTGTGTGGGGTGGTTTGGTGTGTTGTGGTTTTGGTGTTTGTTTTTTGGTGTGTGTGTGTGTGTGTGGGATGTATGTATATTGTGTGTGTTTTGGTATGGGTTTTTTGTATATTTAAATAACGTATGTAGGTATATATGTATTGGGGTATATATATATATATATATATATATATATAAAATTTTAAAAAAAATATATATATAAAAATATATATATTTTAATAAGTATCCATAATAAAAAGATAGTAATAGATAGATAAAGAAGAAAGATAATAAATAGAAGATAGGTAGGGGAGAAGATAGATAGATAGAAATAGATGAAGATAGATAATAGAAGATAGAAAATAGATAGATAGATAGAAGATGATGATAATAGATAGATAGATAGATAGATAATAGAGCTTTTCTACAAAGGTTTTTTTCAGGTCCCATGCACAAAACGCGTCATCCACGTAAAAAACCCACGACAGCAAAGAATTTTCCCCGGCAAATTTTTTTATAAAAAGCACTCTCCTAGGGAAAAAATACACTACAGCCAAAAAATGTATGGGGGGGCGCGCTTTTGTGGGGACGCGCTCTCCCCCAAAAAGCAGCCTGAATTTCACGTTAAGAAATCTACTGTACGAAAGGATTAGAACACAACATAATCAATATTCAATACAAACCATGCAATCAAATAATGCAATACAAAACCATGCAATCTAAATATAATACACCCTGCAATACAATACAACCAACCAATACCATTCAATACAACACAAAACCATGCAAATTTAAGACAAACAAGCAAAACAAACAATACGTACAATGAATCAATTCAATACAAAAAAAACATCAATACAAAGTGGCATACAAACAATACAAAAGGTATACAATAAAAAACAAACAATACAATACCTACTTTCAAAGTGGGAAAACAATACAATAGATACAAACCTACCGATATTTAATACAATCAATACAATTCAATAAAACAACAACACATTTCAACACAACACAATACAAAAACAAAAGATAGCTGACGCACAACAGAACGAACTTTGCTCACTAGTTACAAGCCATCACTAGCTGTGTCACATGTTACAAAGGGAAATGGCAGCGTGTTTCGTGCCCCTACAAAATGACCACACATCTGTGGGGCATCTGTCCCCTTGCCCCCAGTACAGGTCAAGATCTTCATTCGAAAGAAAATAATAGGGTAAAATTTCCTATCCAATGCTTTGTCGCGAAAACAGAGTATGGTTAGGGTTGATACATGTATTTGTGTTAACGAAAAGTATTTTTATAAACAAATATAAAAAAACTGAAAATGGTTGAAAGAAAAAATGTATTAAAAACATTCAAATTTTATATTTGAAAAAGTTTTCATATATGTAAATAAAGATTTATAAGATAAACACCTTAAGAATTGTTACACACACACACACACCCCACACACACAAACATCTTGCGCACAAATTTAAATTTTCCTTTCCCCTTTTTCGAAAAGTAGCCCTGGGGGCCGGGGGAAAAAGATATAGAATTCCCCCAAAAACCCCCCCCACCCCACAAGGGCACTGGAAAGTAAAAAAAAAAAAAAAGGACATAAGGGGGCTTATTCCCCCTTTTCTTCGTAAAAAAAAAAATAAATATAACACACACACACACACACACACACACACACCACACACACACACACACACACACACACACACACACACCACACAGGGGTGGGGGAGAGCGAAAGAGAAAGAGAGAGGGTGGAGAGAGACACAGACAGACAGACAGACACAGACAGAGAGAGAGAACATAATTAGAAATCTGCTTTTAAAAAGAAGAAAAAATTATCATGAGACAGAAGGAAATGAATAAAGAAAGAAAAACAGAAAGATAACGCAAAATTTAGAAAAAGCTCTGATGGACAGATTTGTAAGTTGACAAGTCAGCACTTGTGCACTAAGATGTAAGTCTACTATCGCCACGTGGCCTATACCCCAGCAGCTTACAGTTAGTCATCTTACACCTCGTGACTGTCAGCAACATTACGGTCCCTTTCCTGATAGGTATAAAGCATTAATCTGAAAACTAAGCCATATTAGGAAAATCATCATCGTCTTTAGTACCATTATCATCAGCAGCATCACCATTATCATCATCAACATCATCATTACCATCATCATCATCACTGTAATCATCACCGTAATCATCATCATCACCACTAACATCATCATTACCACTACCATCATCACCACAATCACCACCATCATCATCACCACCACCTTAATCACCACCATCATCATCACCATTATCACCACCACCATGATCACCACCACCACCATCACCATCAGCAGTAGCATATCATCCTGAAGAACGTTCTACAAATGAGCGGAGTCCGTGAATTCTTTCAAAGCACTTTCTCAAGAAGAAGAGGAAAAACGAAGATAAAATACCATATATACAAAATCTGCAATTATGTCATATAATGTAATCTTCATGAACATCATTACGTACAAAACGTTTCTTTTGGGGTGGGGAGGGGGGCAATAGAATTTGTAACTCCAAACTCCCAACGTCTCACCAACCCCCCACGCCTCACAAAATAGATACATTGCCATGGAAGATATCTAGAGTGAGATCACTTGGAGAGTCGAGCAGAAGAAAGGGAGCCACGTAAGAGACAGGCCAAAGTCGTTCTCTATTGTATATGGCTGATAAGTAGCCAAAGATAGTAGCGCTGTCCCCAAAGCCCTTCGGATGAGACTATAAACCGTGTGCGAACGCATACAAAACATCTTGCGCACACGTTAAAACCTGTTCCGCTTTTTGTAAAAGTAGACCATTGTGTGCCAGTGGGAAATGGATGACAAAAATTGACAAAACTGCACACACTCGGATACTGAATGTACAAAAAGCACACGTGTGCCTATTCCATTATCTTGGGAAATAAATAAAAATTTAAATGCTGATTCTTTCAAATTTCAGTTTGAGTAGAAGGAAATATGAGCATGGCTGTAGCTTGAAACTTCTTTTACCTAACTCAACCAGTCCGTGTTAGCCAGGCTCGAGAGATACAGATGGGACCGGGACAGCTCAGTGGTCAGAGCACTCGCTTTCCCCCAGCTAAGGTTAAGCAGCATCGAGCGTGCTTACCAGATGGATGGGTGGCCGTTTGTGCGCCTTGGGTTCAGTACAGTTCCCCAATTCACCCAGCTGTAAATGGGTACCTGCCCTCTTTAGGGTCTGGGAAGGTAAAGCAGCGAGGGAGAGGAGATGGGCGCCGCCCTCGATATGCTGGCCCTTAGAGAAGTTGAGGTCTCTGACGTCTCGCTCCCCTACGACCACATAGGTTATGGGACACCTTTACCTTTACTTGTTATCTACATACAGTGTTCGCCAGACAAGAGAGCAAGTACTTGCAAGGTCGCGTCTGTAAAGTAGATGACATGAACTAATTTCGTCTATGTGGTTGCGCTCTTCGCAATGAACCCGTGTGATAACGCGCCTGTGGGCTACATACATACATACATACATACATCCATCTATACAGTCAGCCTGTACCTCAGACAGGGAATTCAGATGACGATAACATTGCCCTGAGTGAGTTAGACTGATGTGTGTCCTCATGCCGTTCACTGTGTTGCATAATCACTGCCCTGTGGCAACTAGTAGTTGCTGATGGTGTTGTTGGTGATGATCATGGTGATCATGGTGTTGGCGTTGTTGTTGTCACCATCATCTGCAGCAGCAGTATTATTATTATTATTATTATTATTATCATTCTCGTTATTATCATCATCATTATAACCATTATTGTTATTACTATTATTATATTATTATCATTATTATTATTATCATCATCATCATTAGTAGTAATATTATCATTATTATTTAGTAGTAGTAGTAGTAGTATAAGTAGTAGTAGTACCGTAAAATCCCAAGCAAACCCCCCCCCCCCCCCCCCCCCCCCCCCCCCCCCCCCCCCCCCCCCCCCCCCCCCCCCCCCCCCCCCCCCCCCCCCCCCCCCCCCCCCCCCCTGTGCACTAAATTGGGAAAAAATTTGGGGGGGGGGGGCTTTTCCCAGGGATGGCCCCCTTTTGCAGAAAGTAATTTTTGTGTAAACCCGGTAATTTGAGTAAAAAACCCCCCCCGAAAGGCTTTAAATTTTTAGGTCTTTGTGGGGTAAAAGTGAAGGAAAAAAAAAAAAAAGCGACTTTGAGGCAAAAAAAAGGGCCAACGAGGACAATAAATGAAGAGGAGGAGAGAAGAGAGGGGGAGAGAGAGAGAGGGAAAAAGGGAAGAAGAGAGAGAGAGAGAGAGAGAGACAGAGACAGGAAACAAAAGGAGAGAGAGACACAGAGAGAGGGGGGGGGGAAAAAACGGGTTTCTTTGAAAACAACCGACATGTTTTCCTGTCATTCAAAATTTTTTAAAGAAAAAAGAAAATCGCCAGCCCTTTTGGGAAAGGGAAACAAACAATAAGAACACAAATTCCCGGGGAAAAAAGAAATTTGGTTTAAAATTTGTCAAAATTTTTAAACCCCAAATGAAGCCCTTTTTCCTTTCGACGGGGAAAAAAAATTTAAACAAATTGTTTTTGGGGAAATGAAACTTTTCAAACGGGAACTTGATTTTGTCTTAAAAAGGGCCCCAAATCATTGGGAGAAAGAAAAACCACAAACAGAAAAAAAAAAAAAAACAGAAACTCGAAAAAACACGAAAAAGCACTCTTTTAACCCTGAACTCATCTTGCTAACTCCCTTTGCGGGGAATAAAAAAGGTTCATTTCCTTAGTACCGGTATTTTATTCCAGTCCCTAAAAGGCTGAAACGGGCGTCCTCCCCCGTCCGGGTTTTGACGTCCTGGGCCCCGCCCGCCCTCACTCTTGATTTCTGGACCAGGTGCATTGCCATCAACACAAGGCGGGAAACAGCCCCGGGATCTCGCCCCGGAAAAACCTTTCCCAACACTTCGTCGCCCCAAAGTCCACCCAAAGGCTTGGGATATGGCGCACCTCGGGAAGATTTAACGTTCTTTTTGGGGTCATTGTTGTCCCAGGGCCCTGCAAACCCCATTTGATGCCGTTTGTTTGGTGGCCTGCCTGAGGTTGGCGCAGCAGTCGGTGGCCGGGTTCCCTCATCCACTCCACCCAGAAAACCCGTTTGGAGCCCTTAAAAAGGCTTGGGCAAGGCCAAAACCACTGGCTGTGCCAAAGGGGTGCAGCCGGGAAAGAAATAAACCCAAGGTGTCCACTTGCGGCGCTTGGATTTGCGTCCCTAATTTCCCTGAGTCTTTTTGGCACTGTAACGGGCCCCGAACAGGAGGCGGCTTTTCTTTCGGAGGGCCCCAAAGGGGACACGCTGAATCCGGGGAAATGATGGGGTCCTGGTCACCCCGCCATTGGCTGTCCACATAAAACGAACATTGCCCGGGCACTCTCAGCTGAAAAAAAAACCCCCGGGGGGGGGGAATTTTCCCATTTCTTTCTTGCGGGAAACACAAAAGGGAAAATTTGGTTCCACCCGCTGCCACCTTAAGTCCCAACCGTGAAGCCTCGTTTTTCAGCCTTTTTTGGCCCCTTGATTCTAACTTTTTTGGCCCCTTTTCCCTTTTTTTTGGTCAGGCGGGCTTCATGTAAAACCCGGGGCCATTCTGATCCATTTTTCATGATGTTGGACAAGGGATAACCATGGCAGGGCCTTTTCGCAAAACGGCCCGGGGGAACTGAAAGAAGTTGACCCCTAAAAAGTCTGCAAACCTTTTGGGGCTTGAGCTGGTTTCCCTGCTAAAGCCCAAAAATGCGCGGGTTTCCAACGCCCTTAACCAAAAAGTCTGATGCCAAAAAGCCCACCACTTGAAAGCACCTGCCATTTCCCAAATTCGTTTTCCCGTTTAAGTCCTTGTCTCGCATTTACCCTGCCTCAGATTTTTTATTTTCCCGGGAAAACGCAGAAACACCCTTGGTCGAAAAGCCAAATTAACCTGGTCCTTTCGACATTTTCCGTTTTTTTTGGGGTCTTTTCCGTACGCGTTCAAGTCATCTCTTTTTTTCACCCCAAATTCCCTGACCCTTTCTTCCTATCCAAAAAAATTTTTCACGGGACACCCAAAACTTTCCCACATGCTTTTTAAACCCAGATACTGGGGGGCTTGGGCCAATTTGAAAGACACAGTTTTAAGACTGCCCGCTTGGGCATTTTGAAAAAAGGGCACAGAGAGTTTAAAAGAACCCAACTTCGGGCCCACCAGGAAGCGTTTTCAAAGACCGGTAATCACTGACAGACAAAAAGACGTCATGGAAAAAAGCATACGAAATTTTTAAATTTTCCCCTTCGTCTTTGTGGGGGAAAGGGGTTTGGGATTGAGGAGGGGGGCAAAAAAATTTAAAAAAAAAAGGGAAAAAAAACACGACAAGGAAAAGGGGGAAAAAAGATGCTGCACAAATCTTAGGAAAGTGGGGCCAGTCCTTTAAAAAAAGCGGGGTGGGCGGTTGCTGTCGTTGTTGCTTTTGTTGCTTTTTTTTTTATTGTTACCATCACTCGGCTTTTTCTTTTTTTTTCTTATTTTGAATAAAAAAATTAAGCACTAGGGCTTTTTTTTCAAAATCCAGTCCCCCTGTTTTTTGAATTTTTGGGTAAACTTTTGTTTTTCCGTTCCCCCCCGGGACATACAAGGGCCTACTCTAGGGAAAAGGGGCCCGGGTTTTTTTTAAACGTGGGGCAAGATTTTCGCGTGCGTTCGAAACACGGGCCCCTTCGGGTTTATGCCCCTAAATCCAAAGGGAAATTTTTGGGGGATGGAGTCTGCATGATGTTAACCCCCAGGGGAAAAAATCGTTTTTAACGGATAGAGGAAGGGAAAGTCGACCACAAATGACGGTGTTGTTTTGGCCCATTTTCTCAGACATTAAAATTATTAGGGCAAGGGGGGGGTTTTTAACACTGAAAACCTTCTTTTTCTTAATTCTTTATCATCTTTTTTATTTTTGCAAAATCTTACAATTTCCTTTTAATTTTGGGTTCCGGGCTACCCAAAGGGGGACAGGACCCTTTAATTCTGACAAGAAACCCAAACCCGACATTTTTAATCATCACTCGTGTCGGGGTGAAAGTTCTGATTGCCTTTTTTTGGTTTGGGTTTTAAGCACGGGGACTTTAAACCCAATCAAAACGGTCAGAGAAACTACCCGCTATATGCTGGGGTTTTGGGTTTAGAAAGGGGTTCTTTGGGTTAGTGAGACGTTACACACAAGCTGGGAAAATAAAAAGCGAGGGTTTTTAAAAAACGGGGACTGTTCTTTCACAACGCTAGAGTTGGGTTGGGGGAATTTGGAGGGGGCTTTTCTTTGGGTTTTTGGCTCGGGAGCGTTAAAAGTTGGGCCCTGTTTTGGGGTTTCCAAGTTTTTTGCTGACAGCATTGTGGTTCTTTTTTTTTTTTAAAGGGTTTACGCTTGCTTGCTTGCTTGCAGCCCCTGTTTTTTTTTGTCTCTCCTAGAAAAAGGGCCCAAAAAGAAAGTTATGCCCCGTGGGCCTGTTGATTCAGTTTGGAAAAAAATTGAAAAATTTAAGGGGTTTGCTCAAAATTTTTTTGGTTTGCAAAATTTCTCTTGGGTTGGTTTTGGTTTTGTTACTCGGGTAGGGGGTGTGTGTGTGTTTGGGCGTGCGTTGCTTTTTTTTTCTCCGTGGTGTTTTGTGTTGGGGGTGTTGTGTGTGGAGTAAAAGAAGGGAAAAACGAAAATGCAAAGAAAATGATGGGAAAAAAAACATCAAGAGTGTTTGGGTTTTTTGAGTAGAAACATTTTCCAAACAAAAAGATGAAAACCGCCTTGACTTAAAGGGGTTTTACAGTAAAATTTCAATATAGCAGGCAGATCAGCGCAGAGAAAACCCAGTTTGTGAAAAAATTATTTGGAAATGGAAATCACACTGACATTATCTTTAGACAAAAATAAAGTTGAACCGCCCCATAGTTTAAAATACCGGGGAGCAATATATTGTATGAAGGATCAAAACCTGAAATTCCCCCAGGATACCCCCAGCCCCCAGCTTCCAATGACCAAACTAAAAAGTCCTTGGAAGGGAAAAGAAACATCGCCATCACTTAAATCAGCTGAAACGTTCCCGGGTTTAAATCTATTTTTTTTGTTTGCAGTGAAACGTGGACCATAACACAGAAAATTGAAAAAAGGGGAAACAGGCAATGGAAAGAGGGGGATTTCGAAAACTCTTGGTTCTCATACACAAATACACCCACTAATGGGGAAGTGAAGGCCAAAATTTAAAAAACGCCATCCACCAAATAAAGGGAGCCCGATTTTGGGGGAAAAACCGCAAACTAAAGTGGTAGAGCACCCCACAAACCATCTGGACTGGCCAAGACTGTCCTACAGGAAACCCGTAAAAGGGAGGGGGGGAGGGAAGAGGCAGACAGGGGGAAAACGTTTGGGAAGACAAAAATCAGAGAGTGGTTTCCTTGAAGGGAACAAATTGGGTACGCAAAGCGGAAATCGCGGGGGTTTTGGAAAGTGGTTTGAAAGTTTCTTCAGTGATCCCTAACGGCTATTAGACTACGGAATAGGAAAAAGGGAAAAATTTAAGCTTATGATTGATGACCAACTGACGATCATTTGAAAAACCCACCCTAGCCCGGGCCCAAAAGCGGGTGTCAGTTTTGATGTCAGCTCATTCCGAGCTCTACTTTAAACTTGGCTTTTCCCTTAAAAGTTATATAGATTCTGTCCCCACCTTTGCCCAAACCTTATTTTAACAATTTGCACTTTTTTTTTAAAAAGAAAAAAAAAAACCCTCTAAAAATCGGGGGAAAGGCTGCCTATAGGGGAAAGATATTCGAAACGCCATACACACAAAAACTGTTTGAGTGTTCGACAAAAGAAAAAAGGGAAGAAAACAATAAAAAACTTCTCATCCAGTTTTTGTACTTAACATTTCAACCTCCGGGGAAAAATTACCAGGGGGGGAATGATTAGTAAAAGTGCACATTTGGTGACCCCAAAGAGTGTTAAGCGGGGGAACGTCAACAACAACATAAAACATCAGAAAGCCCAACCAACTTCCTCTCTCTCCTCTCCTCTCCTCATCTTCTTTTGTTTTTGCTGTCTCCTCTCTCTCTCTCTCTCCCCTCTCTCTCCCCTCCCCTTTCTTCTCTCTCTCTCCTCTCTCTCCATCTTTTTAAATTTTTGCGTTTATTAGTTGTACGTTATAGAAGGCTGGATGAAAAAAAAAAATTGCCCAAAAACCGATTGTTACTTTTTCCCTTTCCCCTTTTTAAAAAATAAAAAAAAACTTTTCAATCTCCCCTCTTCTTTCTCTCCCTCTCTCTTCCTCTCTTCCTCCCCTCCCCTCTTCTCTCTTCTCTCTCTCTCTTTTCTCTCTCACCACACACACACACAAACAACACACAAAACACCCACACCACCCACACAAAAACCCCAAAACCACACAAAAAATCTTTTCCCAAATATCCTTGAAAACACTGAACACTCAGGTTTTTAAACTTAATCATCAAAAATGTCTAATTCTTATTAATTTCCTTTTTATATTCTGTCTTTCGTTTCTGACGGGGCAGTTTTTTGGGTTTTGACTTGGGGGTCATCAGAACGGGAAATCATAAAAACCCTTTACAGTGTTACTCGGGGCCCTTTAACCTTGAAATAAGCGACAATAATGGGGTTTTTCCACGGGCTATTTTTTTGGGTGGGGAGGGGTTGTTGTTTTTTTTTGGTTTTTTTTGGTTGGGGTGTGTGTATTTTTGTTTTTGGTTTTGGTTTTTTTTTTTTCCCAAAAATTTTAAAACCATTACATGCAAAACAAACCCCATCTGTTTTAAATCACTTTGGTTCTTTGCTTTTGGGTTAACTTTTGTCTCTGTATCTCTATCTGAAAGTTTTTTTCCCCTTCTCTCTCTCTCTCTTCTCCCCCTCTCTCTCTCCCCCTTCTCTCTCTCCTTTATAATATATATAAAATTTTATATATATTTATTTATTTTTAAAGTATGTATGTATGTAGATGTATGTTTGTATGTTTTCGTTTCTGCTGTCTGTCTGTATCTCTCTCTCCCCTCTCTCTCTCCCCTCTCTCTCTCCTTCCTCTCTCTCTCTCCTCTTTTCTTGCAGAACATTTTTTTGCGCCCACGTCAAAAAAACAGTTCCCCCTTTCGAAAGAGTAACCCAAATTAGGGCCCGGGGGAACAGTTGAAAAATTTTAAAAAAAAAGGGGGGGCTAATATTACGGGGAGGGATTTTTAAAAAAAAAGCGCATGATGCTTCTTCCATTTTCTTTTTAAAAAGAAAAAAATTAAAAAAATTAATAAATAAATACAAAATCTCTGTTACTTTTTACCTCTGAGTGTTGTTGTGTGTCCCCAGTTTTCACCCGGGGGAAATCCCCCAACCTTTGCACCCCTGATCACCCCTTCCCACCGGGGAATTTCATTGTGAGATGGGAAAGGGTACACACTGGGGAAAGTTACGTGTTTTGACTCTTTTTCAGCACCTCCCCATATAGGCAGCCAAACTCCGATTTCAGAGGTTTTTTTTTCCCCTTTTTAAAAAAGGGAAGGGGGAGTGCGGGTTTTTTTGTTAAACCCTTTGCCCATGGCGAAGGCAATCTCAACACAACTTTTTACAACAAAAAACCACTTTTTTAATTTTAGGCCTTGGAAATTAGCTGACATCAATAAAAATTGACACAGTTTTTGGGCCCTGGGCCAATTCCCTCTGAACGCATATCCTCCTTGCTGCAGCGTGTCTAGGGGGACGCCACTGGGCCCGTGGCCCCCCAAAAAGCCTGCAGGTCGGGGAATCCCTGTTCCAGATTTTGCAAAAACCTTTAAAAAATTCCCAAAAAAAGGCGCCCACCAAACCCCCCCCGGCAGCTCCCTTTCGACTACTACGACTACCTGCTTCGCCCCCCTTTGGGGAAAACCCCGGCCAGGGGAAAGGGGGCCCGGGGATGATGCTGATTTTTTATTTGGTGTTTGGGGTGGGGGTTTGGTGGGGGGGTGGTTGGTGGGGGTTTGGTGGGGTGGTGGGGGGGTTTGGTGGGGGGTGCTTCTCCAGCTCTGGGGCAAAGGGAAAACCAATTCGAGCCATCCTTTATTTTTTTTATTTTTTTTTATACCATTTTTTAATTTCCACGAGATTTCTCTGCGTAAAATTTCCCGGGCTGCTCCCCCGGGGGAAAGGGCGCGTCGCCAAAAGCAGCCCCCCCTTTTTTTTTCTTTTTTTTTGGGTTGGCAACGTTTTTTGGTTTCCCTATCAGAGTGGCTTTTTTTCTAAAAATTTTTGCCGGGGAAAACAATTTCTCTTGTTCCCGGGGGGTTCTTTTACGTGCGCTGAAAATTTTTTGTGTAACACCCGGGCCCCGCGGTTTATCTCTAAACCCGGAAAGACTAGCCCCCAGAACCCACCACTCAGGGTCTAATGGAGGGGGGAAAAATTTTTTGGGGCCCCAAAAACGGGTTTCAAACCCACCCCCTTCCAAAAAACCCCGACCCGGATTTTTCGCATTCTAGACGGGCCCTTTAAACCTCTAGCCCCACCGACCCTTCAAGGTGCACTACCTATTCAGCGCCCTTTGGGGAAGTTTTGTGGGGCGATGAGAAAACCCCTCCCAAACAAGCGTCCCCCCCAAACGAAGGACGGGGAAAAAAACTTGCTACTTTTTTACCCCGGACAAAACTGACGGTGTAAAAAACAAAAACGAGAGAAAAGAAAAAAGAAGAAGAAAAGAAAAAGGGAAGGAAAAAGAAGAAGAAGAAGAAAAAAAGAAGCCCCAAAGGGCCCACACTGTGAAACTCTGACGGGAACTCATCCCCCCTAGGAATCACTGGGGAGTTTGAAAAGAAACAACTGAATGAAAAAGTTTGCGGTGTGGCGTTTTTAAGTACCTCTCCAAACAGGACCATACACCACCGGGGAATCATATTTGGGGTTTGAAATTGGCACGTGGAATGATAATTTTGCGTGAAATGATTTTTTTTTGGTAAAGAACGTCGCCAATAAGGCAGCCTATTTTTGATTTCAGAGGTTTTTTTTCTCATCCCCTTTTAAAAGATAGATTCGAAAGTTTGGGTCATGGCAAAGGTTTTTAACATTTACATACAACATAACAACATTTTTTGTTGGGCCCTTTACAATTGGCTGGAAAAAAAAAAAAATTTTTTTGGGGCCCCTTTGGGGTGGAAAAATTTTTTGGGTAGGCTGATTTTTCCCTTTTTTTGGGGGGGAAAAAAAAAAAGGTTTTGGGGTTTTTTTTTTTTTTGGGGGGGGGAAAAAAAAAATTTTTTTTTGGGGGTCTAAACACAACATTTTGGATGTGGGTTTTTAAATTTTTTTTTTTAAATTTTTTTCCCCAAAAAAAAATTTTTTTTTTTTTTTTTTGGGGTTGGGGCCCCCTTTTTTCCCCCCCCAAAAAAGGGGGGGGGGTTTTTTTTTTTCCGGGGGAAAAATTTTTTTCCCCCCGGTTTTTTCCCCGGGAGGGCCCCCCCTTTCCAAAAAAGGGGGGGGGGTTTAAAACCCCCCTTCAATCTAAAAAGTAAAATTTTTTTCCCAAAAAAAACCAAAAAACCCCCCCCCCCCAAAAAACAACAAAATATTTTGGAAAAAATTTAAAAAAGGGGGGTTTTTTTTAAAAAAAAAAAAAAAACCCCTTAAAAAAAAGGAAAAAACCCCCAAACAAAAAACAAAAAAAAAACAAATTTTCCCCGGGGGGCCCAAAAAAAAAAAAAAAAAATACAAAACAAAAAAAAAGGGGAAAAAAAAAAAAAAAAAATTTAAAAAAACCCCAAAAAAAAAAAAACCCCCCCCCCAAAAAATTTTTTTGGGTTTTTTTTTTCCCAAAATTTTAACCAAGGTTTTTGGGGTTTTTTTTCCCCCCCGGGGTTCCCGGCCACCGGGGGGAAAGGGGGGTAAAGGGGCAAAACCAAAATTTTTTTTTGGGAAAAAAAAATTTTTTTTTTAAATTTTTTTTAAAAAAAAATTTTTTTTTTTAAAAAAAAGGAAAAATTTTTTTTTTTTCCCCCCGGGGGTTTTTTTTTTTTTTTCCCCGGTTTTACCCCAAATTTTTTTTAAAAAAAAGGGGGGTTTTTTTTTTAAAATTTTTCCCTTTTTTTATTAAATTTTTTTTTTTAAAAATTTTTAAAAGGGGGGTTTTTTTTAATTTTTTTTAAACCCCTTTTTTTAAAAAAAACCCCTTTTTTTTTTTTTTTTTTTCCCCCCTTTTTTAAAAAAAGCCCCCCTTTTTTTTTTTTTTTTTTTTTTTCCCCCCCAAGGGGGGTTTTTTTTTTTTTTTTTTCCCTTTTTTTTAAAAAATTTTTTTTTTTTTTTTTATTCCAAACAAACCCCCCAAAAAGGGCCCCCCCCCCCTTTTTTTTTTATTTTTTAAAAAAAAAAAAAATTTTTTTTTTTTTCCCCCTTTTTTTTTTAATTTTTAAAAAAAAATTTTTTTTTTTTTTTTAAATTTTTTCCTTTTTTAAAAAAAGGTTAAAAAAATTTTTTTTTTTTTGTTTTAATTTGGCCCCCCCTTTTTTCCCCCCCCCCTTTTTTTTTTTAAAAAACCCCCCTTTTTTTCAATTTTTTTTTTTTTTTTTAAAAAAATTTTTTTTTTTTTACTTTGGGGGTTTTTTTTTCCCGGTTTTTTTTCCCAAAGGTTTTTTAAATTTTCCTTTTTTTTCCCCTTTTAAAAAAAACCCCCCCCCCTTTTTTGGGAAATTTTTTTTTTGGGGGGGTTTTTTTTAAAAAAATTTTCCCCCCCGGGGGGGGTTAATTTTGGGTTTTTTGGGGGCCCCCCCCTTTTTTTTTCCCTTTTCGCTCTGAAGAGAAGGGTTTTTTGGGTTGTTTTAAAAAAAAAAATTTCCCGGGGTTTTTTTTTTTTTTTTTTTTTTGGGGGGGGAAAAAAAAAAATTTTTTTTGGTTTTTTTTAAAAAAAAAAAAAAACAAAAAAAAATTAAAACCCGGGGGTTTTTTAAAATTTTTTAACCCAAATTAATTTTTAAAAAAAAATTTTTTTTTTTCCCTCCTTTCTCTCTCTCTCTCTCCTCTCTCTCAACCCCACAAAACAAACACACAAACAATTAAAAAAAAATTTAATTTTTTTAAAAAAAAGAAAAAAGGGGGGGTTTTTTGGAAACAAACCTTTTTAAAAAAAGGTTTTAAAAATTTTTAAAAAAATTTTTTTTTTTTTTTTTTTTTTTTTTAAATTTTTTTTTTTTTTTTTGGGGTTTTTTTTTTAAAGTTTTTTAAATTTAAAAAAATTTTTAAAAAATTTTTTTTTTCTTTTTTTTTTTTTTTTGGGGGGAAAAAAAAAAATTTTTAAAAAAATTTTTTTTAAAAGGGGGGGGTTTTTTTTTTGGGGGTGGGGAAAAAAAAAGAAAAAAAGGGGGGGGGGGGGGGTGTGTTTTTTTTTTTTTTTTTTTTGGGGGGGGGGGGGGTTTTTTGGTTTTGGTGTGTTTGTGTTGTGTGGTGGGTTTGTGGGGAGAGGGGGGGGGTTTGTGGGTTTTTTTTGGGGCGTGCGATTTTGGGGGGGTTTTTGGGGGGGGGGGCCCCCCCCTTTTGGGTTTTTTTGGGGAAAAAAAGGGGAAAAAAAAAAAAAGAAATTTTAAAAAATTTAATTCTTTAATTTTTTAAAGTTTTTTTTTAAAAAAAAAAAGAAATTTAAAAAAAACCCCCCCCCCCCCCTTTTCCCCCCCCAAAAAAAAAAAAAATGCTTTGAAAAATTTTTTAAAAACCCCCCCCCCTTTTTTTTTTTTTTTGGGGGAAAAAAAAAATTAAAATTTTTTTCCCCTTTTTTTTTTTGGTTTGGGGGGGGGGGGGGGGGGGTTTTGGGGGGTTTTGGGGTGGTTTTGGGGGGGGGTTGGGGGGGTTTTGGGGGGGGGGGGGGTTTTTTTGGGGGGGTTTTTTGGGGGGTGAGTTGTGGTGTGGTGTTTTTGGGGGTTTTTTTTTTTTGGGTTTTTTTGGGGGTTTTTTTGGGGGGGGGGGGGGTTTGGTTTGGGTTTTTTGGGTTTTGGGGTTTTTTGGGGGGGGGGGGGGGGTTTTTTCGGTTTTGGGGGGGTTGGTTTTTTGGGGGTTTGGGGGGGGGGGGGGGGGTTTTTTTTTGTTTTTGGGGGGGGGGGGGGGTTTTTTGGTTTTGGGTTGGGGGGGGTTTTTTTGGGTGGTTTGGGTTTTTTTGGGGGGGTGGTTTTGGGTTTGGGTTTTTTGGGGGGTTTTTGGGGGGGGGGGGGTTGGGGGTTTTTTGGGGGGGGGTTTTTGGGGGTTTTTTTTGGGGAAAGGGGTTTTTTTTTTTTGGGGGGGGGGGGTTTTTTTGGGCCGGGGGGGGTTTTTGCTAAATTTTTTAATTTTTTTTAAGGGGTTTTTTTTTGCGGTTTGTTTTGTGGCCCCGGGGAAAAATTTTTTTAAAAAATTTTTTCTTTTGGGTTTTCCCCTTTTTTTGGGCCGGGGGGAAAAAACCTTTTTTTTTTGCCCCCTTTTAAAAATTTTTTTTTTTTTATTAAAATTTTTTTTTTAAAAAAAAATTTTTTTTTTTAAAAAAAATTTTAAAAAAAAGGGGGGTTTTTAAAATTTTTTTAAAAAATTTTTTCCCGGGGGTTTTGGGGGGCCCCCAAATTCCCCCGGGGAACCCTTTTTTTTTCCCTTTCCCCCCCTTTTTTTTTTTAAATTTTTTTTTTTTTTTTTTTTTTTAGGAAAAAATTTAAAAAAAAGGGGGGAAAAAAAAAAAAAATTTTTTTTTTTTCCCCCAAAAAAAAATTTTTTTTTTTCCCCCCCCCCTTTTAAAAAAATTTTTTAAAAATTTTTTTTTTTTTTTTTTTGGTTTTTTTTTTTTTTGGGGGGGGGGGGGGTTTTTTTTTTTTTTTTAAAAAAATTTTTTAAAAAAACCCCAAAAATTTTAAAAAAAGGGGGGCCCCCCGATCCCCTTTTTAGTTTTTTTTTTTTTTGGGGGGGGGGAAAAAAAAATTTTTTTGGGGGGGGGGGGTTTTTTTTTTTTTTGGGAATTTTTAAAGGGGGGGGGGAAAAAAAAAGGGTTTTATTTTAAAATTTTTTTTTATTCCCCGTTAATTTTTTTTTGGGAAACGGGGGGGGTTTTTTTTTTAAAAATTTTTTAAAAAATTTTTTTTTTTTTTTTTTTTTTTTTTTTAATTTTGGGGGGGGTTTTTTGGGGGGGGGGGTTTTTTTGGGGGGGTTTTTGTTTTTGGGGGTTTTTTTTTTTTTTTTTTGGGGGGGGTTTTTTTTTTTTTTTTTTTTTTTTTGGGGTTTTTTTTTTTTTGTTGGGGCCCTTTTTTTTTAATTTTTTTTTTTTTGGGGGTTTTTTTTTTTTTTTTTTCCTTTTTTTTTTTTTTTTTTTTTTTTTTAATTTTTTTTTTTAAAAAGGGTTTTGGGGTTTTTTTTTAAAAAAAACCGGGGGTTTTTTCCCTTTTTTTTTAAATTTTTTTTGGTTTTTTTTTTTCCTTTTCTTTTTCCCCTTTCCTTTTTCCCCCCCCCCCCCCTTTTTTTTTTTTTTTTTTGTTTGTTTTTGGGTTTTTTTTTGGGTTTTTTTTTTTTGGGGGTTTTTTTTTTGGGTTTTTTTCTTTTTTTTTAAAACCCCCCAAAAAAAAAAGGCCAAAAAAAAAATTTTTTAAAAAAATTTTTCCCCCCCCCCCCCGGGGGGGGGGGGGGGGGGGGGGGGGGGGAAAAAAAAAAAAACCCCCCTTTCCCCAAAACCCCCCCCAAAAAAAAAAAAAAAAAAAACCCAAAAAAACCCCAAAAAAAACCCCCCCCCCAAAACCCCCCAAAAAAAACCCAAAAAAACCCCCCAAAAAAAAAAAAAACCCCCAAAATTTTAAAAAAAAAAACCCCCCCCCCCCCCCCAAAAACCCCCCCCCCCCCCCCCCCCCCCCAAATTTCCCCCCAAAAAAAACCCCCCCCAAAAGGGGGGGGGGGCCCCAAAAAAAGGGCCCAAAAAAAATTCCCCAAATTTTTTTCCCCCCGGGGTTAATTGGGGGAAAACCCTTTTTTTTTTTGGGGGGGGGCCCCCCCTTTTTTTTTTATTTCCCCCCTTTTCCCCAAACCCTTTCCCCCGGGGAAAAAAACCCCTTTTTCCAAAAATTTTTTTGGCCTTTTTTTTTGGGGGGTTTTTTTTAAAAAAGGGGGGGGGCCCCCCCCCCCCTTTCCCCCCACCAAAAAATTTTTTTTTTTAATTTTGGGGTTTTTACCCCCCTTTTTGGAAAAAACCCTTTTTTTTTTTTTCCCCCAAGGGGGTTTTTGGTTTTTCCCCCCCCCTTTTTTTCCCTTTTTTGGTTCCCCCCCCCCCCCCAAAAATTTTTTTTCCTTGGGGGTTTTTTCAACCCCCCCAAAAAAAAAAAAAAAACCCCTTTTTAATTTTTTTTGAATTTTTTCTCCCAAGGGGTTTTTTTTTTTTTGGTTTTTGGCCCTTTTTCTTTTGGGTTTTTGGGGGAAAATTTCCCCGGGGGGTTTTTAAAAAAAAGCTTTTTTAAACCCCGCCCTTTTTTAAAAGGGGTTAGGGTTTTTTGTTTTTTCCCCCAAATTTCCCAAAAAAAGGGGGGGGTTTTTTGGGGGGTTTTTTTTTTTTAATTTTTTTTTAAAAATGGAAGGGGGGTTTTTCCCCTTTTCCCCGGGTTTCCCCCCAAAAAACCCCGGAAAAATTTTTTTTTAAAATTTTAAAAAAATTTTAAAAAAATTTTTTTTTTTTTTTTTCTCCAAAAAACCCCAAAAAAAAAATTTTTTTTTGGGGGGGGGGGGCCCCCCCCCTTTTAAAAATTTTTTTTAACCCCCCGGGGTTTTTCCCCCCCCCCAAAAGCCTTTTTTTGGGGCCCCCAAAAAATTTTTTTTTGGGAAAAAAAAAAACCCGGAAAAAGGGGTTTTGGAAAAAAAAAAACCCTGGGGGGCAAAAGGGGGGGGGGGGTTTTTTTCCGGGGGAAAACCCGGGGGAAAAAACCCCGGGGGGGGAAAAATTTTTTTAAAAAGGCGGGGAAAAAAAGGGGCCCCCCAAGACCCCAAAAAATTTTTTGGGGCCCCAAAAAAAAAATTTTTTGGGGTGGCCCCCAAAAAAAAACCCCCCCCCCAAAAAAAAACCCCATAAATTAAAAACAAAAACATTGGGAAAACCCCCCCTTTTTTGGGGCCTTTAAAAAACCCCGGGGGGAAAAGGTTTTCCCCCCGGGGGGAAAAAAAAAGGGGGCCTTTTGGAAAACCCGTTTTTTTGGGGGGAAAAAAAAAAAAAAAAAATTTTTTTTGGCCCCAAAAAAAAAAGGGGAAAAAAAAAAAAGGGGGGGTTTTAAAACCCAAAGGGGGGTTTTTTTTTTAAAAAAAAAAATTCCCCTTTCCCCAAAAAAATTTTTTTTAAAAAAAAAGGGGGGAGGGGAAAAAAAAAAAAAAAAAAAAAAAAATTTTAAAAAAAATTAAAAAAAATTTTTGGAAAAAATTTCCAAAAAAAAAAAAAAAAAGGTGGGAAAAAAACATCCTTTCCCAAAAACCCCCAAAAAAATTTTTTAAAAAAAAACCCCCCCAAAAAACCCCCCCCCCTTTTTTTTAAAAAAAAAGGGGGGGGGGGGAAAAAAAAAAAAAAAAAGGGGGGGGGGGGGGAAAAAAAAAAAAAAGGGGGGTTTTTTTTTTTTCCCCAAATTTTTTTTTTTTCCCCCTTTTTTTCCCCTTTTTTTCCCTACATACACAATTTTTTTTCCCCCCTTTTTATTCCCAAAAAAAACCCCCCCCCCCAAAAAATTAAAAAAAAATTTTCCAAATTCCCCTTTTTAAAATTTTTTCCTTTTTTTCCCCCCCCCACCTTTTTTTTTTTTTTTCCCCTTTTCCCCCCCCCCCCTTTTTACCTTTTTTTCCCAAAAAAATATAAAAAATTTCCCCCTTTTTTTAATTTTCCCCCAAAAACCCAAAAAAAACCCCTTAAAAAAAAACCCCCCGGTTCCCTTTTCTTTTTCCCCCCCAAACCCCAAAAAACAAACCCCCCCCCAACCCCCAAAAAACAAAAAACCCCCCCCCAAAAAAAAATTTTTTCCCCCAAATTTAAATTTTTAAAAAAAAATTTTTTTTTAAAAAAAAAAAAAAAAAAATTTTTTTTTTTTTTTTTAATTCCATTAAAAAAACCCCCCAAAACCCCCCGGGAAAAAGGAAAAAACCTTCCCCCCCAAAAAAAAAAAAAAAACCCCCCCCCCCCAAAAAACCCCCAAAAAAATTTTTTTAAAAAAAATTTTTTTTTGGGGGGAAAAAACCAAAAAAAAAAAACAATTAAAAATTTATTCCTTTTTTTTTAAAAAAAGTTTAAAAATTTTTTGAGGGAAAAAAATTTTTTTTTTTCCCCCCTTTTTGGTTTAAAAAAATTTTTTTTTTTTTTGGGGGGGAAAAAAAAATTTTTTTTTTTGGGGGAAAAGGGGGAAAAAATTTTTAAATTTTTTTTTAAAAAAAAAAAGAAAAAAAAAAATTTTTTTTTTTTTTGGGGGGGGGGGGGGTTTTTTTCCCCCGGGAAAAAACCCCTTTTTCCCCTGGGGGGGCCCCAAAACCCCTTTAAAACCCTTTTCCCCCCCCCGGGAAAAAAACCCCCCCCAAAAAAAAAAAACCCGGGGGGGGGGGGGAAAAAAAAAAAAAACCCCCAAAAAAAAATTTTTTTCCCAAAAAATTTTTCTGGGCAATCCCTTTTTTTTTTTTTGGGCCCCCAAAAAAAAAAAAAAAACCCCAAAAAAAAAACAAAAAAACCCCCCCAAAAAACCCCAAAAAAAAAAAAAAAAAAAAAAAAAAAACCCCCCAAACCCCCCCCCAAAAAAAAAAAAAAAAAACCCAAAAAAAACCCAAAAAAAAAAAAAAAAAAAAAACCCCCAAAATTTAAAAAAAAAAAAAAAAAAAAAAAAAAAAAAAAAAAAAAAAAAAAAAAAAAAAAAACCCCCCAAAAAAAAAAAAAAAAATTTAAAAAAAACCCCAAAAAAAAAAAAAAAAAAAAAAACCCAAATTTTTAAAAAAAACCCAAAAAAAAAAACCCCAAAAAACTTTTAAAAAAAATTTAAAAAAAAAAAAAAAACCCAAAAAAAAAAAAACCCCCCAAAAACCCAAAATTTTTTTAAAAATTTTTGGGGGGGGGTTTTTTTAAAAAAAAAAATTTTTCCTTTCCCGCCCCCCCGGGAAAAATTTTAAAATTTTTTTTAAAAATTTTTTTTTTTTGGGGGTTTTTTAAAAAATTTTTTTAAATTTTTTTAAGTGGTGAAAAATGTTCTGCGTGCGTTCACCCACGAGACCTTTCAAATACTTTCATCCCAAGGGAGAGGGAGAAAAGGGGATAGACGACAAAAGGGAAAAAAGGGAAATATTTTATTTTTGAAAAGCTTTTTAAAGCCCTTTGCCAAGGGGGACGGGGAGGGGGGCACAAACACCATTTTTTTAACAAAGGGAAAAAGGGCCCATGACTATTTACCCCCAATGTGTTTTTAATGGATGGATTCCACTTTAGGGTTTGAGAAGAGGGGAGGACAGGAGACGAGAGACAGAATGTCTTAAAACTTTGGGTTATTTTCTTTCTGTGGAAATACTTTTATTTTTTCAGCAAAACAAAACGATAATTAAATAATATCATGTGAAATCAAAAAACCCCAAAACCCCCTAAAAAAATTTTATAACAAAAATGATAATAATTTTCAAACAAAAAATGATAAAAATTAACAGGATGACGCCCGCCCGACGACGACGATGTTTGATGACGAGACGAGGGACGATGTGACGACGATGGACAGGGACGATAATGATGAAGAAGAAGAAGGAGGGTTTGAGGGATGATGATGTTCTCATATCAACAAAAGCAACAAAAATATAAACGTTTTTGATGCGATGAATTATAAAAAATTGGGGATGATGTTGATGATGACGACGAACAACAAAACAGTCTCATCATGATCGTCTTCAGAATAATAATGAAAGAAAAATGAAAAGGTTTGGGGGTTTTTTTAAAAGCCCAAAACCAAATAAAACCGGTTTTTTTCCGTAAAAATTTAAAAACCCCACTTGGGCAATTGTTAAAATGCCCCCCCCCCCCCCCCCCCCCCCCCCCCCAATTTGCAGTTTACTTTTAAAAGCTTTTAATTTCTTGTATCTGTGATTGTTGTGTGGTTAACTTTTTTGGGGGGACCCGTTTCCCCTTTTTCAGGGTTTTAACAACGTCAACATCAAAAATATATTTTTACCCCCAATTTAGTTATGGTAATTATAGGGGTTGTGTTTTTTCATATTTTTTTGGGAAAGGTAATCTTTGTACACTGTAGAGAGAGGGGGGGGAAGGGAGGGGGGGAAAGGGAAAGGAGAGAGAAGGGGTGGGGAGAGAGAGAGAGAGAGACGAGGAGAGAGAGAGACAGAGGAGAGAGAGCGGGACAGAGAGAGGGGACGAGAGAGGGGAAAACAGGCAGGCAAGAGAAGACGAAAGGGGGACACAGAGACAGAGACAAGAGAGAGAGAAAGCGGGAAGAAAGACGAGACAAAACCAGACAGACAACCCAACAGAGTTGGACAGTCCCCCGGAGACAGACACAAAAAAGGGGACGGGGGAAAGGGAGACAGACAGAAATAGAAGTACTTTTTCTAGGGTTTTTTTTTTTTTTACATTTAAAAAAAGATAAAAAGCGGGAAAAACGATTTGGGCCTTGGTCTTTTAAAGGTGGGACATTGGCCAAAATTAAAAATTTTTCTGATCCCGGGTTTTTTCCCTTTGTTGATGATAAATGATGATGATGTGAAAAATTTGATTCCCTTTTTAAACCTTTATATATATATATATATTATATTTATATAAAATTATTTTATATATATTTATTTTTTATATATATTTATTTTTAATATATATATATCTTGAAAAGGAAAAAACAAAAAAAAAAACAAAAACCTTCACCCCCCAACCCTAAAAAAAAACAAACAAAGCCCAGTTTTTTCCCCAAAAAGAACTGATAGGCGATAATAAAATTAAAAAAATTAAAGAAAGTTCTGATTACACAATCACGACTGAAAATTACAAGAAAATTCGGAATCACACTTGCTAAACAATTTTGTTTTTTAAAGTAGAAAGAAAGGGAGGAAAAATGTGTGAGGGTTTAGTGGTCTAGAAATAAGCAGCGGTCTGAAAGGGGTACGGGTTCCATTCTAGTCACAAACCGGGAAAAGCCCTTCTGTCTGGAGGACGGGATAGCCTGGTGGTTAGAGTGATTTGCTCGTCTTGCTGCCCCGGGTTGGGAATCTCTTTTAAAGGGTGTTTTCTTGGAGTAAAGTCAGTATGACCCCAAATCACCCTTAAAAATTTCCTTTTCGGTGAGACTAAAAACCCGGGCCCCCGTGTGCGAACCACGCAAAAAATCTTCCGAAAACCCCTGTTCCCCTTTGGGAAGAGTAGGTTTCATTGTTTTTGCCGGTGGAAAGGGGGGACAATTTAAAAACTGCATACCCCAGGGGGGAAACTAGCGAAAAACAAGCACAAAAATTTCTTAAATTCCTTTATCTTTCGAAAATAAAAAGGGAAAAATAAATAAAAAAAAAAAATACAAGGGTTTTGAACCGTTGTCTCCCTTTTTGTGGTTTTTTTTTAGGGGAAACAAAACCACAAAAAAACCGGTTTTTCTGCGGGCAACCCCGTATTTATGCCTTTCAAAAACCACGGGGAAAAAGGGAAAACGCCCTGGCAAAATTTTTTGGAGAAAAACCCAAATTTCCCCAAAAGGTTTAGAGGGAAAGAAAAAAGGAAAAAAAAAAAAGAACTGTTGAGGGGGGTGGGGTAGCCTGTGGTTAGAAAAGTTGCGCTCGTGGGTCTGACAGCCCCAGTTTTGAGCAACCAAACCCGGGGGGCCCGTTCCCAAGAGGGGTTTTTCCCCTGGAGTTAAAATCAGTGCCCGAAATCCACTCCCCCCAAAAAATCCCTTTGGGAGACTATAAACCCAGGTCCCGTGTGCGAAGCATGAAGAACATTTGCTAAACACGTTTTTAAAAACCCGTTTCCCCGTTTTGAAAAAAATGGATAAGAAGCCCTTTAAAAAGGAGGCAAAAACTCTTTTTTTTTTTAAAAAAATTTTTTAAAAAAATTTTGCAGTGTTTGTCGTTTTTAGTCCTACCCCCCAAGGGAAGGGG